>OY390721.1:2283895-2735189 GCA_959613375.1 Heteropelma amictum | reverse complement strand
TGTCGCATTCATCCGTGGAATTCGGAAGCTGCGGTAATGATCCGAGAGGGAACCTTAGCGATATCTCGCGGATTGCCAAGGCGGAAGAGAGCATATCGACGTTTCACGTCGAGCCGCAAAGTATATTTTCCCTCGTTTCCTCTCGGCCCTTTTTTCAATTTCAATTTTTGTGTAAAGAAAAAAAATGAGGAAAACCTCATTTTTTTTCTTTACACTTTATCGCGACCAAACGCGGTAATGATATTTGTTCGGTTTTTGTGTGTGTGTGTGTGTGTGTGTATGTGTGACAGAACGAGGAGGAACGCGAGGGAAAATCAAAAAGTTGGCACTCAACAAGTTGGCCCTGATTCTTGCGTGCTCTGGCCGGGACGACGTTCCCCCGCGGGACGCGGGGTGGCGCAGAAATAACGCGAATATATATATTTACGCGCCTGTACAAGGGTGGCAAAAGTGTGCAGCAGTCGAGTCCCGCTATGCGATACTTTATCGAGTGACAGCGGAGCTTCGGGAAACGCGTCGGAATTATTTCGCTGATTCGCGATATTTTATAGCCATTTTACGGCTACCTGGTACACGAGATATTTTTGCAGCAGCGTTTTCCACGGCTTATACGAGCGGGAAAATTTCGCGACTCGAGGAACCGAATTATCGGGCGATTAAACAGTGAATTCAGCGATAGCTGTGAATTCTTTCCATCGCAAAATCGACTTTAAAAATCTGCCAAAAATCGAAAAACACCGATGCAGTCATGAATCAAACGGCGTTTTCAAGCCTGAATGATCGCAAAGAGAATGGGCACACACTGGCGCGTCTGCTTCGATTAGAAAAAAAATGGCAAGCATTTTAATGGGCAAACTCACTGTCGCAAAAAAGTCGGAGAATTTTCAATTTTTTCGTCAATGTATCGCGTCCCTCTGATGACGAATCACGCTCGTTTCTCATCGAAAACTCGACGTTTCCGTACAGAAATGGGAGAAGGAACGAAAAACGACCATCATCTCATTCACTCGATTAAATTACGACGGTTTTCCAGGGGTTATAAGGTACAATTTGAGAAGAACAAAGATTAAAATCCCTTCGGTTGTTCCCGGGTCACGGACAAACACAGAGAAATCGTTTCGCATTTGTACTTTAGCAAAGACGCGTATGTACATACACACTTTATATACGTATATACGTAAACGTTGCAGAGGAGCTTGCGAAAAGTCGCAGAGTACAATTTGTAGGAACGGGCAAACTCGACTCGCGTTTCCGCCAAGAAAACAGCCCTTATTTGGTAGAAAACACGTATACAGAGGGAGAAAAGAGCAGAGGGGTTTGTGAGCCGGGTGGCTACCGAAGTTTCGATTTTATTCTCCATCTTGTTTCGCCTCTCGACTCTCTCTCTCTCTCACGGAACCGGAGATTGCGCCTGAGTAACCGATAAGTCACGGAGATGCCAGTTTCAAAAACACCGTCTCGATGTATAAATAAAACTACCCCTCTCGTCACAGAACCCCTCTCCGTGCTTTTTTTTCCTATCGAAAGTAAAGTGTGGAAGGAGGGGGGGGGGCGGAGAGGGAGTGAAAAAAGCAAACACAGACAAATCGAGTGAAAACTAAACGTTCCCATCGAGTTTTTTCCGAAAATACGTGAGATTTTTCATCCAACGGGATAGAAAAAATGTACTATTTTTCCCATGTGTATATTTTTGAATTATTATTTGTCTTCAATTGTTTATAAGCCGCACATAATGATACTTGATATTTGTTGCTGATAACACGAGAATTGGGTGATATTCAAAAAAAAAAAAAGATTTATAGATTAATCGTGAGAAACGGGTTTTTCCTCGAGATCTTTCAAATTTTTGAAACAATAATTAAGACACAGAGGTAATAAAAAAATCTAAGGATTGTAGGAAGCGGTGCTTTTTTTGCTTTCTTGCACGCGGAGAGAGGAGATTTAAGCATAATTTTCCATCGTCGTTTTAGCTTCGAACTTAATCCCCTTAATCACCAGCAGTTGGAAAATGCCTTCGATATCCCTCTGGCTCTTTTCGGAAATACCTGGAAGGGAGGGGGTGGAGAGGGTGTGATGGTGCTCGGATAAAAATACAAATTAACGAGGGATGACTTTTTTTTCTTTCGATATGCCCACAAAGGGCCAATAACTGGGCAATTGCGATCGGCGAGCGCCGTCCGATGAGTGCTTTCGACCATCCGATCGAGGGGGTGTTTTTTGGCTCACCGCCAAAACCCAACCCCCGCGTTATTGCCAACATGAAAATTTCAATAGCCCGCATACATTATTATCTTGATAATTTATCGAGCGCCTCCCAATCTTACGCATTGGAATTTTGTCAATATACTGGCCCAAACGCGCAGAGTACTTTTTTGACTCAACGCTCAGAATCAACACAATAATTCATACACTTGTACGTACGCGCGGTACGCAACGTTCGTTAACACCAAGTTCCGGAGCTTTGAAATGCAGTTTTTTTTTATTTTACACAGAAAGACGTCACAATTAATATATTTCGAAAGAAAAATGGCGTATTGTTCCGTTCGCGAGATAGCATTTTTTTAACCCCCCAAAACGTTTTTTTTTCACATTTTCGAGGTGTGCAATGGTCGAAAAAACACCAAAAGTTCCGGAGCCTCAAAATTGATGCTGATTTTTTTGGTATCCCCAAAGGCGTCAAAATTAACAAGTTTTGAATCCAACTTGGCGTGAAAAGCCCCATAACTTGGACACTCCGGTGTTTCTCTGATCAACAATTCCAAAAGACTCATCAGCGAGCCCACGGTTTCTCGGACGTACGTCGTTTGCGGCAGCCAGTCCATATAACAGCCAAAAGGCGTCTCTTGGTCGCGTCCTTTGCGGCCGAAACTCTGCCGGCGACCAAACTCGTGAATATTCACACGAGTGGCAAAGTAACGAAAAAAGAGAGGGCGTAGAACCAGCCGGAAATGTTCTCCGGCAATGTCATACATGGCTTGGGAAAGATCGCCAAAGGGCGAATTCCTCCCAAGGTAATTAATTATTTATACAAACGAACAGTAAACTTTGCCGAAAATTCGGCGCTAAAAACGACCTCTTTTGCAACGTCACAAGCCTTCCAAAGACAAAAAATGTCCCGCTAGGCCACGCGTTCGAGGTTTCGTAACCGAACGAAAGGGGTGGAAAAAAATCGTCTCAATTCATTCAGCCGAAATGATGCATCTTCAGCTTGCAGACTCCTTCATTTTTTTCTCCAAACAATTTTCCAAGCCGAAGGCGAGAGGGACCAAAGGCTCCTCGACGTTTCACATCCCTTCGCTAGGGGAGTTTTTTTTTTTGCGGGTTTCAATATACGTACACTTGCACTCCCTCTGTCGTTAAAAGTTTCCGCGTTTTTGCACCCTCCTGAGTCTCGCCGTTCAACGAAACGGAAGGGAAAAATCGTGATTCCTTCTACTCCGAATGCATATGGAACCCTGCTGCTTGCATCGAAATAAAATACGATCCGAGTTTATTATTTTTTTTTTCAACAACCAGGAATAAATCGACACTCCCCATCTTCGCGCCGACCACCCAGGGGTGTTTTTCACCCTTGAATTAAATGTGCGACTGTGTTGGTGCACCGAAATCGTCCTCTTGTTTTCCGGTCTCGTACTCTCGCACCCTGACCTGCCCTGTTTTGTGTGTGTATATGCGCTCGCTCTTGGCACCCCGCGGATGCTTCGGTAATTTCACAATATGACGTTGAAATACACCAACAATGGCACGGTAATGCAAACGTCAACCGTCAACTACTTGATTGCATATTGTGTGTTGTTTGCGGACCTGACGACTATCACAGCCATTTGTGTGTGCACGCGAGTGTGTGTGTGTGTGGACCAATCCACTTCCTCGGGAATCTTGCCTCCTACCCCCGACTCTCCTAGGGGTTTGTGAAAAAAATATGAAGCCTGCGACCCTCCATTGGAGAGAAAGTTGGAAAGTCGAAAAAAAATCGAATTCTCGAATTTTTCGAACAGTTTGAGGAATATAAATACAAAAATAATCGTGCGAGGTGTCACGTTCGAAATTCAAAGCGAATAAATTCGGGATGGAATTAAAAAGAAGAAGCAGGAGGCAAACTCGCAGTTTGACGAGAGTGCCTGCCAAAAAAATGGAGAAATAATGGCGCGGCTGTTTTGCAAATAAATCGCGTGCGTCACCATGCGATTAATTGCATTAGGATGCACAGCAGGTGCGCTCTCGTCTCAGAGACAACGAGAGAATGAAAATTGAGTCTTTTGCCTCGACGCTCTCGCGTCATACGCGATTTTCCCGTGCCTTTGGCGTCTCACAGAGCGAGCGAGAACGCTGCCTCCGCATAATTTCATCTCAGAGTGTAATTTATGTATCGCCGTCGCTCGCGCACCCGCGGAAGTTGATCCACGCGCTTGAGAGAGCTTTTTCTCCGTCGACAAAAAGCTCCGTCCCACGCAGAGCTCTCTCGTCGACGAGAAACACGCGGCGAGTTTCCCGGCAGCCCGGAGGCCGACCGAGCTACGAGACAAGACACGAAACGCCCACAGACACACGCTGAACCACGAGAATATGCATTCTCTCGCGAGACATCAAAGAAAAAATGATATCCCGGGTGGATTCCCTCGCGGTCTCTCCTGCTCGTCGTCGGCAAGGCGAAGAATTATCACGCGGAGAAACCGCGGCAGGAGGAGGGGCACGAAAGAAGAAAAAAAACCCCGCGATTCATAAGATCAAGGGCGATCGGTCCAGATCTCGGCGAGGAGGAAGCTGCGGGATCTTCTCGGGAATTTCCGTAAAAGCAGCGCGAAATCTCCGCGGTTCTGACCTTTCGTTATTTCTCGGCGCAATTCGCGGAGGCGTATTCGCCAAGAAAATTCGAAAAAAAATCGCTATTTCGTACCCGACGAATCCGCATCCGGGGGTGAAGGAAAATCGCAGGGTGAATAATGATTTTTCAATTTTTCATTCATATCCAATATGATCCAACGAGACGGGGAGGGGTTGAGGGGGATGAGGGTGGAAAAATAACAAGGATCGCACAATACGCGTTGGGGGAAAAAAATACCGAGGTGAGCCAAGAGAGAAGAGAGGCCGCGTGGGAAATTTCGCAACGGGAGAGGATGCTTTTTTTTCTCATTTAAGAATGCGAAATGAATCGAGCATCTCCGTGCGGCGTGGAACGCGATCTTGAGGATGTATACGGGGAGCATTCATCCGGGAAGAATGAAACGCAACGGGACTTCCGAGCCACTCGGAAATAAAATCGAAAAACCATGAGAGTGTGAAATAAAATTTAATCATAAGCGACAAAGACACCGAGCACAGGAATTTTTAGCAACGACGAATTTAAAAAATTCATCGACAAAGTGTCGAAAAGAAAAGAAAACTCTGCATATATCCAGGAGGTGCATATTTTTTACCTTCACATCATACACATTAATTCGTAAATCATTTTTTCATTTCTGTATAAAAAAAAAGTGTATGGAAGAAAAAAACTGCCTCGCACAAATTTGCCAATAAATTATTTGATATTTTACTCAAACTGTAGCAATTTTGATCGTCAAGTCAACTTTTTTTTAACAGTTTGATTCACCGCGGAATGAAACAACGCCGCGTATACGAGATTTCCCTTTCTTCAAGGTCAGCCGCGGATGTCGCGAAATAATATGGAATAATTTCATCCCCAGCCCGAAAATGTATACGGGGAGGATGTATACGGGGAGCATTCATCCGGGAAGACTGAAACGCAACGGGACTTCCGAGCCACTCGGAAATAAAATCGAAAAACCATGAGAGTGTGAAATAAAATTTAATCATAAGCGACAAAGACACCGAGCACAGGAATTTTTAGCAACGACGAATTTAAAAAATTCATCGACAAAGTGTCGAAAAGAAAAGAAAACTCTGCATATATCCAGGAGGTGCATATTTTTTACCTTCACATCGTACACATTAATTCGTAAATCATTTTTTCATTTCTGTATAAAAAAAAAGTGTATGGAACAAAAAAACTGCCTCGCACAAATTGGCTAATAAATTATTTGATATTTTAATCAAACTGTAGCAATTTTGATCGTCAAGACAACTTTTTTTTAACAGTTTCATTCACCGCGGAATGAAACAACGCCGCGTATACGAGATTTCCCTTTCTTCAAGGTCAGCCGCGGATGTCGCGAAATAATATGGAATAATTTCATCCCCAGCCCGAAAACTCCGCGAGGAAAGTTTCCGGCGGGGCGGTCGAGACTTTCCCGCCTCGTGCCTCGTAAAGGAGCAAACGCGCTCTCGCGAATTCCGTCGTTACAAAAGATACGAGGAAGCTCGTGAGGAACATGAGAATCCTGTGGCGTTATTCGCGCTCGGTGAAGGAAACTCGCGCACCGAAAGTTTCTGATTTAAGGTGTAACCGTGCGGAGCGTTAAAATCCGCTCCGCACCCAAACCTCCAACCCTCCCGAGTAACAACCCCTTCATCCCCCTCCCTGCCCGCAAAAACGAATTCGCCGGATCGTAATACGCCCGAGAGAGCAAAGGTGAGTGTTCGGAGAGGGCTAAAATCACCCGAACGCGGATAATCAAGTCAAAGTTATGTCAGAGGCGGGGAGAGCAGTCGTCCATGGACCGGGGGATGGGACTCGGAGCTGGGGGGTGGTTCGGAGGATCTGCGGGACGCGAATCGACGACGATACGTTCAAGAGTGTGGGATTAAACGCCGTGCTGCTGGGAATTACCAAAAGCAAGAGATGGAGAAAGAGAAATGAAGAGAAGAGAAGAGGAGCCCGGAGATGCTGCGGCGCAGCAGCTGTACGATGAGTTTTCCAGGACAAAAGGAAACTTGGCCCGTACGTTAAAGGTGGCAGACAGTGGGCGCCCGTGACACATGCACCCTGAAATATACGCGCGTTAGGGTGCTTTTTTTTCTCGTTTTTCGTCGATATTTTCATTATTCGTCTCCTTCCGATTGAAGCGAAATTTTCCACGTCGACGAAGAATTTCCGGACGGCGGAAAATAACGCGGAATGCAAAAAAAAACGCTCCTTCCCTCGCTTCATCCAAGCAGAACATTTAATTTTTCAATAATGAGTCAATTTCGGAATTTGAGTAGAATTTTTGTAATCGCGTGGAAAATCCATCATCCGAAATATGTATCGTCAGATTTTCAACTTGGGCGAGAGAAGAAACGTCGTCTGCGCGAGAAACACCCTAAAATCCACGTAATCCGCCGCTGGAGCAAAATTTCCGAGAGGCGGAAGCTTTTTGGTATTTCGATGAGATAAAGAGAGAGTTTCTTCTCTTATTCAAGCTCCTGCGATCTTTATTTCGTCCGTAATCGACTGTGGAAACCTCGTGTGTGCACGAAATCACCCTTGCCGGCGCTGGGGATACTTTCGAGTATTCCCGCAGCCTCTGGAGGCTCGTATCCGACGCGCGATCGGAGCGAAACTTGCGGACAAACGTCGCTGGTATCGCACACGGCGTAAAACGCGCCAACGTGTCTTTCGAGCCCCCTTTTAATTCGCAAATCATTCGACATCGCGTTCGTCATCCCCGAAGCATTAATTGAACTCAAAAAGCAGAACGAATCGAACATTATTTTTCGAATTTCTCGGAATATCCGAAAACTCCACCGACCCTTCGGAATATTCGAATCACATTCGATCACGAATAATTCGAAAAATTCGAATTGAAATTCATTCAACCACGAATTATTCAAAATTCAATAAACATATCCTTGGTAAAATTCAAACTATTCCCCGAGTCCTGAAATACCCTCGTAGCTCGCGATTCCCGTAGTTCGCAAAAGGCGCTAACGCCTAAGAAAATACGAGGTCGAATATTCGAACCGGCAAAGACGGTGAGAGGGGGGGGGGAGGATGGCAAGAGGGCCTATACACTTCTGAATATTCTCCGGTGCTATTGTCCGGAACTATTAATGCCTTCTGCTCGCAAGAGTCGGGTTTATAGAGACGCGAATACGTCACCGCGAGGGAGAGAATCGCAAATCGAGCCGTCCCTCTCGCCCGGGCACCCTCGACGATGAATCTTGGAGCAAACGCTCCCCCCGCCCCCTCCCCCAACACCCACACCATAGCACATGTTCTTCCACACGTAACGTCTCGCGTTTTCCACCACCACCTCCTCCTCCTCCTCCTCCTCCTCAATATCTCTCGCATTTCGGTCCATTTCCGGAGCCCGGTGTGTGCTCCCCAGCATCCGCCGATATTAGAATACTCCGAGGTCATATTATGTGACCCTTCACCCCTCCCTTAACCCCCGCGTCACCCTCGATGCTTCTTCGAGGCTTTAACAGACGGTGGAAAACCGCTCGCTTCGTGCTTTCCTCGCGTATACGATCAACGTCCTTTGTCAGATATCTTCTATTATCTTATCTTTTCCTTATGCCTCCGCGTATATCGCCTCTCATCCCCCGTACCCTCCTGTACCTACACGTTTCTGCAACGACCCCCTCCCCCTCTCCCCCCCTCCTTTTACGACCCGATATTGTCTCGAACTTTGCAGTTTATTTCCAAACCCCCCAGCCCCCCCCCCCCCCCCGCCACCCCTCGCGATCGCGAATTTTACCACGGCCGCATTCGCTTCTTACGTTCTCTCATGATGCCGAATTCGCCATATCCGATTGGGGATGTTACGGTGAATAAACATAAAACTACCCCATCCTTGAATCGATCCCATATGATGGTTCTTTTATCAATTCCCATTTCGAGACATTGGAAAAAGAGAGATACGAGAGTCAACGTTTGCCAAAAGTTCAAAGGGTCATCATTTTGTTTACAACAATATGGAAATCGTTATTGACAAGCCGTTTCGAAAAAGACGCCAAAAAATCGCGAGCCCCGCATTCGTTTCGTACAACCCGCGGACTGGAGTCTGCGCGCGTGTCTCTCGTCGTAAAATCGAGCCCTTTTTCTATTTTCGATTATCGAATAAATCGACGTGCCTTTTTTTTGATAAATCGGGTACGTAAAATTGACAAACGCCCGTGCTTTTATGATCATCCCCGTTGTCCGAGAGTCGCCGCTGCATCGGGCGATATCGAGGGACGATATCGCTGTGCAAACGTGGACGAATAATTTTTTTTTTTTTTTTTTTTTTTTTCAAGAACCCGGGAATATCCGTTCAGGATCATTGATTCCACGTTGAAAAAAAAAAGAACGCGCACGAAAGGTGTACATCCAGCGCATATGCGAGGAAATAAAAAGGTGAAACATTGAGGAAATTGGAGAAAAAAAAAAAACAACCCTCATGCATTATTCAGGGGATGAAACCCTCCCCTCTTCCGCCGCTTTCTTTACCCCGCGTAATAATAATCGTTTACATAATATATAAATGCACATGTGCGGTGAGAATGATCCGAGGTATTTTATATTCATTGAAACGCGATGAAAGAGTCCGACGATCGACGAGCGGAAAAGCTGCGCTTTCGGTCAAAGAGAGGCCGGAGTGTAACTCCATGGGGGATGAGGAAGGGGAGGGGACGGGCCGTCGGTGAGAAAGCTGCGATAACACGATTTTTTTGCACCGTAAAAATCTAGAAAGAATTTCTTTGAACTTGGCAAGAGCGTTTTTACATATACCGAGAGGGAAATTAAGAGACCCATCGATCATACAACGAAATGTTGGAGAGCTTTTTTTCTCCTTTTTTTTCGAAGAAAACAAGCCGAAGAGAGGAATCAATCCGCGGATTTGGTACAGAATGATTTTTCTTCCCAGCGTACAATGGAACCTTTTTTTTGCGTATATGGGGCACTCCATGTTGAAGCAGAGACTCTCAGGGTTGAATTGTTAATAACGAAACGGAAATTGCGCGTAATTTTGTGCAATTTTGTAATATAATTTTGTAATATAATTTTGTAATATTCTCAGAGTATAAATAGAAAAATATTCAATCTTGTGTTTTTACGATTTTTTTCTCAAATTTGAAACAATTGGGAAGAATAGGTGTTCGATCGTTGATGGAAAAATTGAAGAATCATTTTTTGGAATTTTTTTTTCAGAGGGTGGAAACAACGAAAAAATTTGCAGGAAAATCAAAAAATCAAAATTCCGAAAAGTGCCTCGCTTTGACGCGAAAGGCTCCGTGTATCTCGTTGCGATTGACTCGCCAGCTTTCGCTTCCTCCGACAGATCGGATAAAATTCACGGAGCTTTTATACACAAAAAAATTCACTCACAAAAGGCCTTCTCTTTTTTCTTCTCATCCCGATATAAATACAAACCGTTGTGCTGCCTCCGCGCGGGCATTCTCCGAGGTTTCCATTTAAAGAGAATTCTTCGTACAGTTATATACGAAATTCAATTCAAAAGCGATAGAATGAATTTTATTCCTCGCGCCGAAGAAGAAAATTCGATTGTACTTTCAATGAAAAGAAGCCGCGATATTCTCCGATATTACAGACCCTCTCCCGCCCCCCGCCGCCGGCCGGAAATCGTCAAAAGCTCATCTGTGCTCTTTGGACCAAATGCGGCTTTCGTGAGCCTCGATGGAGATGACCAATTTTTTGAAATTTCCCTCAAAAAAAAAAGTTCAGATATGCACGCCGATAGTGGGGCAGTTGGATCGTGGATGAAATTCCGAGGAGAAAAGTTCATAAACATTTTTTCGTCCGACGAAGCACTGCCGAGTTATCGAGCGATATGTGCTTCGGCCAATCGGGAGCGCGAGTCCGCGCGCCAGAGGGGGGAGAGCGCGCGTCCGATTGGTTCGAGCTTCGACGATTGATAGCTCGTCGGGATTTCGTCGTATCGAAAAACGCTAAAATACTTTTCGACTCGAAATTTCATCGCGAATTCGGTTCGAAATCGTTGACATCGATTCCCGGCACACCCCGTACGGTAAGAAAAAAAATTCCGAGGCAAAGAAGAGAAGAGTAAATTGATGACACAAAAAACGAAAGGGTAAAGTAAAGAAAAAAAGCAAGAGAAAGGATTACGATGATGAGTCGACGAACTTGCCCATCTCGCGAGTTTCCTTCGTGTGCCTGCTGGGTATGTCGAAAGTTTTCATTGGCGCGAGAACGCCACGCCACGGCACACAGCGGAGTGTAACAAGAGAAGAGTCTATAGGGGGTGTATGAACACAGTTTGACTTTCAAATGGCTCCCAATTCCCCCTCTTGTGGGCTGACTGTGGAATATAAAGTGGAGCTTTTTTCGATTAGGCTCAGAGCGGTAAAGAGGTCGGTTGGAAGAGAAAAAGAGAGAGAAGGAGGGAGAGACTCTGCAGCGAAGGAGCGAGAGCTCGAGAGGCAAGATTTTCGCAACACGATGAATATTTCATGGGGGAAAAATAGCGCAGCAGGAATCTGTCTTGCGTTGCGATACGCGCGATTCTGAACCCGCGAGGAAATGACGGAAAGAGAAGCTCTCGGAGGAAGAAGAAAAAAACCTCGGAGTTTATTATTCCGTATCATTTAACCTTGGCCTTGCCGGGATTAAAAAAAAAGCCCGAGAGCCACGTGTACATTCGAAAAAACACAAAAATTTCGAATATTTCGACAAAATCAGCAAAAGAGATAAGAACAAGCTCTAAAAAAAAAGTTAAATCCTTATCGTCAAAATTCCATTTCCTTTCACCATGACCTTCGAATTAAAGCGCGACCTTCCAACGAAAGAACTCTGGCACCCCCTGCAATCGCGTTTTTTCCCCTCAAAGTCGAAAAATACGTTTTTAACGTCAACGCGGATTATCGCACCCATGTGCCACAGACCTTTTGCAAAATATCCCGATGGACGACGGATGTATCCCGACCATCATCCCCTGCTGCACATAATATGATCCTCGCGCACACACGCAGCGAGAGACAGATTTCCAATCAACCTGCGGAAATAACGTCTGCGTCGGAGATGAGATTTTCCAATGGTCTGAATCCAAAAAGCTCTCGGAACCGTCCTGCGCTGCGCTGTCCCTTAAATTTATTCCGTGAATCTCGAGAGAAGGAGATTCGTACGCGAACCTACAGCGAAGGGAAACGTTCATCACCCAGCTTCGTCCCCGTCCCTCCTATATACATAGCCTGTAGTATTTTCCAGACTTTATTCCACCCCCAGCCTTCTCCAACTACCCCTCTGCCACCCCCAGCCTTCCCGCTGTCTCTCAACGCACAACGAGCACCACTAACCAGAGATTTTCCTCGACTTGTTGCTCCTTCCAACGAGAGACTCGCACGCACTTGAAAAACGCGACCCAATTGCAAAACCCAGCGCCAAACCCTCCCCTTTCATCCCCCTTTACACGACGATTTCAAGCCCCGCTTTGAGTCGCACGGGTACTCCGAACCACTGAATGTAGGCCGTTTACCAGCTTGGGAAAATACTTTTAAGGGGAAAATACTTTTCGAGAAAAAGCCCAGGAGGAGAGGGAGGAATTCAGAGGAGTGTCTTGAGGAGTGCAAGGCGACTGTACAGGTCGGACGATGAGCGGAAACGACACGAGGAGGAGGAGGAGAGAGCAGAGTATAAACGCGCGGGAGGATTATGCAAGGGCCCATGAGGAGCGAGTGTCCTCATTATATGCCGAGTATATAATATACAAGTACGCGTGTACATACAGCGGCTCTATATGCTGTCATTTACGCCGCGTTACACCAAAAGCGAATTCCACGAGGGCCCTCCGAGAGAGCCTCTCGCCCTCCCTGTAAATATACTCCCGAGAGCCTCGAAAGAACCGCGACTATATATGTACCCATTTTGATGATACTGCGCGTTACCCATCGGATAGATACATTAAGGGGGTGCCAATAACATGCCACTCGAATTGCATAATTCGATAAAAATAATGATGCATGTACGATATGTCAAACATTAAGGACATTATTATAATAATCATTAACATCATCAAAGTAAGGAAAAAGATTTTAATCCGATTCGAATTATTGGATTTAGCGTAGGAGATTAATGTCCAATTCTCGTGGAACTGCGGATGAACTTTTCGATAAAAATGTTAGTCTTGTCTGTCAAACATTAGCGGGGACTAAAACCTGCGGTAAAATATTGTTAATGACCTGGGATTATCTTGAAAAGATAATACGACGATGGAGTACGTTTTAACATCGCGACTCGATGGCCATTGAGATGGGAGGAAAATTTACGCAAGAAACACACGAGTGGATGCTAACATACTCGACGTTCTCGAGGGTATATGTATGGTCCTCCTCAAGATTCTCCTCGCTAGTCAACCCCGCGGATTCCGACGTTCCGCCGTCGCCGACTGAGCCTCGCGGGCTCATCCCAAAACGAAAATTCGTACTTTATATACGTATGTTTTTATACGAGAGATGCAAAGAGAGCAAAAACGAGAGAGTCGGCGAGAGAAAAAAGCATCGCGTCGTAAAACTCGCAACTCGTACACGATGAATGGGAAAGTACGCTTCAGAGTCTCGAGGGCCATTGAATATATGAAAAAGCGGTCGGTATATGTATAAACTAAAATATATAAGCAGTTGAAAAAATCTTGCTCTCCCAGTCACCCTTTGAGTACGATATACAGGGCGACTCAAATTGCGATGTAAATGACTCGAGGTTGAATTTGAAATGAAATTCCGAGTCGAAATGTATTTCAGTATTTTTCTCTGCGATCAAAACCCGACGAGTTATCGATCGTCAAAGTTCGAGCCAACCGGAGGCGCGCCTCGCGCGAGCGCGCGCTCGCCATTGGTCCAAGTGTATTAACGAATAACTCAGCGGGGATTCGTCGGATCGAAAAGTGCTTAAGGACTTTTCGACTTGAAATTTCGTCCGCAATGCAGCCTCAAATTATCAGCATCCGGTTTTGCGAAACCCTGTTTATTGAGTGATAATCGGTATAAAATCGGTTTACATCGCATAATCAGTCTTGTCAGTATTTAAACTTGGACGGGAGGACAAAATTTTGCTAAAAATGAGAAACCTCGAACGCGCAAGTGGCCGCTGTTCCTAACGTCAAGGTCACATGGGCTTTTAGAACATTTTCGTTGTCTACGGACAAAATTTCCGGGGTCCGGGAGTACTGCGACGTTATCGCGCACCGAAGGGTTCTCGGCTGGGATGGTGGCGAAGAGGGGGGGGGGGGGGGGGTGGTTTGATTCCGATATATCCGAAAGGCCAAAAGCAGCGGGCACTATGGCGCTGATTTCTCAAGGGACCAAAAGGACAACTCCGGACGTTACGTATATAATGTTGACGATCGAAATCCAACGACGCAAATGGACCTCACATACAAACGTCCGGGAGAGAGAGAATTTTGGGGCTTTAACGATACGAGTTCGACACGCGTGCGCACGCGCGAAATAATGTAATTTTGACGTTTTGGATGAGAAACATGAATTTTTCGAATTTTCTACATTTTTTGGACACCAGAAATGTATCTTTTGCGGTTTATCGCTATGCAAAAAAAATGTCGGGGCTTTGTTGGATTCGAGGCATGCGATTGAATTGATTTTTTCGAGCATTTTGAGTTTTTCGATGGAAACTTCGTGTCGATTGAATGAATTTTAAAAAATGAGAGTTTTTTTCACATTTTCAGCAAAAATTTTCTTTTTTTAAATCATTGTATAGACACCTCAGCTTGTGCTCGAGGATTTCGGATATAATTGACGAGAAATTTCGATGAAGCATTTCGAAAATTTGATGTTCACGAAATGAAAATTTGTCATTTTGTGAACGAGTGTGAGAAAAAAATGAAGTTGGCCATGGGAGGGACTCTAGCAGCCCGCGAAAAGTCTCAGCCATAATATGTTTATGGTAGCTGTGTTTTCGGGCGGATTGCACAAGGAATTTACATGACAACTAGACGAAACTTTCCATTGTATATAATACCATGCCTGGTAACTCATTCTTCGTCTCTCTCTTCAAAAGTCTCGTAGACCTTCGAGGCTCAGCACACAACTTGCCACCGGAGGAACAACTCGCGCGAAAGTCGCTTCACCCCCTTGTATAAATGCATGTGCACACGGAACGAATCGGAAAACTTGGAAATTTCCCCGACGAATCGTCCGAAGAAAGCTCCAAGGAGTACGGAGGCTCCCTTGGAACCTCCGAGAAATTCTCGGCCTGACGGAAATTCGCGCTCGTTTTTTCCGTAAAACCACCAATTCCGCTCTTTCATCAAACGCAAGGAATTTTGCAACGAAATCCATGCTTTTTCCACCGACCGATCAAAGGACGAATAAAGCAACGACAACCGCGCAATTTTTTTTCAATCAAGCTTCCAGAGCCCATCATTTTTCGAGAATTTCAAAATTATCGAAAAAAGGATCCTTTTGTAATAAAAAGAGCAAAAAAGGTTAGTTTTATCGTCGATGAGAGAATTGAAGCATCGCCAATTAGTCGTACGTTCGAAACTGCTAATTTGTCAAATCGTATTCTTCGTTGTAATAAAAATGTAGGGGTTGAGGAGGGGGGGGGGGGGGGGGGGGGTGAAAATTAAAAGGATGTACGAGTCGACTCATCGAGTCTAACGAGCTCGTAAACATGTCCTTTCATCGGTCTCTTAATTTATCAAGAGACTCCTGGTCGAAAGTTTGTTCCCAGCGAGTTTGAGGAGCGCACAATTTTCGAATCCCCTCCGCGAGCAAAATATCCGCGTATTCCGCGCCACTTTTTTTTCCCTCGCCTTTTTCCTTCTTCATCTTCAGCTTTCTTGCGCTTCTCGACTTGCCAACAAGCGGCATCTAATTATCGCGTTTCTGCAATTTCGAAATTGCAGAAAATTTCATAAAGCAACTGACAAACGCGATAAATCAACGTTTATATTGCCAAAGAGGCAGCTTGTAATTGTCGTAAAGTATACGGTACGCTTTTTTATGTACAGCGAGCGCTTCGAAAGCCGAACTTTGACGAAGCTGCAGCGGTAATTTCGAATAACAACGATATCGGAAAGTTTGTAAATCGTTGAAACGAAAAAACTTTGGTAAATTTTGAGAAAAACTGCCCTTCGCGTCAACGTTCATTCGTCCACGTTTCATCAATAGACACGAATGTTTGCTGGTGTTTTTTAGTGTGAAAAATCAATGAAAAATGAAATACCAATCAATAATCGAAAGCACTCGTTTGTACTCTGTTGATAAACTCCATTTTTGTTTTAGTAAATTGATCAACGGATGATTTAAAAATCGTGCTGGAGAAAGCGAATTTTTCGAGTCATTTAAAAAATTCATTAAACGACGAATTTTCGAGTCGGGGAGCAGAAAAAAAGCAGCCCGCAGGATTCACGATAAGAGAGAGAGAGCATCGACTGTACACGAAGGAAGCATAACGAGGTCACTGCTTCAAGGCAATTAACAAGCATCGGAGAAGCTCCGAGCTAAGACAACATTCCATCCTGTGTGACATATCTCCCCATCCCTACCTCATCCACTAGGATGTACACAGATGTCGTACATGTACTATCCGAGAGTACACACACACACACAGATACACACGAGGATCAGCTCCCGCAATTGCACTTGGACACGCGTTTCACACCCTTGAAACTCACCCCCTGCTCCACCGATTGACTCTCTGCGGTGCTGTTTGACGAATCGAGCGCCCTTTGACACACCTAGTATCTCGAGTCCTAATGAGGGCATCATCCGTCATTGAACATCTACGCAGCATCCCCGTTTAGTGGACAATTCTCAACGGCAATTTCGCCAATCATTGGCTCTCGTCCGTCGTTGATCTCGCGAAAACGGCGGTTTTTCGAAAATTCAACCCCAAGTGTCGTGTTTCTGTCGTATTTGTGTCTTGTTTGTGTCGTGTTTGTGTCGTGTTTCTGTCGTGTTTGTGTCGTGTTTGTGTCGTGTTTGTGTCGTGCTTGAGTCGTGTTTGTGTCGTGTTTCTGTAGTGTTTCTGTCGTGTTTGTGTCGTACTTGTGTCGTGCTTGGATCGTGCTTGGGTCGTGTTTGTGTCGCGTTTGTCTCGTATTTGTTTCGTGTTTGTCTCGAGTTTGTGTCGTGTTTGTGTCGTGCTTGGGTCGTGTTTGTGTCGTGTTTGTCTCGTATTTGTTTCGTGTTTGTCTCGAGTTTGTGTCATGTTTGTGTCGTGCTTGGGTCGTGTTTGTGTCGTGTTTGTGTCGTGTTTGTATCGTGTTTGTGTCGTGCTTGGGTCGTGTTTGTGTCGTGTTTGTCTCGAGTTTTTGTCGTGTTTGTGTCGTGTTTGTGTCGTGCTTGGGTCGTGTTTGTGTCGTGTTTGTCTCGAGTTTGTGTCGTGTTTGTGTCGTGTTTGTGTCGTGTTTGTGTCGTGTTTGTGTCGTGTTTGTGTCGTGTTTGTGCCGTGTTTGTGCCGTGTTTGTGCCGTGTTTGTGCCGTGTTTGTGCCGTGTTTGTGTCGTGTTTGTGCCGTGTTTGTGCCGTGTTTGTGCCGTGTTTGTGCCGTGTTTGTGTCGTGTTTGTGTCGTGTTTGTGCCGTGTTTGTGTCGTGTTTGTGCCGTGTTTGTGTCGTATTTGTGTCTGTTTGTGTCGTGTTTGTCTCGAGTTTGTGTCGTGTTTGTGTCGTGTTTGTGTCGTGCTTGTGTCGTGCTTGTGTCGTGCTTGGGTCGTGCTTGGGTCGTGTTTGTGTCGTGTTTGTGTCGTGTTTGTGTCGTGTTTGTGTCGTGTTTGTGTCGTATTTGTGTCTGTTTGTGTCGTGCTGTGTCGTGTTTGTCGATCGAAAAAAATAAAACGAGACCCGGTGTTTCAACGATTTCTTCTTTATTCCTTCATCATCGTTTCCTCGACGTACAAAACAACCGGCCGTAATCGTCATTGAGATCCCGCTGAATCTGAAGAAAAGTCCTGCCCTTCGTCTCGGGAATGATGCGCAGCATGACGAGGGTCGAGAGGCAAACGATGACGGAAAACGCGAGAAAGATCAACGAGTGCCCGGCGCCCCATGTTATCGCCAGGGAGATGTAAAGTTTGCTGGTTATGACGCTGAATATAGCCCCGCAAACCCCGACGACGGTCGTGCCGATGCCCTTGACCTCCGTGGCGAATATCTCCGACATGATGACCATGTGAATGCTCAAAAGGCCGAAATTGAACGAGAAGACCTGAACGAGTACGGCTATGAGGAAAACAACGGAATAATCATCGATGGCCTCGCAGACGAGGTGCTCCTTGACGTAGAGATAAGCGCCGATCGTGGCGTTGGCGAGGGTGGCGGCGACGCCGGCGCCCAGTATCATCGGCCGTCGGCCGATCCGGTCGACCGTAAAGCCCGCCGCGATCGAAGAGATGAACTGCGAGACGCCAACGGCAACGGTCGCTAGATGGCTCGGAATCAAGGTCATCCCGGCGTCGCGAAATATCAGCTCCGTGTAATTCAACAGGAGAAAATAACCGCCGAAATTCTGCGACACCAGGAAGATCAACCCGATGGCCACGGCCCGTCGATTGCTGCGCCCTCTGAACAAGTCTATCAACTTGCCGCCTCTCTTGGCTACCACCGGTTCAGCGGGTATCTGTTCCACGTGCCGATGCTGCTGTTCGTGGCTCCATTTCGGCATCATGGTTTCTCTGATGAGATCGAGCTCGTCGCTGACGTTCGTCTTACCTCGAAGCTTCTCCAGGACAGACTCGGCCTGCTCGAATTGCCCCACCATCCCCAGGAAGTACGGGGTCTCGGGCATGAACCAAAATGTCCCGAGGAACATCATGCCGATCGTCGTGAGAAAGGCCGCCGCGCCGACGATCGTCACGTACGGGCATATCCCGTAAGCGAGAAGGACACCGAGATTCAACATGACGCCTATCACCGCACCCGCGACTCCCCTCGTCCTCGTCGAGGCCACTTCTCCCATGTACATCGGCGTTACGCACAGACACATACCCAGGGAATATCCCACCAGCACTCGAGCCACGTGGATCATCTGCGTTCAAGGTCATTCGTTTTGCGCGTGTTACTTTCTTTTCTCGCGCGTTATCAATTTCATTCGCCGGTGTGTGCCTATCTTCGAATCTCTTCGTCGGGTCTTGCGTAACACCAGCGAGACGAGAGAGAGAGATAAGAATTCGCGAAGATAGGACCAACGGCGGGCGACGTTGTCTTACCCAAATGCGCGTTGCCACCATGATGATGGCGGAACTGACGATCACCGGAAGTCCGCTGAGCAGCAGGGTCTTCCGACGACCGATGCGATCGACCATCAGGTGGCTGACGAACGGCGCGATCAAACTGCCGGCGGCACCAGCAGCCACCATCGTGGCGACGTCGTCGGGGCTAAACGGTATCGGCGATTCGGGCTCGAGCAATTTTATTATCGTCGGCGATATCCAACCGAGCGTCGTCCCCATGCTGAATGGAAATATCGCGCCTTGGAACGTGAAAAAAAAAGACGTTTCACACTCGCGCGATGGTGTTTTTTTTTTCACTCTCGCCTACGCATACGGGGCGTTCCGTGTCCAGGAGGACCACCTTCGAAACCCTCATTTTTTCGATTCGCTCGGCGATTTTTCGTCACGTTCCCCACGTCGAGAGGAACTTTTGTGAATTTTTCAAAATGTTCACCTCGAACCGTTCTCGCGATACCAATTTATCGCCTAAATTCGATATCGTCGAGATTCCAAGAATTTTCGATAGCCAATTTTTCCAAAATTTGTACGTTTCTCAAAAGAAAAAAAAGGTTTCCCAAAATGCACGAAAATCTCGTCAAAAGAGTGTGGAATACGAAAAAAAAACAAAAAAACGTTTCGAAAAGTCGAAAAACCACCGTAGCGAAACAACGTAATTAGACACGGAACGCCCCGTATGTACAAGATCGCCGAAAAACTGCACTGCTTACACGTGGCGATGGCCAAATATTCCCAAGTCCTCGAGCCATCGGGACTCGCGTATTCTCCCATTCTCAAGATTTCCACGTCTGCCATCGACGAATGCACCAGCAAACACCCCTGCGATCGAGAAGAACGACGAGTCGCGAGATCGTCAGCGTGAATCAGGTCGGCGTTCACACCCGGCGGAGCCTCTCAGGTACGCGAGACGGACGTTTCGTTCAACGAAATCGCTCGAATTGGACTGCCATCGGGAAAGCCGCGCGAGATTACAGATCCTTTCGCGCGATTGCTCGTCGTTGCTTTATCGCGGCGGCAGGTGATTGAAAAATGAGACGACAGAGTGGGAGGGTTCGTTACACGCCGAGTGAGAGACGTTTTACCATATTTTCATTCAATTATGTGCCAAGATCCGATTGATCTTTTCCAACGAAGCAAACGCGGTTTCAGGGGGGGGGGAGGAAGAAAAAAAAAACGGTCATGAAAAAACTCGTATGCACCTCGGATTAAGGCGGAACACGGTGAGATCCGAGATGAAAAAAAAAAAAGATTGTCTTCGTGAATTATTCATAATTGAAAGAGAAAAAGGAAACATCGGCATCTCGGAGATGCATATTAGATGCAAAATTGTGCACCATCGGACGATCGTAAATTGATTGTGAAAAAAAAAACAAACAAAAAATATGGCTCCGAATAAAAGAGAGAAAAAAAAAACCGTCACGATATTATCAGTTGTTTCACAACAATTTCCGTCTTTTTTCTATTTTTTTTTTTTGTTTTTTTTTTTTTTCACCGCGGATAATAATTAGTTATCACTCGATCAGAATCGTTCCTCATTATCGCCGATGACGTATCGCGACATTGTCGGTATAAAATTATTTCACAATGGTGAGGAATTTTTTTCCTCGATATATCCAGAGAAGCGCACAACAAGTCGATTACCGGTCATCGTTATGAGCGCCGGCTCGTCGTACACGTTTCGCAACAGACGAAACGATCGCTCGGTTTTTCTGTGCTCGTTCAATGAACAGAAGGAAGAAGAAAAAGCAATTAAATCGCAATAAAGCATATAATGTCGACGCCGACTCATCAATGAGATGCAATTATGCAATAAAGATATCATTTCAACGAAGCGCACGCTTCGTTGAAATGATATAATAAACGATATAATTAATTCCAAACGCGTAAATAAAAATCCCATAAAAAATATATGATTCATTATCAGCAATCTGCGCGAGAAACAAATCTATCATGTCCAGAAGCGAACGTTTCCGTTCCAAGTGCTGTACGAGGAGGCAAACTCGGAAAAATTTAAAAAAAAACCCGCGATTCCCAAAAATGTCTAAGGAAAACCAGAGTCGTCATCGCGGAGAGTGCAGAAAAAGTCCCTGGAAAGTTCCCGAAAGTGAAGATTCGCACGCCGACGCACGATGCTTGTTTACTCGTTCAATGAACAAGAGGAAGTAAAAAAAAGCAACCAGAATGCAATGAAGCATATCGTGTCGTCACCGACTCATCAATAATTAAGATGCAATTATGCAATAAAGATATCGAGGCGCGCGCGCTTCGTTGAAATGATATAATAAATGCGTGGGTAGCGTTACGAGAGCGATTGAGAAAAAAACGTATGGCCGATTACTCATTAGCCTCAAGCGTTAAGCGGAGATGCACTGTCGCGGCGGATGCTAAAAAAAAACCCTGCGATAAACAAACAAATTGTTAATACGTCATTTTTTCTCGTCAGACGTGTTCGAGGAACATTTGATTTTTTTTCATTCTCCAATCCGCTCGCGTATTCATGTTTCATCACCGCGTGACGCTCTTCCCATTAACGCGAGGCGCGCGTGTCTTACCGGGATTCACGCACATTCGCGTACCTTCCGAAAATCGAGAGTGAAATTTCGAAAAAAAATCCGCCCCCCCCCCCGGGTCTTGTCATATCACGAACGATAAAATCATACGGTTTTATTTTCGACGCCAGAGTCGTGTAATTTGGAGTCGTAAGCAGAGTCGTATGTAATTTAGCGTCGTAATGGAGTCGTGTAATTTACAGTCGTAAATAGAGACTCGAAAGCTCGAAAATGATGTGTTTTTTTTTCTTTTTTTCGTCGTTCCGCGACCATTTTTCGTACTCCGCGAAACTGTTTCGCGCACGTGCATTGTCATAACGCGAGCCACTGGTTTTTTTTTCTTCCGTACTGCGCAAAGGGCGCATCTCATCGACGGGGAAAAAGGAAAACAACGGGGGAAAAAATCACCTCTCGTACGCGCCCTTTATCTCTCGTCTATCGAGAAGTGATTACACGCCAGAGAGCGCGGAGAGAGAAAAGCCAGATGCAACGGTCGATAGCCGCCCGACACAGGCCCTCTCTCGACCCCCTTAACAAGATGAACCGACGCAGCTTTGTGTACGGAAAATAAAGCTTTATCGCAAAAGCAATTTTGACACTGTAATTCCCTCTCCGCTCGCCGTCAATCGTTTTGCGTGTAGGGTTGATGACGCAGAGTTCACCCGGGGATGAGTCTTTGTACATGGGCGGCAATCGATTCTCCAACGCTTCGGCCGTGCTTTTTTCCCTCTCGATATACCATATATTTATCCGAGCGTCTCGTTTGAAAGATCGATATAATTGATATCAAACAATTACGAGGAGAGCCGACGAGAGACGGCAAAAGGCCGGAGTTATGCCTTTGACGAGAGATCCGGCAAAGACGGAAAGGACGACATCGACGAGGACGACGAGCGTCTGCTGGAATTATTACAAGACGGCGAAACCAGCGGTAGCAGCGGAAGGGAACCGCAACCGAAAACGCCGAGAGCCCTTTAGCGTCTTGACGGGGCGGGGGGTAGAGGCAATTCCGCAAAATTCACCGCACACACCGCGCCAAGGAGATGAGCCGTCCGCGGGGGACGTTGAAAACATGTTTCAAGGCAGCAGCCAGCGAGGATTCCTGAGGTCGTGCGGTATCGAGGAATCTTGCCTCTAGACTTCTTCCAGGCCCGGGAGGGGGAAGGGACTCATGAGTTTTCGGTAATTTGCTTGGCGGACCATCGCCGGGGTATCGCCTGTATACTCGCCGCACACCGCATCAAATATTACCGGGAGTGGCTTTTGATCAAACAGCGCAAATACGCGTTGTAATATGGAGACTGATCGGCCACGTATATTAGAGGGTAGAGGGTTTTGTGTCCGCAAACTTTGCGCAAACGGCGGGAGGATCGGTTGCTCTACGGCCAAGCAGACGGGAATACTCGGGCTTTACCCGATTTCTTCGAAATGCCATTGTTCGTTCGCAGAGGTCGTTTGAACGGTTGTGGACCCGTCGCAGTTTCCTTGGGTCGCATCTTTCTGGTATCAGGTTTTATCGTCGAGGAAGAATTCACCGACAAACGAGCTTTGAAAACGATTGCAACTTTGAAGAATTTGGAAACTTGAAGTCACCCTACCCTGCTGTTTCGCACAGCTCGCGCTGGATGATTAAGTGCAGGAACGTTGAATCGTCGAGAGAGGGAAAGCGAAACACACGGACGGGAGGATTTTTCAATGCGCGACACACCAAAGTAGGTCATATCCCATCCAGCCTCAACAAGAGAGAGGAGAGAGATGTGTACCTCTGTAACACACGCACAGGTTCACGTGCACATAGGCAGCGACACCGGCAACGAAGAATCCCATATCCTAGCAGGCAGAGTCGCTGAATCTCCGTACCATTGTTATCGATATGTGAATAGCTCGAGAACGACAATACATTTTTTTCCTCCTCGAGATTCGCGGTGATACCAATTGTAGACAGAGTTCATCGAATGTATTCGCTCCATTTCCATACCGTGAAAGAATA
Source organism: Heteropelma amictum (assembly GCA_959613375.1). Taxonomy (NCBI): domain Eukaryota; kingdom Metazoa; phylum Arthropoda; class Insecta; order Hymenoptera; family Ichneumonidae; genus Heteropelma; species Heteropelma amictum. The sequence continues at coordinate 2,711,628 of OY390721.1, read as the reverse complement.
TCCCAGGTAGCTCTGCATATTGCCTCGAAAAACGAGCGAATTTTTCGACCCACCGCCTTCCGAGAGAGGTTTTTTTTTTAATTTTAAGAAAAGCAAAAAAAAATGACAATGTGAAACATTTCTTGAGAGTATCGATTTATACGCAACAGCGCGAACGTTCGTTCGCGCGAAACTCTACGCCCGTGCGCCATCTGACGGATCTTTCCTCAAACTACGTAGACCCTGGAAATCAAACGGGCGCGCGATGGAATACCGACGTTATCGGCACATTATACGTGCGTTCTTGCGCTTTTTCACCTTGTTTATCCCCAGATTCGCAATGCTACTGATCGTGGATAGAAACACCACCCAAAATACTGCCTTTTAATTCTATGAAAAATACAAAAAAAACTGGCAGTGCGATACACACAGTCTCTGCGGCGATAAAACAGAGGCGCCCGTTGAAATACCGACACGGCACAGCGCGCGCGCGCGCGTGTATTTGCTCCCGGACAAAACGCCGACTTCGCAGAGCAGCAAACGCGCAATTTCGCACATGTGCCGCGTACATCACAGCGAATCTCCGAGAGTATTGTCATCGCCAGAGGAAAACGAAACACCGGGCATAATGACGCGTATCCCGACGATGACGAGTTCTAGATGATGTCGAGCGAATTTAGCGCGTTATAATTCTTATCATTATTATTATTACCATCTCAAATAATTTATTATCAAAATCACGAGCGCACAACGGAGAACCGCGATCCCTCGAGAGACACGGAGGAAGTGAGTGAGAGAGCAAGGGGCGTCGCACAAACGTTCTCTTCGCACAATTATCGTATAAAAACGTAAAAAAAACCAAAAAAGCGATCAAAAAAACATGTCATCGAGTCCGCAACAGTTGCTACTGGCGAAGAAGAGTCACGCCAAGTATTTCGCGCGTCTGTTGAATCTGATGCCCGGCGAATTCGCCGAGTACGACTCGAGTCGTTTGACGTTCGCGTTTTTTTCAATCGCCGGGCTGGATCTCCTCGATGCTCTCGATGTTATGAGCACCGAGGAGAGAAATCGGGCGATCGATTGGATCTACAGCCTCGAGGTGATAAGCGACGACCGTCGCGATGGCTTTCAGCCGTCAACGATGCTGCCAAACTCCCTTGGTGGAGGTTATCGCAGAGGTCATTTGGCCATGACGTACGTCGCTCTCGCGACGCTGCTCTGCCTCGGGGACGATTTCAAGCGCCTCGAGGGACGCAGGAGATCCCTGGCGCTCGGCGTACGCGCCTGCCAGACCGCCGACGGCTCTTTCTCCGCCATGATCGACAACAGCGAGAACGACATGCGATTTTTGTACTGCGCCTGCTGCATATCCAGCATGATCGACGATTGGTCCGGCGTGGACAAAGCCGCAGCCGTTCGTTACATCGTTCGCAGTATCGTGAGTGAGCGAGAATGAAAAAAATAAAAAAGCAAACGTCTCTCGCCCGTCTCCGACTTTTTCCGACATTTTGTTTTTTCCCCAGTCGTACGACGGCGGCATCGGCCAGGGACCCGATTTGGAGTCCCACGGCGGTTCTACTTTCTGCGCCGTCGCCAGTCTCGCGCTCATGAACGAACTCGATAACGTTTTCTTCGAGGATCGCCTCGAGGCTCTCAGAAGATGGTGCCTCATGAGACAGAAAGATACTTATCAAGGTCGCCCCGGCAAAGCCTCCGACACGTGTTACAGCTTTTGGATCGGCGCGACCTTGAGACTCTTGGGCGTTTCCGGACTGGCCGATCCGCGCCCCAACAGGGACTTTGTCCTCGGCATGCAGGATCCCATTTACGGCGGCATCGGAAAAATGCCAGACGCCGTCTCCGATCCCCTTCACACTTATCTCGGTAAAGGAATAACGAAGTTTGCCAAGTTAACAAAGTCCAAAAACTCGAAAATTCGACATTTCCATTAGAAAGTAGGAAGAGAAAAACTCGAAGAACGAAAGTTTTCATTCCAGAGCGTGAAAAAAACATCGCAAACGCGGAAATTTTGAAAAAATGAACATTTTTCGTTCGCGAATACGAGATACGGGAACCACCGGCGGATTTCGACTCGAAATTTCCGTTGGAAGGTTCAGAAGAAACATAGACGCGCGCAAACCTCGAAAGTTCGAAAAACAAAAAGAAAAAGAGAAAATATATCCGGCATGTCCGGAAATTCGAAAAAACGAACATTCTCAACACGCGATATGAAAAGAAAACACTCTTTAAGCTCGAGGAATGAAAATTTTCGCTAGAGCGTAAAAAGTAGATGAGAAAAACGAGGTGCGAATGAAATGGCAGCTTCGAGAGCGACGATTCCCGCGGAATGATAATTTGAACGATTCTCTCTGTCCCGCAAGGTCTCGCCGGTCTGAGTTTGCTGGACGAGCCGGGACTGCTGTCCATGGACGCCGCACTCAATATATCAAAACGCGCCTACGCACGCATGAAGGAGATCCACGAGAGATGGCGCAGACAATAACGCGGAAGACTCTTTTTCTTTCTTTTCCTCCGTTCGTCAAACAAACGCGCACAAAACCGAAAAAAAAAACGACAAAACAAAGCAAAAAAAGAAAAACTACTCTGCCATGTTCTACGCTCGTCAATTAATTGCAATGGAACATTTATTATTGTTATTATTATTATCATCATCATCATCATCATCATCGTCATCATTTGTGTGAACTGAGAAGCGGGTGCTCATCCCTCATGTACGTATTGTAAAAATTGGACCGAAAAAACGGGGGAAAAAAAAGCATCACACTATGTGCGTAAATACTCCATTTCTCTCAACGTTTTTTCTTCTTTTTTTCTCTCTCTTTTTAGTTATTTTACCGCAACCGGAGAGGGCGGATATTACGCGCGTCACACGCACACACACGCCCCACTCTGGACGACGATTTTTCTCCGTGAGTAATCTCCCCTCTTCCAGCATCTTTTCTCATTTTCAAACGTCTCCGTCACGTGCGTTTCTCCTCCGCGTTGATAATTGAACAAAAAAAAAGATGACATCCGACTCGGATTATCAAGCGCAAAAATCGCTGTGTTCCACGAAAATGATACTCCCCGGAGACACATCAGCATCTTTGCCAAGTACCACGTGCGTTTTCCCTCGATACGAATAATTGCAAACCCAAAAAAAAAAAACCCACTAGAAACAAAGATAACTTCTGGATGCTCAATAATCGCTTGGGAAAAACGCAATTTCTTTTTCCCCATCCGGCAAAATCTAATCTCATCGATGCACCCATCTCCCCCTTCCTGCTCCGTTTTTCTCCTCCCCTCCCCCGGCGCTCTTTTATATATTATAACGGTTCGAGACAGCAGGCTGCAAAATTGAAACGGAGGCTCTCGCGCGCGCGTCCTCCAGATGGAATCGTCGTCATCCCCTCCAGGTGCCCCCTCGACGACCGTCCAAAGAGCCAGGGTGGTGGCCGAGGGGGAGTGGTCGGGGAAGAAAAACGGTGTTCCATGGTAACCCGAGTGGGTTTGCTCATCACAAAACACACAGACGGTGCTCGTCCGTTGGCGAGTGACGATTGTTCCGCCGTCGTTTAATTATTCGCAATTTTCCCACTGTTTTTTTTTCTCTCATGTTCTCCATTCATTTTGCATCAAAAAAATCGCGCTAACCACGTTGAATGGTCGTTGAAAAAAAAAAACCAGATCAAAGAGAAAAATCGTGAAAATCTCAATCGCCTTTCTCTTTTTTTTGTTTAGACATTGTTTTTGTTTTTTCCGCCTCGCTCGTGACGAACGAGAGCGCGCCATGAGCGTCAACGGGGATCGTCGTTTCGCGTGACGCGAGTGAAAATTTTCATCCGCCAAACACGCGCTCGATTGGAAACTCGACGAGAGAGAGCGTTTTTTCCTTCGCGAGTGCGAATGCGAGTCGCCCGCTGCGCGAGGCTCGTCGGAGAGAACAAAAATCCAGCCGAGGTACGTTAATGAAAAAAAATAAATAAAAATTCAGTTTCAAAAAAATGTCCCAAAACAGACGAGAATTCCGTCGTCAGGGCGATTCCTCGATGAGAAAGAGAGAGAAAATAGAGGGCGGAGTGAAAAAAAACCGCAAAAATGACTCATCGTCGATTTAACGATAATTGCGATAAGAAAAAAAAAACGCGCAAAAACAAAGAAAAACGAAAGCCGATGACGCGTCGTTCGGAACGACGAGGTCGTCATCGTTGAAAATGGTAAAATGATGATAACAATAACGACGAAAATCGACGCGCGAAAGAGTTTTTCAAGCGCGCGTCACGACGATGGAATGCGCCGTGCGCTCAAAAACAATACTGGAGCACACGATACTCACGTGCTCGATATTAAAAAGCGCTCTCGCGAGAGTATCGAGTTTTGCGAAAAATAAGAAAAGTGACGAGAAAAAAAATCGAAAATTCGCGTGATAATCTCCCTGGGGACGAAGAAATGGGGTTGGAGGGTGAAATGAAAAACGCAAGGGTGGCACGCGACGTCTATATTCGCGCCATCGATAAATCGATTTTAAGCGCCAGCACCTCCTCGCACTTTTTTTTCCGCCAACAATCTACGGCCGAGTTGAAAAAAAAACGATGAAATTGAATCATCTTCTATTTTTCACTAGACAAGAAAAAAAGAACAAAATTGCACGAGGAATTGCACGATACTCTCGCGTGGAATGTCCATTTTTCGGTTTTTTTTTTTTTTGCAAAAGACAAGATTCGGAAAAGAATTGTGAAGAAAAACGTCGGATATTCTTCGTCGCGAAATGTTCCGGCTTTCATTTTTTTCCGCGACGTCGCGCTGGGAAGGAAAAACGGCGAGAAACGCGGAATTGCACGAGAGAACGCTGGATTTTTTTGCGTGAAAAGCAGCGTATGTGGTACGCGCGTGCGTGCGCGATTTTAACACAGAAACAGACCGTGTACGCGCGGGATATTTATAACGAGAGACACAAACCGTCGTTCGTTAATGAATGGGTTTCTTGTTTGGCGCCCCGCGCGCGCGAGAGAGAGAGAGTCAACCAGTTAACAGGCAGAGTCGTAGAGCGAGCTCGAGATCTCTCTTTTTTTTTTCAACTCCGTCTTCCTTTCTTTTTAAATTCTCCCCACCGGAGCTGCCCGGCGCAGCCAATTACGCCCGTGAAAGAAGCCTCTTGTGTATTCTAACGTCGTGAAAAAAAGAAAAAAAAAACGTCGAAAAAAGAAACAGCAACTACGTACGAACTTTCCTGATTGTTTTTTTTTTTTCGCCTCTTTGCCTCATTTTTCTCCGTTGCTTTTCTCGCTTCGAGATCCCGCATCGAAAACCCTAATTTCAAAAAACTCGAATAAAAAAAAGTTCTTTGAAGGAAAAAACGATCACGAGCTCATCGAGTTTTCGAATTTTCAAGGAAACACCAAGAGGACGAAAAAAATACTCAAAAAACAATCTACCGTTTTGAAATCTCGAGACTGTCGATTTTGCTCATTTTTCGGAGCCATGACGCGAAATTGATGAATTTGGAAAAAAGATATAAAAAAGATGAGAAGAAGAAAAAGAATCGTCGCGCTCGCGACGAATGCAGCAGCACCGGATGATTTTTGCCATGTCCGGTTTAGGCTCTGTCGCGAAACGACCAATTTCGCAACTCGACCGTCTTTCGCTTTCACGCTCGTCTCCTCCTCGTCTGCGCATTTCGCGTACATTGACGGTCGAGAGAGAGAGAGAGAGCAACAACGATAATACGAGAATGCAACACGTGAGAAAAACATACACAGAGATAAAAGGCAGAATCGCAACTGTACGAGCAGATGGAAGGAAAAGCAAGAGGGAGAGAGAGAGAAAGAGAGAAAAGGGGGAAAAAAGTTACAAGCGGAATATTCGTATACAGAAGTTGCCTGCAGGGCAGGTGATCGCCCCTCGTGAAAAGAATATCAGCAATTATACGCGTGTGCCCTGCGAGCTCGTCCATCTGCTCCAAAACAGCTGCTGCCTGTGCTGCTGCTGCTGCTTGTTTTCTTTTCTTTTTTTCTCATTCACGAATAAACGCTTTCGCTTCCACGTCTTTAAGGATGTGCCGCACGTACAGCGTCAACGAGACCGAAATAAAATGGCAATTACGAGGAGTAGAGGATGCGAAGAGTTGTTGGCAAAAAAATCGATTATTTTCGATAATAAAGATTCTCGTAAATCGATAATATGTCAAGTCGAAGGAATTTTCATTCGGGGCAAGGTTTACCTCGACTCGAATATTGATATTGTACGGCAATTAGTATTCGTTGAAGGATCGTTCGGAAATTATTGAGGAAAAAAGAAGCAGACACTGATTTTCTTTTTAAATATCGTCCTCGAGCCTTTTTCGAGATACGCTTTTTCCTTCGAGCCTCTGTAACATTTTGAAAAATAGTCTGAGAAAAAAAACGCGGGGAGTAATTTCGTGGGAAATTCACCGCTCTACAAAAAAGGTCCTCAGTGAGAAAGTCGCAGAACCAACCGTCGCCGAGTTACAGCTCGTCAAAGTTGGATTCATCTTAAAATCGTCCTTTTTTCAGTCTGTTTGGGAAGAAAATTGAAAAACGAAGAAAAACTCTTTTCTCGCACATTGCGTAATGGACCTGCGACTTTTTCGTGACGCGCCAGTTTCTCGATATGGGAATTACCAATGCAAAAAAATATATCGACTGTCCATTTCTGTAATTTTCTCGCTCGCCTTGGACCGACAACTTTGCTCTCCCCCTCTCTCGCTCTCCGACACTTTTTTTTGCCCCTCTCCCATCCTCCGAATGCTGCGTCCATTTCGAGATCTCGAAAGAGCGACGAAGCAACTTTTGCCGGACTTTTCTTCGGTTTTGTCGTTTTTCTCTCTGCGAATTTTTCCGAACGGAAAAGAAAAGAAAAAAATTGACCGTTTCGATCGTGTTGCAGGTGGCGTGGAGTGCCGTGGCAGTGATGGAGCTGCAAAGCTGGCTGCTTTATCACCTCGTGGCCGCAACGGACTGCAGTCGAGGTACGATTTCGCCTCGTCGACGAAATGTCAAAGAAAAATTTCGTCCCAAAATGCGCAAAATCATTTTTTCGAACATTAAAATTGTCGAGATGCGAGAAAAAACATGATAAAACGTGAAATTGCGATGAGGAGATAAATCGGCAAGTTGACAAATATTCAAATTCACGATTTTTCGAAAAAAACGAAACCGTCAAGGTACGACGCGAAAGAGGAGCGAAGAAATTCATTTGAAAAATGGAAAAACTTGCAAATCGCAAGGATTTTTGACGAAAAATGTCACGAAAATATCCAACGCAGATTTCGTCCCAAAGAGCTAATCAAAATCTGTACCTCAATTTTTCCACACCCACGAAAATTGCTATTTTTCTTTTCTCACGCAGAGTGACGAAAAAACAAAAAACAGCACGATTATGCACTCCACGAGCACACGATCGTTCATTTTTTATTGTTTTTTTGTATTTTTCGTCCCCGCAGTTTATTTTTAGCGAAAGCTTGGCACCGATTTAATCCATCAGCGGCAGCGAAAGCGTCATTTCCGGCTGCAAAATTCTCGTTTAATTTATCCAATTTCGTATCACGCGCGCGCGTTATCAGTTCTCCAAACCGGTGCCGGAAACGACGGCGGTCTATTCATGTTCGATGGTAAGATATCATTTTTATTTTATTCGTTTTTTTTTTTGCACGCACTCGCAAAACGCCCGTTATTTCGTCTCTCATTTTTCATCGTTATGATTTTCAAAACGAAGACGGGAAACCGGAATTCGTTCACCTTTCTCCGTTGCTCGAGAATTTCTATACTTTTTTTCGCAAGCGAAACCAAAAAAGAAAAACAATCGCGGGAAAAGATGAAAAAGAAAAAAAGGAAAATTTGGCAAAAATTCCAATTGACGAAATAATAATAATAACGCGAATAATCGCGGGACTCGCAATTATTATCATCACTAATGCTATTTCTTCGTCAATTTGGAAAATTATTCAACATTTTTATGGCGATTATCGTTACTTTTATTTTCATTAATTTTGTCTTTTTTTCCCCTCCCCTAATTAGTAATGCAGTCAGCGGCTACAGGGGGTGGTGTTTGTCCAGCCGCGAGTACCGGAAGTCGCGCTCGAGATTTGGGCCTCCGGGCGCAAAAGAAGCTGCTGGGTCGCGTCGTCTCGAGCGGCGCCGGACGCTCCTTGTTCATCGACGACGCGACCACCTCCCTCCTCGACAATCTCTACAAGCTCATGGAAAGAGCGGCAAAGTCGAATCCGACGTTGGCGAAAAAGCAACCCGACAAGGTTCTCAAAAACATCGTCAAACTTTCCATCAAGGTGAACGAAAAATACCCAAGAAAAAACCGACTCGTTTCTCCCACACCGAATCGAAAAGCGAAAATCTATGAAAGAGTTTCCCGGCCATGGAAATTCTCATCGTTTCGCAGGATTAATTGAGAATTCTCGTACCTCTCGTACCTTGACGCGATCGACTATTTTTATAGTCGAAACAATTGCTCGACGATCGGCAAAAGTCAATCAACGATAGTCTCGCGCCACTTCCGGCGAATCACAAACGAATAACAACCCCGAAACGAGTGAAAATTCTCAATTAATCGCGAGAAATGCATGACGTTCCGTCGGATTTTCTCAGCTTCGAAAAGAAACCAGAAATAACGAAAAAAAACGTCGCCAAGTCGGCAAAAGTCAGTGATAAAAGGAAAAGAGCCTCGAGAAAATATCCAACGAAAAGTTTCCCATCGAAATGACGAGGAAAATCGAGAAAACGAGAGAAAAGTTGATTTTTCGATGCTAAATGCGCGAAAAAAAAGAACGAAAAGGCCAAAGGGTCACTAAACGCTTTTTCCTTCGCAGATCGGGCTTCTGCAGCGTAACCAACAGCTGGTGGCCGCCGACGAGCCGAAAATCATGGAGATAAGAGCGTCGCTGAGGGCGGCAGCGATGGCGGCGGTGTCCTTCTACGAGCTGGAATTCAGCTTCGACAAGCAGTATCTGACGCGCTCGCTGGAGCGCTGCCGCACGGCGATAATATCGCTGATAAAGAATCACCTAACGGAAAAATCGCTCGACCGTTGCAATCACGTGTTCGACTTTATCGCGAACGCCGATTTTTTGGATTTCACGTTCAAGCAAAATTCGGAAAATCGCCCGATACTCGGACAGTTCGTCAATGACGTCAACAACGCTCTCGATGCGGGACATCTTTGAGCCTCTTCGGTTTTCTCCCCTTTTTCACCATTTCCTCTCGAAGAGGAAAAAAAAAACAAAAAAATGTCCCGCATTCGCGACGTTCGCGCGCGAGAAAAAACGAGAAAAAAAAACACACGCGAACTCGCCCGTTTTCACGCCAAATACACGTCTCGCGAGGCAATAATTACGATTACGATTATTCGCGATGATATAATTCGAAAATCGAGATAAAAATGTTGAATGACTTTTTTTCGACGACTAACGGCATTGGAGATACTTTTGTCCTCAAATACGGCAATATTATTATCGTCGTGTATTTACAATACGCTGAATATCGTAAAATAATGACGATAAAAATTTTACTGTATTTAATTATCCAAGTTTTATGACGATTATTGTTAAAAAAATATTTAACAATATCGTGATTGTTATTATCATTGTTTTTCGGTATTTGTTATTAACAACGATAATAATAATGTGCATAAAAGGACGAGGCGACATCTCGCGCCTGCGACCCTCCGCGCTGTTACTGTGTTTTTCACCAGCTTCCGGTTTTACAATCGACACGCGCGAATCTCTCTTTTCTCTTCCATTATTGCCCTCCCCCCCCCTGTGAGTACTCGTTTCGTCAGGCGATAAATACCGAAAATGATATGCGCTCGAGCTTGAAAAGTGCGAGAAAAAATGTTTTTTTTTCGTCAACGAGAAAAAAGAAGCAATTGTGCGTAAACGCGACTCACGTACGTTCAAAGGCAGGCCCCGGCCGGGGGGTGTAAGAAAGCCGCGCGTTTGCCAGTTTTCCGCCTCCGCGTTTCCAAAATCTCGATAGCTGCGTAATCACGTGATCAAAAACGATCTTCCGTTTGTTCGACCTTTTTTTTCCAACCGGAAACTCCTCCGGGAATACTCAAAACGGCAGGGAAATGGCGGAAGCGCGAGTTTTCTTTTTTCCTTCAATTTCGCACCTGAGGAACTCGAAGCAATTGAGAATTAATTCGCCTCCTTTTTTTACTGCTCTCAATGTTCGTCTTTCATTTATTTAACGAATGTCGACATTTATCAAACCGTTCGTACCAAAAGACAGAAATATCCGCACGGGCGTCAACCGTGACGATGATGATGATGATGATAATAATAATAATAATAATCCAGACCAAAAACAGCACGATAGAAATGAAAAAAAAACGAAGAAAAAGATATATCGAGAGCGAGAGGAAAAAGGCTCGAAAAGTCGACCAAAAAAGAAAAAACCTTCGTAGCAATGTATATATATATATTTACCGAAATGTGAAAAAAATATTTGTATAAAAATGAAGAAAAAAAAAAATCGCGAATCTTGGCGAGTCGTTATTTATATGGCGATTAATTCTGCCTTTTTTTTTTCTTCTCATTATTTTTGTACGCGTTGCAGGGACACTTTTGGGCCATAAAAAAAATGTAATAACGCTTCGAGAAGCGAATGTTTAATACCGAAATTTATAGTCATTAATTATTTATAAACCGTCATGTTCACCGACATATCGATATTACCACGAATAAATTATTTACGAAAAAAAAAAAGGAAAAACGAGAGATTCCGACTTTTTATTCGTAATTAACGTTGCTCCTCCTCCTCCTCGATCGTTGAAAATTCATTTTCAGGAAATTTCGTAAATTATCGACGCTTCGATTTGATATTTCATCGCCTCTGCAATTATACACTCTCATCGTCGTTATTCTTTCATTGTTTATTCCTTCGAAGTAATTTTCCGTCAAACTCGTCGAGTCTGTTTTTTCCGTCGTTTTACAGCTTTCAGCCTCGCCTCGCACACTTTCCTTCCGTAAAACGAAAAAATCGCCCTCATCCTCGCAGCCGGTAATGAAGAAAAAAAACAACATAATCGACGGATTCTCGTTCTCGCGTGGAGATAAAATTGAGAGAAAGAAAGGAAAAAAAAAAAACAATAAATTTATTATATTTATACACACAAGCCCGATCTTTCGATTACACTTGACGAATAAAAAAAAAACAAAGAATTCGCATGCACCTCGCATTTACGCTTCGAGCCTCGCGAACAGTGAAACAGCGTACGGTTTTTCGCGCGAGATTTTTGCCGACAAAAGAAAAAAAAAAATAAAACTTCGGATAAAACCTACACGAGTCGTTTCGATCGAAATCGTCAATTTTTTTCCCCCTTCGCTATCGTATTTCGCCCAAGGAACGAGAGAAAGGCGTACAGGACGTTTTTTTCCACTCGCCACTGAGGAGCGTAAAGTTTTTGAAAAAAGAAAAAAAGAAGACCGAGGGATTTTTCGAGCGCGTCGATCGTTTTTCTTTTTTCCTCTACACGCACTTTCCCCTCCCTCCCTCCCTCGCAGCCCCTGCCATTTGTCGCGTTCGTCCAACGAAAAATCGTCCGCGAAAAGCGGCGTCTTCGTCTTCGTCCAAAAACCGAAGAAAAAAACCCAAGAACGAAAGAACTAGGAACAAGAATATTTCGCTGAAAAGTCATCGTTTTTCGCCTCCTCGCAGAGTCCTCGCGCTATCCTTAAGTTATTTTTTAATGATAATTATAATTATATTTATATATATATATCTATATGCGTGTGTTTATCGCCCACTTCCGGTCTGTCCAAAAAATTATCTAAAGCCTTAAGTGAAATGATTATCGCGTCTCGTCGCGATTTCCCCCCTTAATCGCGGAGATCGTCACGTCGTCGACGTCGCTGACGTCCTCGTCGTCGTCGTCATCACTGCCAGAGTCCGGCGTAATTGCCGTAAAGATTGACCGGAAGCGGACCGCCGGCGGTGAAGAGACGGGTGCCTGATGCGTCGTAACAGTGAGTGTAAATGGCCGGCGTGTACTTGACATTCTGAAAACCATCGATGTACTCCTCGTCCGGAAACTGCGGAATCGCGATGACAGAGAGAGAGAACGAGAGAAAAAGAAGGAAATAAAAACCAAACGTCGGAATAAATCCGATGAATCTTCGTTATTTTGTTTCTCGGACTTTCTTTTGATTTTTTTTGTTTTTTGTTCCAAAAAAAAAAGCGAACGAGAAGCAGAAAAGAAGCAACCGAGAGACACCGGGGATTGGGCGACGAAAAAGCGGCCAGGCTCCGTGTTGCGAAAGTTATTGGGAAAAACAAGAGTACGGGGGGGGGGGGGGGGGGGGCACACAAAAAAATCACTGGAATATACGAAGGATGGAGCGGCGAAAAGATGACAACGAGAGAGAAAAGCCAGCCGGAAATAGACGTCGGGAAAAAGCAGCGAGGGAAAACGTGATCGGGGAAAAAAAAAAGTACCAAAAACAAGCGATGAGAAAAAGAGTGATGGTGGAAAAAACAAAACACAACGAGCGAAAAACAGCAGAAGCTGCGCGAGAGGAGATCTACGAGAGCGTCAACAGCCTGAATACTCCGAGAAGGGAGGACGGTTGGGAAAGTAGAAACAAAAAACACAGCGAGACGAGATTCATCTCGCGCGCCGTCCGCGAAGACGCAAAGAGGATTCTGCGACAGGAGCAAGGAACGCAAAACGGCAAAAACGTGGAATTCCCAAAAAATCCAAGCAAAAAAACGAAGCCAAGGCAAAAATGAGCGAAAACTCACCACGTATCCCTTGGAGGCCTTGAGGACGACCGTTCTGTTCGAGTTTATCGAAGATTCGAGATACTTTTGGGCCCTGACGTCGTAAAACATGAGCATACCGAGGCCAGTGCCGATCGTCAGAACGGAGCCCTGAAAGCTCGCCGATCTTATCCCGCATCCGCTGTATCTATTTTCGATATTCCAAGAAAAAAAAAAAGGCCTCTGCATTATCGACCGAAAGGGAAAACATTGGCGATTGGGGGGGAAAAAAAAAACGTTTCATCATCGTCGCGCACGCACCTTGAGGGAATCTTCTTGATCGGCTGGAGGGTACGAGCGTCGAGGAGGAGGGTGTAGGAACGGCAGCCGATCGCGTAAACGCCGTCCTCCTGCACCGCCAGGCAAACGTTCTCCTGGCAGGCCGGCAATCTCTTCGATATTTTTTGCTTAAACGTCTCCGCCGACCAGATATGTATGAAGCTGTTCAGCGAAAGAGCGGCAATCTCCTTGTACGCCTTGTTGAACGCGAGGGCTCGTACTTTCTGCGCCGAGCGACACTCCTTCACGCAGACGGGCTGTATCAATCTGCGCGAGGCGAGAAAACCGAAAAGTTACGTCGAAGCGGGCTCATTTTGCTCGATCAAGGGGTTCAAAGTTCTCGCGAGACGTGCCTTTTTCGACAAAAGTTGCTCGTCAAGGGGGTTAAAATGATTGTTTTCATGATTGTAATCGGATTTGAAGATGTTTACCCCCTGAAGCCTTCGATTTCCGTATTCACCGTTCTTGAAAAAACGCTCGTTTTGGATCAAGTATGAATTTTGTAATATTTTTTTCCATCACCTGTGATTCGGCACGTCCGCCTTGTCGGGAGCGGCGGAGAGATTGCCGTCGATGTGCCAAAGCGCCAGCTTCGTGTCTCTGGAGCCCGAAACGAGAAACTCGTCGTCCAGCCAGCACATGTCGAAGACCCAATCGCGATGGGCCGTTTCGCCCACGCACACGGGATCCAGAGTCGGTAGCCTGTATATCGCTATTTCATTGCTGTTTCTCGCTCCCGTTGACAATAACGTTCTGCCAATAATACGAAAAAAAACGTCCCAAATGCAATGGAGATAAAGATACATCAGGCAGGGGGAGGGGGGGAGCCGGAAATATCAAGAGAAAAACAATGGATAAAAAAAACGATCGAAAAAAGATAAACCGGCATTATTGAAAAGTAAAACTCGAAAATCCTTGAAAAGATACCGTTGGGGAGAAAAAAAAAAGCATCGAGGTGAGAAATTAAAGAGGAAAAGCGGTCGATTTTTTTTTTGCTCTCGATTCTTTCGAAAATTACCTCGAAGGATTTATTTGAACAGAGTGTATGCCGCACTGCTGTTCGGTGACGAGGCCGCCATTGGGATTCGTCTGTCTGCCGTGGAGCGACGGTATCTGATCGAGTTTTTGCGTCGCAACGTCGTACACCATCAGCTTATTGCACTTTGTGCCGAAAACCACCTGTCTGTCGCTCAGCCATTGCGAGCAAAACACTTTGTTCATATTGTTGAGGCTGACGGAATATTCCTTGAAAAGATCGTGCGTGAGTATGTGACGCGAGCCGTACTCCTGATTGATCTTGCGAACCTCGCGAGTGTTGGTCTCGCGAGCTCTGACGTAATCCACGAAGTTGAAGGAAGTACGAAGATACTGTCTGCCCTCTGTCGCAGTTTCCTCCTCGTCCTCGCTCGACTCGTAACAAACAAAATCGTCCGGCTTGTCGGGCTTGCGATTTCTCTCGTGACGCAGCGCCAGTCTGCGTGCGGGATAAAAGGCAAGAAAACAAAAAAATTCCGCTCGTACATTCGTCTACGTCGTGCGAAAAGAGGAAAGTGCGGTTTTCGGACGTTTACCTTCTGGCTCTTCGCTCCTCGAGGCGCAGGCCACTCGCGCACGGAGGATGCCTGCCGAACACAGTCATTCTCTGAGTTTCGGCCATTTTGTCGCGAAAAAAGAGCGTTACAACACCGAGCGAATGAGAGACTCGAAGCTCAGCACGAATCTCCGCTGCATTCGGCGGGATTGCGCGTCTTTTGTCTCATTGTCGTCGCTGCTAAGGCTCAAGGGCAGCGGCGAATTGCGCTATCATTATTTCTCGCTCACGACGATCGTTTCTTCGTGTTGATGAGCGGAAATCCTCCGGAGAAGATGCGCTACGTGCGGAGACAAAAAAAGGATGGAAAAATGGCCAGCAAGGCTATCGAACTATCGCGACGAGCTTGATATGCAATTGTTTTCTTTCGACAATATGTTGAGCATGTATGCATACATAACCCTGCATAGGT
The DNA here is from genome assembly GCA_959613375.1 of Heteropelma amictum. Lineage (NCBI taxonomy): Eukaryota > Metazoa > Arthropoda > Insecta > Hymenoptera > Ichneumonidae > Heteropelma > Heteropelma amictum. Next base: position 2,696,576 of record OY390721.1, on the reverse strand, counting down.
ATTTATGTAGAATCTATTTGAAATGCGAAAATAAAACGATCCGCGGCGAAAACAGTGTATATCTATGTATGTGTACATAAATGCATGCACATATGTACATATATGTACGTATATGTAATTACAAACAAGAAAATGTTCTACGGATCGTAATTTCACGATTCGGGAAACAGCGAGATCAAAACGCGAATTAGCGGTTAAAACGTGAGCAAAAGGGGCGAGGAAAAGGGGAAGGAAATATCGAATTTCGTGTTTTTAAGCCACGAAGCAGACGTTTTTGTGCTTCGAATAAGTTTTTTGCGATCGCAGATAAAACTTCAAAGTACCTTTATGCTGTTTTTGTTGTTTTTTTTCGTCAAAAAAACCGCACGGCCGTGTATAATCGAACGATGTAAATCAATCGTGATATTGCCCTCGTCGTTTATTTATCACTAAACGTCGCCGATTTTAACAAAAAGTACACGCGATTTTTCAACGAAAAGCGTGAAATGGGAAACGAAGGAAGATTTTCAGCGATCGCGACAACTAGCATTGGCCGCCATGTTTGAATAAATCATGCAAACTCCTTTGGAGTGGGAGGAGTCCGAACTTCGAAATGGCGCCACGGTGGGGTAATGAGATCGCGGCGCTATGATCGCTGGTCGATTCTGAGAAGTGAGCCATTTCTCAAAAATGAAAAATAGATAATGTATTTGCGAGAAATTGAGGGATACCACGACTGCATTTTTCGAAGTTGATCTGGCAAAAATAGAATGTAATAGAATAAAATGAACATACTTACAATAATTGAAATAGCAATATTTTATGGGGCAATCGGCATAGCAACTGTCGGCAAACTCTTTAACAAAAACAATTCTGGAACGTACCCGGTAAAAAAAAAGACCCCTGTTTGATTGCCTATTCAGAAAAAGCTCACGCAAAATAAAAGTCTTCGAAATAAACGTCGTTTCTAGTCTCATCAAATGTATGTGGAAAAAAAATCCTCAAACCGAATTGTTTTCAAACACAAGTCGGGTAAAGGGCGTTTTAAGGTCGCATGTGCGCGTGTAGTGAAAAAATGAAAAAGAACGGAAGAGAACTCGCAAAATTAAAATGTGTACCTTGTTTTCCGTAGAGGCAGCAATGATTACCATTTGGTCATTGTCCTTTATTGTCTTTTTTCATTTTTCACAAGTACGCGCCAGCTTCAAGCACATCGAGTCACGTTTGTGGCGCTTGCGCCCATATCACACAAAAAACTTCCCGGAAGTTCGTAAAATCGTCGCCGTATTCGAAACTGCAGCTTTTCACAAATTTCGCGATAATTCGATGCGCAAAATGTCCGAGCTTCGATATAATTGAAAAAAAAAGTTTATTCGAATGATAATTTTTTTTTACACTCGAGATACCCATTTTATCTAATCAAGGATTCAGACTTTATTTATCGTCACTGCACTTTGTTCAAATTCGCGATAATATTCATTGATGCGTTAAAATAAAAACGGTACGCGATTGTGACGTTCATGTTTTTTACTTTGTTCTCGAAGCACATATTTTTTGGTAATAAAGTCACGCGCCCGGCACACTAGACTGTTACGCACGTATGATAATAGCGGACACTCGATTATCGCTTCGTCGTGTTGTTACATTGCAGAGTAAAGCTCTCATCACTGTACATACGTACCTCCTCGTTTCCTGACCTACTGCAGGTAGAAGCACCACGCGCGCAAAAACACACACACACAGCCTGAGAGACCGAACCGTGTTCAACGTTTTGCAATGCCGCCAAGGGTGTCGCCCCCCCGGCGCCAGACGCTCGTCTGCTCAGTTCAGAGTGGTGGGACCGGGAGCTCCCCACTCCTCGACATTCATGACTCTATCCCCACCTAGTCGCTGCGTGCACAGGTTCCCACCCCCACTACAGCCCACAGTCACTGCGTGAGTCAGTCACGGTACTAACACCGACTATTCTACACGATATGTGTATGTACAAGATACCATGAATAGTAACGATAATAATAAAATAATCAACGCGTCTTGTCATATACAACAACAACAATTAACGTTATAATTATCATCGCGATTATGTGTGTGAAGAAACAAAAATATTACTGTCTCAAGTACAATTGAACAATCGCTGAACGCGAGACAACCAACATAACCGGGTCCAGGATCACGCTGTCGAGACGATGGCATCCTTCAAGAAGACCAACACGAGATTATTCACAAAAGTCGGTCCTGAATTAACGCCGGACAATATTTATTGGAAAAAATACACGGTGAGTCTCCTTTTATTTCGCAAAATCGATCCTTAACCTCAAAAGTCCCACGTGTCGCTCAACATAACCTAAAATACCAAACACTTCTCGAGTTCCTCGATTCTTCGTCCCCTGCGACGAATCCAGAACCTCCAAAAAAACGAACCAACGAAACGACGCTTTTTCGTCGTCGCCTCGTCGTTTCTAACCTCATTTCGCGAAACTTTCGTCGACTGACAGGAAAAAATCGCGTTTTCTCCCATAGACGCCGGTTCTGGTAAAGGAATACGGTCCTATCGATTACGTGGACTTTTCACCGGCGGAACCCCATCACTTTGCGGTCACGTGTTCCGTCCGGGTCCAAATATACAACCCCATAACAAAGTTGGTAACGAAAAATCTCAGTCGTTTCAAAGAATCAGCTTATGGCGGTTCTTTCCGTGCGGATGGCAAGTTATTATGCGCAGGAGGTCAAGAATCAGTCGTGCGTTTATTCGACGTCGGCACGCGCAGTCTCCTCCGTCTTTTTTCCGGCCACAAAGCGCCGGTACACAGGACGCTGTTCACCGCGGATGGCCTCAGAATCGCCTCTTTCTCCGACGACAAGAGCGTCTCGCTGTGGGATATCGCGAGCGAAAAATTGCTCACCACTTTTCAAGGTCACGAGGATTACGTTCGTAGCGGAGCCTGCAGTCCCGTCTCTCCGGACATCTTCGTCTCGGGAGGTTACGACAAAACTGTGAGAATGTACGACGCAAGAAACGAAAAAGTTTTATTCACAGTGCGTCATGACTCCCCCGTTGAGAGCGTCGTGTTTCTCCCGTCGGGAGGCATTTTTTTATCCTCCGGAGGCACCGAAATACGCGTCTGGGACGCTCTCGCGGGTGGCAAGTTACTCGCGAGGATAACGCAGCATCACAAGACTGTGACATGTTTGAGGATCGCCTCAAAAGGCAGGAGAATTCTCTCCGGCTCGCTGGACCGTCACGTAAAGATTTACGACGCCGGAACTTACAGCACGGTTCACACTCTGGACTACCCAAATTCCGTTCTCAGTCTGGGCATCAGCGTAAGTCGCCTCGTCATTTATTATCGCGACAAATTTCGCTTTTCCTCGATATAAAATTTGTACGTTCATTTTTTTTTTCTCAAAACTCATTTATTTTGGATGAAAAAAAGATTCAAGAATATTCCAGGGGAATTCGATACGCTTGACGTATTTTAAAATTCTCTCGGCGTTCCGAACAGTTCTTTTGCGTATTGGGAAAAGTTGTAAAAAACGGGAGGAATATTTTGAAAAGCGAAAAATACTGAAAATTTTGAAAAAAAATTCGGTCGGTAAAAGATTCAAGAAAAAGCGGATACTTTAGTCAAATTCCGTAGGATGCTTCGAGATAATCTTTTTTTTTTCTCTCGCCCTTCAGGCCGACGACGAGACGATCGTCGCCGGTATGGTCGACGGTCTCTTGTCGATAAGACGAAGGGAAAACGATCAGGCCGAGTCGAAAAACAAAGGGAAGCGCGTATCGTCGTATCGCAATTCCGGCAAAAATTTTCACTCTCCTACGTGCGATTTCGTCGTTGCGAATGAAAAGAGGCAGCTGATGAGCAAACACGACAATTTTTTGCGAAAGTTTCAATATTCCAAGGCTCTCGATAGCGTACTATTGAATTACGTCGTTAACAAAACGCCCCATGTTACCGTGGCACTCATGCAGGAGCTCACCCGTCGGAGGGGCTTGGGCCAAGCGATCGCCGGCAGAGACGGCAAATCGCTCGTAAATCTCTTGAAATTTTTGATTCGTCACGTCGGCAGTGTGCGCTTCGGCAAGGTTTTGCTGCACGTCGCCAATGTTCTCATGGGTAACGAAAAATACATCTTCCTTTTTATCTCGTTTTTTTTCTAATTTAAAAAAAACAAAACAAAAAATGGCATTAATATTTTCGTGAAATTTTTAGCCATTTTACAAGTGGAATTCGAAAAAAAGAGCTGTCTTTTCGACGCTTTTCTTTTTCTTCTTTTTCTTGAGGAACAAATTTTTCTTTCATTCTTCACGCAGACATTTACGAGGACAATCTTGATGAATTGAGCGCCGAGGCACGAACCATGTTCAATCTGTTGGAGAAGAAGCTCGTCGAGGAGGAGGAACTCGCGATATCCTTGGCGGAGCTCCAAGGGAGCCTGCACATGTTGTTGTCGGCGGCTGAAACAATCTCGCCGATTTCCATCAGAGAATCGACGGGTTTGGAAGCGTCCAGCGCTGCCCAAAAGAGTCTCGTTCTCACAGTATAGCTTAGGTTTTTTATTCCAAGTCAACTTGTACATAAATTTTACGATAAAATGGTGGGAAAAAAGAGAACGGATAAAGACGAGTCGACAGTTGCTGAAAGAGTTACGAGGGAGGATCGATTTCCGTTACTTTTTCTTGAATCCAAGAATAATTTCGTTTTTTCTTCTTTTTTGTGGACTTGCTTGACAATGATGATGATGATATCGATCATTCTCAAAGTTTATAGCGTATTCACAATCATTTTTCCCATCCCATTTCTTTGTCCTTTTTTTACAGCTCACAATTTGATAAAAGTGACGACAAAAGTGTTGCACATTCTTTTCATTTTACCTTTTAATTCATTTTAATTACCTTTACGTTTTTCTTTTCCTTTTTACTCAACAAATTAAAAACAATGAATATAGTCTCGAAAATTTTTCAATGTCGCGATTTTCGTTGTTATACTTTCACTATTTTTCATTTTACTTTTAATAATTTCTTTCTTTGATGCAAAAAACCGACCAAATAATCTTGGGAAACGGAAGTAGAGTTCAATTACAGCTGCCAGTTTGACTAGCGCGGTAATTAAACGCTCAGCTTGACCAGCGCGGCGGCACCGTCGCCGACTCGTCTAACGTAGTAGCGGCGGCGCAAAATCGCCATTAGTTTCCGTAGCGGCGCGACGATGAGTGGTGTGTGCTTTCGAATTTCTTCTCTTCTTTTTCAACGAAAATCCGCGACTCGACGGCCTCAAATCGTTCATTATCGACGACAAAGTGTCCAAAAAAGTAGTTACAAAGATTCAACAAGTTAACCAAGCCAAAAATCAAACGTTTTAACGTAAATAATGTGAGCGAACGACATGTGCCGCGATGTGCCTTTGTCGCGATCGTCACACCTTTTCGTTTGCCAAAAATCGACTTTTCAACCGGAAGCAACAATGAATTTCCATCGGTGTTTCATCGAAAAGTGAGTAAACGTTCAATGTTGTTATGATTATTGTCATAGTCGTCGAAAAATTGCGATTAAATTTGAAAAAAAAAGAGAAACTCTCGCTGGTAAAAAGCTAACGAAATTTCTCCCTTTTTTTCACGCGATGGCTCGAGCTGATGTATTATTCCTTTTTTTGTTCTAAACGCAATCTTTGAATCGCGAAAATTGTTCGAAAATTTCATGGAATAATTCGTTTTTCGCAGAATTCAAACCATATCATAGTGCAAGTTATCGACGCTGTGGCGCTGCGGAAAAGCCCGCGAGCATCCAATATGGCGGCAACACGGCGCTCGTTGCTTCTCCGCGAAAGACGAAAAAAAACACGAATACATTGACGACGTCATGGGAAGATGTAAAAATAAGGTCAGCCATTTTGAATAATAATTATTATTGCAATTTATCGTCTTGTCACCCTGAATGTTGTGTCTTGGTTGTCGCATTCTCGAATGCGTTTTTCTCATTATGAAATTTGAATTTATTCAGAAAAGGAAAAAATTTGTTAGAATTTTCAAAAAATGCTGAAATGATCATTAATACATACAGAATTAATGCATTCAAAATCAAATTTGCTTTCGCAATCCTCATATTTGCTTCTTTTTCCACTTTTTCAAAAAAAAAGACAATGTTTTACAAGCAAGTCGTTCCGAGAGTTATCTTTTTTTTCACTAATCATTTTGTCAAAGATTATTAAGTAATCAAATCGAATTTGAAAATGAAACATTTATTTAGTTTTTTTTCAATAATTGATCTCACGATTTGCCGTCTCTCAATATTTTGAAACGTAAAAATTTTGAAGGGAAAAACTTTGATGGAAAAAAGAAAAGTTTAGCGTTTTTTTCTTGTTTTCCGTTGTGAAACGATCAACGGAATAGAAATTTATTACCGACACGAATTTCTCGCGTTCAAAATATATAATTAACATTTATTCGGAATATTGTTAATCCAACGATCGCTGGTGTGGTATAGTATATTTTTTAAAATTATTTTACATATACGTGAACGAGTATACACGAATGAACGAATTCTTTTTTTTCTACATTATATCATAAAAATTTCACATAAATGCGTAAATTGGCTCGAAAAAATAAAATCTCGATAAATTTCTCAATCTCCGTAAATAATTCGTCTACAATAATGTTAATAATCGCCGCGATTACGATGAAACTCGGGTATGAAAATAATTTTCGTTAATCGGCACATTGAGCGCCGTTTGAGACGATTACATGATTATTCCCAGCGTTATTTTCGCTCGAATCGGCAAGTCGGGGATTTTCTCTCCTCGCGAAATTCGCGCACAAACATTTATACATAAATTTAAATTAATCCGTTATTCCTAAACGACAAAAGGGTCATTTTATATATGCATGTTTTGTTTTTTTCTCTTCTAAATCTATACAAAAAAATAATTCAATGCCTAAGTACGATCTTTCTGCTTCTTCATTTCCTTCGACGACACTTTCGAGTGCGTTCAAGAACGAAAAAAAGGGGCTTAAAGTAAATTACGCCTTTAAATTATGCGCGAGAACGTGATGGATTTTTCTAACATCGGAATCGTCTTTTTCGTCGGGGATTTTTGTTTTTTCTCGTGAGAAAAATGATACAATTCAAAGTGTGATGAAAAATAATGCGAAACGTCGAACGGACATTTTTTTTCGATAACGCGGTATCGCCCTTGCTTTTTCTTCCTTTTTTTTTGACAATTGTCAAAATTTTCATTTGTTTACAAAAAGTGAGTCCCTTTGAGATAAAAATTTGATCCACTGCGTTTTGCCTCTCGTGGCAACTCCGAGGAGTACTTTTGGCTTTCGTTTTCGAAAAACGGCAATAGTGATTTCGATTTTCAATGTATAATTATTCTCCATTTCTTTCAATCTCGAATTACGTTGAAAAAAAAAAAATCATCGTATAATTCGTGATTCGATTTGGCAATTTTCCGGGTATGGTCATTGTGGCGATAACGATTTTCGAAAGGATCGGAAATGTTTGGTTTTTTTTTTCCAATTACGCTGAAACGAAATTCGTCGTCATCACGCTTTCTCGCCGGCTTAATCCTAAAGAGATTGGAAAGACATCTCTCGTTCCTCAAAACAGTCGTTTCTCGTAAGAGAAAAGACTGTGAACGTTGCCCTCCTGCTGCGCCGAGTGCGTCCGTTTCTCGAATCTCAATTCACCGGTGTACATAATCGATCTCAATCCGGACAACGATCTCGCCCCGATATCCTGACATCCGTGCTTAATTCCGCACTGAAGGTAGGGCAAAAATTTGAAAATGCTCCCTTTGTCCACGATGGACCCGCTCACCCCCTGAGCGACCTTGATCTTGTCGATCTCGTTGTGAAAATAACGGTCCATCGCCGAGCCCTTGGCGTCCGATCGGTTCATCGCCTCCAACGAGCCCATACCGCGGTACTTCTTCAAACGTACCTAGTGATGAGGAATAACCGTAATTTTGAGAAATCGTTCAAACGACAAAAAAAATAATGATGGTCATTTTTCGAAAAACTACTTTTTGGACCCATTCCGCGGTCAACGAATTTGGAAATTTGGTCTGGGAAAAAAAAAACCCGATAAAACGCTAAGAGTTTTTTGACTAGAACCGCGATGAAAATTTTTCCAAAAATATCAATTGCTCGTGCGTGTGCCCGTCGCGAAATCGGTAATTCCAAGTGCGCGGAGCCTACCCCGTCGCTGAAGAAATAATCCCCGGGCGCTTCGGAAGTGCCGGCCAGCAACGATCCCATCATGACCGTGCTGGCACCGAGGCTGAGCGCTTTTATGATGTGTCCTATCGATTGTATCCCACCGTCGGCGATGACCGGCACTCCTCGCTGCCTCGCGAATTCCGACACCCGATAGACCGCCGTTGCCTGAGCTCTGCCAACCGCCATGACCTCTTGCGTTATGCATATCGATCCGGAGCCCATACCGACCCTTAAGCCATCAGCTCCGGCCCTAATTAGATCATCGGCAGCCGCGATCGTAACGACATTACCGCCGATAACCTGCAGCTCTGGATATTCGTTCTTTATGTGCTTAATCATGTTTATCTGATAAACGGAGCGTCCCTGTGACGAATCGAGAACGACAACGTCAACCCCGGCAGCGGCGAGGAGCTTCAAACGTTCTTTGTCGGCTTCCCTCGTGCCGATCGCCGCCCCCACCAACAGCTGCTTGTTTTCGTCCTTACTGGCGATCGGATAACTCCGATTTTTCTTCAAATCCGTACGCGCCATCAGCGACACGAGCTCGCCCCGATCATTGACGATCGGCAATTTGCCCTTCTTCGATTTTTCCAATATCGTGTTTGCCTCCTGCAGCGTCACACCCGATTTCGCCGTTATCAAATCGTCCGCCCGCGTCATTACGCTCTCGAGCTTCTGGCTCTGCTGGTTTCTCGTGTCCTCCAGGAAATCGATGTCTCTGGAGGTCACGATGCCGACCAACTTTCCGCCTATCTTGCCGTTCTCCGTTATCGGCACACCGGAAAATCCGTGCTCCGATTTCACCCTCATAACGTCACCCACCGTGTTGTCCGGCGACAGCACCACCGGATCCCGGATAAATCCGTGCTTGTATTTTTTCACCTGCGAAATTTGCGAGATTAGCGACGAAATCTTGTTTTTTTTTTTTTTTTTCATGAAATTTCCACGAGAGTCTCGAGATTTTTGGAGAAATTGGCCAAGGGACGTTTGGGAAAAGAGAAAAAAAAAAACAAGCGGACTTTTCGAGTTTCGATGGAAATTCGGGGAATTTGAAAAAAAAAATTGATTCGACTCGAAACCGGTGTTTCATTGAACTTTTGAAAATCCAAATAAACACGTCATCATCCTCAAAAATTCGGGATTTTATGACGAATTTCTTTTCGATACAATTACCGTCGCTTCGTTCAGTTTTCCGAATGAAATTACTCAATAAGAAGGCAATCGAAGTTTCTCGATTGATTTTCAATAAAAATTGCGAGCGACGATATTCAAAATCTTCACAAGGTATCGCCCCGTCCCGCGCTTGCGTCACCAAGGTCACCACCGCGATTCGTTTAACGTCCGAGTCGCGGCGGGGGTAGGGGGAGGGGGGAGCGGTCGTAGGAAAAAGAACGTGCGCGTACGACGGAACAACAAAGAAAATAGAAAAGTGAAAAAAGAAACAAAAGTCGGAAACAAACGACGGATCCACCTTGTGAACCTCGTTGGCTTGGTACTCCGGTGAACAATTGTGATGAATAATGCCGATACCCCCGCAGAGTGCCATCGCAATTGCCATGTCCGATTCCGTAACGGTGTCCATCGGCGATGAAACGAGCGGCGTTTTTAACGATATTTTTTTCGTCAACGACGACACGAGATCAACCCCGTCAGCCTCGAAGTCAATGTATCCCGGCAATATGATGAAATCATTGTAGGTCAGACCGTCCCCTTTGGTAAACAATTGTTCGGCTGAAAGTCCGTCGTCGGGTAACGAACTTTTAACAGCGGGGGCAGTGATTTTCCCCTCGTCAATCGCATAATCTGCCATTTTTAGTGGATTTTTTTTTTTTTTCGAAAAAAAGAAAACGATAAAGCAGCCAACGAAGCTAAGATCCCTCCTTGATCTCCGGTAAGAATCTCGGTCTCTCTCACACACACACGCACACACAGGCACACACTTTGCGTCACACGCTGGAAAGCGAAATGTCGCGAAAATTTCAGTAAAAAAGACGAAAAAGATCAACGAGGCCCAAGGTTTTTTGATAATTTTCTTTGATGATAAATAAAGAGCACGTGGGAATTTTAACGGGGAGGGGGAAGTGCCACGCCGCGACACGCCGATCGTTAAATTACCGAACGAAATGACCGACGTAGTCGTGCACGCGCTGCCTATATACGCGCGAGACTGAGCCGCGGAGAGTGGGGCAGCGACGAGCTTGGGCGCACGAACCCGAGATGGCGCGGCCGACTCGCGCGCACGCGCCGCGCGACGCACGAACGTAGCGCGACGCTCAATTGGCTTTGCGACAGGAATTCTGGAACGGGGAGAACAATCTCATTGGAGGGTGCGATGATTTTTGCCCCATTTTCTCATTCACACGCGAATCCAGCTTACATTTTTTCGTCCGCGGCGCATGCGCGAGATTCCCCTTGAATTCTTCGCGATACGCGCCCGTTTTGGAATGTTTTTTTTGTTCGTTCGTTCGTTATTCCGGCGCGACTTATCAAGATTGCAAATGTTGCAACGTTTCTGCCTCGTTTATACTGCCTATTAGAGATTTCAATAACGCATCAGTTTTCTTCGTGATATTTCCAGTGCCGTTGTAGTATTTCTTTTTCTTTCAACTCGAATATGACTATTTTGGAGAGATCGAGTTCGCTATTTATTTCAATAAATAATCTTAATTCAGATTTTTCAAACTTTATTTCAATTAACAACGATGAATTACACAGATTGCAAGAGGGGAAACGAATTGTCGCTTCCAGAGACGCGATTAATTCCCCCGACTCTGCGAAAGTTTTTTCCCATTTCCTTTTTTTTTCTCTTATCGATGTAAACATTGATTGAACGCTTTTGGCGAACGAGCGATCGTTCAGCGATATTTTATCGTCGCGATTAAGCCTCGATCACCGCGAATACGAATGAAAAACCGCCGGAGGCGAGCGAAGAATTGGCGTTTGATGAAAAAAAAAACAAAAAAATGAAGGAAAAGAAAACTCTCGAACGCCTCTCGGAGGATAAAATTGCGAGAGCGTTCAGACTACTCCGCGACGTTTCACCGAGTCGACGAGTTATCATTTCTTTTTATTTCGTTTTTCTTACGTGACAAACGGCGCTCTCGCTCGAATCATGGAATTTTATTCGGCCATCGTTGTGGTGAGAAATTTGAAAAAATCCGTACTTGTCATCCTCGTCTCAGTTTCCCAAAAAAAAAAACGATCGTCGCGATTTCATCGGCGTTTTTCGAAATCTTTCGTTTCCCCGAGATCGTGATTCAACGCGAAACCAAAATCTATTCAAATTCCAAGTTTTTTTTTCGATCGAAAATCGCAAATTACGTTTCTTTCGAATTACAGATTTTTTCGAAAATATCCTCAAAATTCACCGTTTTTTTTTCGAAAATCGCCGATCGAGGCAAAAAAGTCATCGAGAATCCCGATCGCCGTGAATTCCGGGGTGTTTTGTTCGTTTTTTTTCTTTTTAATTCGCTCCTCTCGAAAATACGCGGAATTATTTTTAGAAATTGCTACTCGGTCTCGTACTCGCGGGCGCTTCTTTCGCGAGGCCCTTGGAGTCCGTGGATTATCGTCAATATCAGAATAACGGCGGTGGCGATGCCGAAGGCGGTGGGAATTCTTACGAATCTGCGGCCGCCGCGGCTGCTCTGATGTCCCCGGCGACGTTTGCCAGCTCGCAAAACGGGGGCTTCTCGTCACTGGCGAATCCGAGCGATCTCTTCATGCCTCAAACGATCGGTCAATCGTCGTCGATGAACGCTTATGGCAATCCATTCGGCGGACAAAGTTACGGCGCCTCGAATTTCGGCGTGCCAGCCGGCGGCTACCCCGGCATGGCCGGCAGTTATTTCGGACGAAAATAAACGTCGCGATGTTTGTTTTTGAGAAAAAAAATCAGGAAAAACTGAAAAAAGAAAAAAAAACCAAACGACAACCCGAAACGTTTTTCCCAGCAGCGATTTAAACCGAAAAATCGACGTTTTTCCCGGATTTTCATTTTCGATCGAAAAATAATTGCGGTCGCGGCAAGGATTTTTCATTTCGGAAGACGAAAGAAAAGATTTTAAAGAAAAAAGTGCACATTCCAGACGCGAAAAAAGTCGCTAAACTTGCTCTTTTTTTTTTTTCAAGTAAAAGTTTAATCTCGAAAATCCTCGACACATTTTTCCTCCTTCGGCTTTTGTCTTTTTTTTCGAGGGGGTTTTCTTTTTTTTTCGAAAAGAAAAAAATTCAAAAATACGGTACACGCTTTGGCGAGGTTGTGTAAAAAACGAAAAAAGGGCAAAAAAAAAAGGAAAAGCATCGAAATTGGCAAATTACGAGCGTCGAACGATGCGAGTTTTAAGGCGCGTTGCTACATTTCCTACAGGCACGCTGAAAAATCACAAAGAACCGCTGGGTGTTGGCGTGCGAAACGTCGATCGCCGGGCATTTGTCAAAATGTTTGTGGCAATTTGTGAATAATTTTTTTTCGTTGTTGGTGTTGGTGGTGTTTTTTTTTTCGTGTCTCAGTCGAGGCTTACCGGTCGAAAAAAAATATCGTCGATCGCGTCGAACAAACCGCCGAAGGCTTCTCTAAACGACGACACGACGTAGTCGATCGTCAGCTCGACGTACGAAAGGTCCTCGTAATCCTCGTAATCGTCGTACGTCAAGTAGGCATACATCATCGGCAGCAGTACGATCATCGCGTACATCATGAAGCCGAAAAATGCTGCGAATTGTAAACATTTCGATTTAACGATGTTGGCTCGTTTTGCGAGCCATCGAAAGACTTGGATTTTTGTCTGGAAATTGAATGGAATTGAAAATCGCGGAGAGAATTGAAAAAGTCCGAGAAAAACTCGAGTATGTCCGAAGGAAATAAGTGAAATTTCATCGTCGCTGTTGATCTCGTTCGTTACGCAGCATCCGTAATTCTCTCCTGCCGAGAGATGAAGAAACGAAAGAAAAAAAAGCAAATCCGACACGTCGGTGTCGAATTTCGTCCTCACCGATCGTCTTTAGTTTCAATAATCTCCTCTCCGCCGGCTGATGTTTCTCTCGCTGTTTGCGTTTCGCATTCGTGACGATTCGCGTCTCCGATTCTACGGCGGAACTGTCGTAAATTCCGTCGGGAGAATGATCCTTGATCGTTTGTCTCGGGGCAAGCGGGGAGTCGGCTGTCGGATTAATTACGGGACTCTGCTGTGTCGTACTCGCCGTTATCTGATCCGACAGCGATTTCATATTCTCGTTCACGTAAAGCTGCTTCGTTTGCATCTGATCGCTGATATTTCGCAGTGATGAATTTCTTGATCAAGAAAAGAGAGGAAACGAACATTCGTTAGTTTTTCCTCAACCTTTTTTTTTCTCTCCCGAGTAATCACGAAAGTACAATTATTTCCGATCAACCGTTGGCGTACAATATATTATTATTATTACTATTATTTTCATTCGTAACTAATAACACACAAAAAAAAAAGAGTACTCACAAATTACGGTTGATGATATTGGACAGCGCCGACAACTTTTCCATCGTCGTTATCTCGGCCTTTTCCTTCTTCCTCGCTTCGATCATCTTCATCATATCCGTGATGGTTTCGGCTCGTCTCTTCTTCGATCGGGGCGCCCCCATTTCCATCTGACGCTCGTAACGCTCCCTCCGCTGTTGCTGATCCTCGTCCTCCGCGATCTCTCGGCAATTTTTCGTTCTCAGTTTGTCGTAATACTCCATGTAACTTTTGCTGAGCAATCTTTGCGTCTCGACGGGCAGACACGTGGTCTCGTTCGGTCTGACCGTCGACGAGATGTTCTTCGTTTTTCCCGCTGTCTCCATCGACAAATCCGTCCTGTGGGTGTCGCAGCAATCGCCGATATTCTCGGAATCGACGTCGTCGCTCTCGTTATCCTCCCGACGCTCCGTCATCTCCGCGCAAAAATCCCCAGCATCCCTGATCCCGCGTCTCATCTCCCGCGCGTTTATACGCGGCTCCGAGACGTTTTTGTAGTTTTCGTCCTCGTAAGACCTCGGCAGATGCTCCTCGCTCTTCAGACGCCGGCGATCGCTGATCGTCCTCGCGGTACTTTCCAGCATCCTCATCTCCCGTCGGTCCATCGGACACTCGCGATTCCGCGAAAGCGCTACCTCCCCGACGAGGTTCCCGCGCGTTTTTTTCACGACCCCGCGATCTCGCGAGACGACTTTCACACCACCAGGCCCAACGTCGTAATCCGAACCGGAAATGCTCGTTTCTTTCGAGCCCGCGGGTATCCTCGGGCCTCTCGACGGCTTTGACGGAAAATTACCGCACATTTCCGAGTCGGTCGTGTCGGATAACACGTGCCGACAGCAGCGGGAATCCCGGCAGTTTTCGGCGGTTTTCGACGGCGGTGTATCCAGCATCCGCCGAGATGCTCTCCTCTCGGCGTCTTCCGGCGAAGACTCGTCCTTTCCTCGACCTTCCGTTATTCCGTCGGTGTCCCGGGTTTTTCGGTCGTTCGATGGGTGGGTCTTCTCGATTGTCGGCTCTTTGACGAACGATTCCGGGACTTCGGATATCCGGGAGATGGTTCCTCTCGCGATGTCGAGATGATGATGATGGTGGTGGTGGATGCTGCTGTTTATCGATGGCGTTGAGGGTATCGTCAGGACGGGCGTCAGTGACAATTGCGACGATACGTCGATTCTCGACGCATGCGGATGCTGCGTCGCGATCTGAAGGGGCAAGTTTTGATAGCTCAGAACCGGAAGTTGAACGTTGTAGCACTGGGTGGTGTAGGTCTGCTGCGAGGGACTGCCGTCGATCTTCACCGGGCCGAACGACGGCGCCGGTGCTTGGCTGTCTACGACGAGAAACAACTGGCCCGTGCTGTTGTTGTTCGCCTGAGGGAGAAAAAGAAGAGCTTTCGAAATTTCGACTTTTTGAGGTTTTTGAAAAAGTGGCGAAAAATTTGTGGAGTTTTCAATCTTTCGGGAGCTTAGCCGATCGGAAATTTCCCGCTGATCACGAAACCCACCGACTTTTTCTCGAAAACTTGATGTTTCGATGAGAAAATAGTGATTAATTTATCAAATTCGTATTATCGCATTTTCGGACCGAAATATTGGGTTTTCGATTAAATACCGGTGTGTTTCGTAGTCAGCGGGAAAAAATATATCGATATTGATCGTTAGAAATCATTTCTGAAATCCAAAAAATTTTCCCATTTTTGCCGGATTGAGTTGGTTTACCAAAATATTTGCCATTTTTTTTTCGTTTGAGATAGGCACCCCAACTTGTGCTTACTCTCTTTGCAATTGTTGAGGCTTCAAAATGCCGTTTGGTTTATCGAGATATCTTGTTTTTTCGATTTTTGGCAGAATTTTGAAGACGGACCATCGATTTTCGCCAATTTTCCCATACATACCCCTTTGCGTTTTTTTCGCCGATTTTCGACATCGATTTTGAGGGGGAAGGAATTGAGCTATCGACATTTAACTTTCACCGTTTTCTAAGTCTACTCGAGAGCGTCTCAAAACCCCCCCAAAAAATGTATGTAGCATAATTATTAACGCAGTTATGACCACTTGAAATTTCGACTTTTCGACGATTTGGGAAAAGTGGCCAAAAATAGGCCGAAATATTTTTTTTCAAATTTTCAACTTTTCAAAGTCTTATCCGATCGGAAATTTCCCGCTGATAACGAAACCCACCGACTTTTTCCCGAAAACTTGATGTTTCGATGAGAAAATAGTGATTAATTGATCAAATTCGTATTATCGCATTTTCGGACCGAGATATTGGGTTTTCGATGAAATACCGGTGTGTTTCGCAATCAGCGGGAAAAAATACATCGATATTGATCATTTGAAATCATTTCTGAAATCCAAAAAATTTTCCCATTTTTGCCGGATTGAGTTGGTTCACTAAAATGTTTGCCATTTTTTTTTCGTTTGAGATAGGCACCCCAACTTGTGCTTACTCTCTTTGCAATTGTTGAGGCTTCGAAATGCCGTTTGGTTTATCGAGATATCTTGATTTTTCGATTTTTGGCAGAATTTTGAAGACGGACCATCGATTTTCGCCAATTTTCCCATACATACCCCTTTCCGTTTTTTTCGCTCATT
Source organism: Heteropelma amictum (assembly GCA_959613375.1). Classification (NCBI taxonomy): domain Eukaryota; kingdom Metazoa; phylum Arthropoda; class Insecta; order Hymenoptera; family Ichneumonidae; genus Heteropelma; species Heteropelma amictum. The sequence goes on along the minus strand of OY390721.1, from coordinate 2,680,288 downwards.
TTCAACATCGATTTTGAGGGTGACGCAATTTAGCTATCGACATTTAACTTTCACCATTTTCTAAGTCTATTCGAGGGCTATCCAAAACCCCCCCAAAAAATGTATGTACCATAATTATTAACGCAGTTATGACCACTTGAAATTTCGACTTTTCGACGATTTGGGAAAAGTGGCCAAAAATAGGCCGAAATATTTTTTTTCAAATTTTCAACTTTTCAAAGTCTTATCCGATCGGAAATTTCCCGCTGATAACGAAACCCACCGACTTTTTCCCGAAAACTTGATGTTTCGATGAGAAAATAGTGATTAATTGATCAAATCCGTATTATCGCATTTTCGGACCGAAATATTGGGTTTTCGATTAAATACCGGTGTGTTTCGCAATCAGCGGGAAAAAATACATCGATATTGATCGTTAGAAATCATTTCTAAAATCCAAAAAATTTTCCCATTTTTGCCGGATTGAGTTGGTTTACCAAAATATTTGCCATTTTTTTTTCGTTTGAGATAGGCACCCCAACCTTGGCTTACTTTCTTTGCAATTGTTGAGGCTTCAAAATGCCGTTTGGTTCATATAGATATCTTTATTTTTCGATTTTTGGCAGAATTTTGAAGACGGACCATCGATTTTCGCCAATTTTCCCATACATACCCCTTTGCGTTTTTTTCGCCAATTTTCGACATCGATTTTGAGGGTGACGCAATTTAGCTATCGAGATTTAACTTTCACCATTTTCTAAGTCTACTCGAGGGCTATCCAAAACACCCCCAAAAAATCTATGTAGCATGATTTACAACGTAGTTATGGCCACTTGAAATCCCAGCTTTTCGACGATTCCGGAAAAGTGGCCAGAAATGAGGTAAAATTTTTTTTTCGAATTTTCCATAGTTCAACAGCCTGTTTCGTCGCAAATTTTCCACCGATTACAGAAATCATCGAGTTTTTCGCGAAAACTCAAAATTTTAGCGAGAAAACGCAAAAAAACAGTTAAACTCAAGGAAAAACATAACATACGCGCGCATCAGAAATAAAACCTAATTTTGCCGGGAAATTCTTCTTTTGAATAATTTCGCAAGAAAAAAGAATACCTGACAGCACTGATAACACGGAGTTTCCGGTTGTCCAACGCTCGCGGTATTGTTTTTCGATACGGTCGTTTCGTTTGATGGCAAATTTTTCTCCTTTGCGATTTCGCGCTTTTCACTGTCTTCGTGATTCTCGCCGATCTTCCTCGTCGCGGGAGAATTTCCCGCGCGATCACTCGTAATCTCGCTGCAATGCTCCAGCGAGCATAGTTTTCTCATCGCGTCAGCAATCTCGATTTTCGCGAATTTTTCGTTTTCCCCCGAGGAGGCGATTTTCATTCGTTCGCTGAGCGTCGAATCATGATCATTGCTCGTCATCGTCGTTCGAACCTCTGTACCGCCGATTTCTCTGATCTCGCCGGGTTTCTCAGCCTCCTGCTGCGTCACCTTTGGCCTGAAACATGTTTTCTCTCGTTTTTTCCCGGTAATACACATACCCTTTTCGTTTAAAAACGCATTTCTTCTCCTCGAATTTTCCCACACTCTTTCGTGCAACAAAAACAGAGTTTAACTTTTTTTTCTGTCTATTTGAATAATTACACTTAACGCTGAGATGTTTCTTCATCTCGGAAATGTGAAATTCTCATTGACGAAATTTTGACGATGCAGGGAGGAAAAAAAACTGGAAAATGAAGCGAAAAGCCGTCGAAATACGTACGTATCAGTGTCCTTCTCCGGCACGGTTTTCCTCACGTTTTCCGCGTTGCATTCCGCCTGATTCGCGATAACGACGGCGGAACGACTCGATTCCGTCGGATTTTCGCGCTCCCGATCCGGCGAGTTCGTCGACGTCATTTGACTCTTGACCGTCGTCACTCTGAAAAGCAAAAACCACAAAAGAAAGTGAGAAAAAATGTGGAAATTCGTTGAAAAAACATTAGAAAATGAAATACTTTGCAAATTCGTTTGAAAAAATGGTAAAAAAAACAGCGGAAAAAGGCGAAATTCGTAACTTTTTGAATCGAGGATCGGCGCATCCCGGTCGTCTTTTTATCGGCGATTGGCCGAGGGGTGGGATTTTCTGATAAATACTCTGCGGAAGACCGGCCGGCGCTTGTTCCTTCGCGTTGTTCGGCCGGGAAAGTCTATCAATTTGTTTTTTTTCCTTCGATATTGTCTTTTTTTTTCAATAATATTCGACAATCAATTGGCCAACTCACGAACGATGATTCGCCGATGAGCGAACGGTGGTGCGACTTTTCCGCGAGGTTCCCGTGAGCGTCACGACGCACGGCGGCTCGATAACGTCGTCCAAATCGTCGGGCAATTTTCTCTGCGGAATTTTCGGCCACGACGGATCCGCCGGAACTCTATAACAATAATAACAACATTGATGATCGACGAATCAATTTTTTTTCTCTCTTTTCACTCAATTTATCTGGAAATAAATACTCTCGAGTCTTTGCGATGAAACGAAAATTCTCACCTCAGCGAGCCAACGTTGTATTTTTGCGAATTTGGCAACAAATTTTCGCTGTTGACTGGAAAAAAAAATGAGCGGATAATTTTTTTTTGCCGAGATAAATGTTTTTTTTTTCTTTTTTTACATTTATTTTTCTCCCGCACTCTGCATCTACCTTTGATGTTGAGATGCAGCGCGTTCGATGCATCGCGACAGGCCATGTCGAAGGAATCGCACATAATTTTAATCGACGATTTTTCTCTTCCCGAAAATTTTTATTTCCACCGAGGATCGCGCGAATTTTTCATTTTTGTCGGCAATTCGGCCACCACCTGGTGCTGGTGCGGAGGGACTTTAATTTTTTTTCTTCTTTTTTTGTTTTTCTTCCAACGTAAAAAAATCAAATTGCAAACCGGGCGAAAAGAAAGAGGCGTCGCGAGAATTCCGAGGTTATTTTTTTATTTTCCGGTCAAATCGGCTGTCATAATCGAAATAATTGTCGAATATCGTGGTATCTTTGTTCTCCCCGGCGGATGACGCTCGTTGCGTTCAGGGCGTTGAGGAGAAAACAAAAAAAAGAGGCGATTTTTCGCTCCGAAATTTCCATGGTTACGCGAAAGGGTTTTTCTTTTTTCCTCTCGTCGCTCCTCTCGTGTATCTTTAAAAAAAATTCTCCGAGTGTTTTTCGAGAATTTTCACGCGTTCGAGAATTTTCTGCCATCCCTTTTTCGACAAATTTACGGTACAATGTTTATTTACAATAAATATACAGGAATATTTAATTACACGTAGGAACAGTCGACTAAAATCTATGACGAGATTAATGACTCAGAGTTGCCGCCTTGCGGAACGTTTTTCCCAGCACTTTTTTTCTCCTCAGCCTGTATTTTACACGTTTAAATTGTTCTTTTTTCCTTTTTTTTTTCGTTTCGTCATCGTTTCGCGCGCCGCATTTCCTCACGAGGGTTGTAAAAGCTTCGGCGATTTGAGAACAAAAAAAAAGGGGCGAACCGCGAAATGCTCGTTCGAAACGGAAAAGCCGACCGTTGGAGCTGGTTGAAAAAAAAAAAAGAAAGGAGAAGGAAAAAGATGCTTCGAAAAAATCGATTTCTCCTCGATAATTCCTCGGTTTTTCGTTAAACTCTCGTTTAATTATGCAACATGTTTGTTCGTATAATTAATTTATATGTATGTGTGTGTATTCTTCGATTATTATGTATCGTATAAATTGCATAATTACCGAATTTTCAAGGACATATTCGCGATAACAATGATGACACAAAATTGCGCGATCTTCACCCTGCGCTTGTGCAATTTTTCTCCCGTCGAAATGTAAAAAAAAAAAAATGGAAAATTCGTTCACGACAATACAGCCGATGGCTAAAGCTGACAAGACGAAAAGGAAAATTGAGCGAATGCTTCGCTAACTTTTTCACTCTCTCGATCGAATAATCATTTAATTATGCAACGCGTTTATTCGTAGACCGACATATTCCCAATTATTATGCGTATAAAAATTGCACAATCGCCCAATTATCGATTTTGCAAACACCCGTAACAACGATAACAATGACATTATTATTGCGCGTACGCAGGGTGAAGAATATTTCGTCATTTTCGCTGAGCTTTTTCCTTTCTTTTTTTTTTTTCGTTTATCGCAAAATTGCGACTCTGCCGCGTAAACGTATAACCAAAAAAGATGAACGATTTTACGTCGACGTTGCGTATTGTGCGAGCCTCGAGTTTTTCAAAAAAAGAAGAAATAATACTGGCAATAATAATAATAATAATAAAAAGCTCCAGTCAGATTTGTATGTAAAAAACGAATTGGCAATCCAGCGCGACTCGCGATTCATTCAACGATCACTTTTTCTCCGCTTTTTCTATTACGTTAGATTCTCCAATTGTTTTTTTTTTTTTAATTTTATTTCGTTTATTTTTACTCTTCTTTTTTCATAGAAAAATACGTTTCCCTGTCGGGCGCGATTGGGGAATGTCGCGGTATAAAAAACTCGCCCTCGCTCCGATGATTATCATTATTATTTCTCTTTTTCATCGATTAACTATAATTCGACTCTCGTTTCGCGTTTTTTTTCTCAACTATTCATCAGTGTTGACTAGATTTTCTTTTCTCTCGATTCGCGATCTTTTTTTTGCCTTTTTTCTACAAACGAACGGAAAAAAAAGAACGCGTTGGCGAATATTCGCGGCGCGGAAGAAACAACGGCGACGTGGAAAAACGGAAAGATACGCGTTCGCTCATTAGCCCTCTGTGTTCGAAATCCACACACGGGGAACGTTGGGAAAACAAAAATAGCAGCTGAATTACGGCCGTTTCAACGTGGAATGTTTCGTGCGTCTTTTTTTCTTTTCCGAATTAATTCATCGAGCGCAACTTTGAATCGCCCCAAAGCGTAGGTTTCCTCTTTTTCTCTCTCGACTATTCTTTTTTTTTCGATTCATCGATGTACGAAAATAATAATAATAATAATAATAATAATATATAAATATTTATATATATTTCGTAGGTAAAAATTGTCTCACTGATAATGTCTTGATAATTCACCGGTTTCGTGACGTTAAACAACGGCGGGTTTTCTCTTTTTTTTTTTTTCATCTTAAGTACAGCGTACGGCATTTGTGCTCAAAATTAATTCCATTGATTATTCAGTATAAGTTACCTCTCTCTCTCTCTCTCTTTGTTTTTGGACTCTTTTTGCTATTTCAGGGGTTTAATACTATCGGCATACGCGTTTTCGCCATCACTGGATTGACTTTTTTTCATCCTTTTTTTTGTCAAACAACCGCAATCGGCGAAAAACAAAATGGAAAAACTCGTCAATTTTCTCGTCTTCTTCGCGGGGGTTTTTTCTTTCTCTTCATTTTTTCCCTTGAACGAAGCCGTGGAAAATACTTTTTTTGTTCCACTCGTTGCGCCAGCCGGAGAAAAAAAAATCCTCCCAGCTCCGAGTTTCTTTTTTCTCTCGTTAATGTCAGGAAGTTTCGGCAAAAAGCAACATCCGTACACGTACATTTTCCATCAACGAAAATGGAAAAAAAAACTGCGGCGAATGCAACGGAATGGAAGCAGCAAAAAAAACGAAGTTTCGACAATTTGGGAGTTCTTTTTTCTTTGTTGTACCTTTCCCATTCGCGAGTATCTCGGATGAGATAACTCCCCTTAACGAATTCTACTCCCAATGGAAACGGCTGCCGAGTTTTTTGATCGTAAACTTTGAGAAAATCAAACTAACAAAATTGCGCTACTCGAGTCACGCTCGTTTCGGCCTTTGAGAGCTAAAAAAACAGTCCATTCTTTGTTCTCCTTGTGAAAAAAAAAAAAAAAAACGCTCGAACGACAAAGGGCGAAAATAACATTACGATTGTCGCGTTTTTTCAAGCCTCGTGATCCTCGCTGTTGATGCCGATCAGCGATTGCGTCTGTTCCGCCTCGAGGTCCGGCAGTCTGAAAATGAAAAAAAATTGTCGATCTTTTCTCCTCCCCCCTTTTTCATCGACAAAGCTACGACGACGAGAAATATCGCGATTGCGTTTGAACGTATTCCCTTTTTCTCGTCGTTTTAGCCCCGAAATGACGATAACAGAAAAAAAAGCCGGTAATTTCGTTGGAATTTGCGTTTTTCTCCTTTTTCCTCGCTGGAATTACGATAACGCGAAAAATATCGCAGATTTCGCGGCAACACCGACGATCCACTTACCTCGCGCCTCGGCCCCTCCGGCAAATCCACGCGTAAATTCCCTTCGCCAGATCCATCACCGGGTCCCAATTGTCGTAATGGGAGAGCAGCGAGACCGTCAGAAACGCCAGCAACATCGGTATCGTGCCGAGATAAAATATACACGGATATTCGACCTTTTTCAGCAATACGTCAGCCATCATCGACATTGGCATCGACAGGCTCACCGCCAGGGTCGCTATCAGCGACGACGTCAAAAAACAACCCCTGTGAGTTTCAAAACGTAAAAAAAGGGCGAGAATTACGGAAAAAAAAAAATTATTCAAAATCGAGTGAACACGTTTGAAAATTTCGAGAGAAGTTGCATCGATCTATGAAGAAGATTTCACGCAAAGGTTCGTCGTATTCGGAGTGACAAAGTTTCGGTTTTTTTTTTCTTTCGAAATTTTCCCAACGGTTTTCATTGCCCTCGTGGACTATCGGGATTCTCACCAGAGCCACAAAACTTCGCTCAGGACCGTGCCGATGAGACCGTTTATTATGAGAAACGTCCATTGATGGCTGTTTGGCCATTCGAATTCCTCCCAATGGCCGTAATGGAGGATGAAAAAGAGCGGCCAGAGCATCGTTAGATTGAAGAGGCCGACGAACCCGAAGAACATGGGAATGTCCATTTTGTCCTCGTGATCGACTTTCTTCTTGAGGAACACGACGTAAGCAGCGTAAAAGAACGCACTCACGAGGGCCAGTATGACGCCCGTTGGTATTTTGTTCGTTTCGAACGTCACGTCCGACAAACCGACCAACACCTGAAATTCGTCGCGATCTAAAATCTGCTTTCGTTGGAAAAGTCGTCAAAATTCGTGTAACGGGTGTCGCGAAATCTTTTTGTACGATTCAGACGATTCCGGGACATCCTGTGTACGCAAGAGAGAGAGAGAGAGAGAGAGAGAGAGAGAGAGAGAGAGAGAGAGAGAGAGAGAGAGAGAGAGAGAGAGAGAGAGAGGAAAAATGGTAAATCCACGGTGCGAAACTCACGAGGCCGAGGATACTGGCGGTGACGGCGACGAGCTTGGAAAGCGTGAATTTGTCGCCGAGATTGCTCGGGAAAAATGCGGCGAGAAAGAGAGTGAACAAGCTCGACGTTGACGACAGCACCGTGACGATCGCAGCCTCGGTTTCGACGAGGGAAATTTGGTACGTGTAATTAGCCATGAACCACTGAAAGCAACGAGGAAGAAAAAAAGTGCGAATGAAGCCAACCGACGCGTTTTTCGCTTTCGGCCCTTTTCGTTCGACTTACGAGGAGGCAAAACATGAGGGCGATTTTCGCGACTTTTTGCACGGAAAATTTGTGCGCCTGACGCCGCGCGTGTTCGCCGGCTCTCACGCTCGCTTGGTAACTCAGCCGCGCCAGCAGCGCCTCGGTGGCGTCGCACTCCGACATGTGACGTACCTCGGCCAACTTGCTGAATCTCACTGCTCGTATCGACGAATCGTCGCTCTCGGTGCCGGACGAACGGTCGCACTGGTCCGGCGTTTTTAACGGCACGAACGTCGGATCGCTCTGCAATCACGATTTCATACCCGCAAAATTGTCGAAGCTTCAATGCCACTTTCTCCACGTTCTCAGCGTCATTCGCAATTTTCAAGGTCACGACCTCTATTCTCAAACACACTTTCAAGCTTTCAAGGTGACTCTTTCTCATCCTCGAGGTAATTCTTTGATCGTCCGAATTTCGAATTTTCCCGGGTGATTTTTTTTTACTCTCAAGGTCACTCGAATGTTAGATCCAATGATGGAATTTCATGTTTTCATGTTCTCTGTGATGCGAAGAAGAAAAATGGGGTAACTTACGAGACTCGTGTTTGCTTCCGCATAAAAGTTATCGTCCTCCGCATTAGGATCTATAAACTGAGCGATATTATTGTTATTGTTATTATTGTTTACGCGACATCGCTGGGTCGGCGAGAAAAATCTTTTACCATGTACGTCGCAGGCTTGTTACACTGATCTCTCCAGGGCGGCCAGAAACAGAGGCCCAGCAGATAAAGCGTGAACATGGAAGTTTTGACGTAAGTGCTGAAAAATGGCTTTTCGAATTTCGCCTCCCTGTATATGTACTGAAAACATGGGAAAAACATGTTTTCTACGAATCGATAATTTGTCGACGGATCGAGAGCTGTCCTAGACCTTTTTCGCTCTGCACTCACTTTTGTCAGTTCGGAGCTCGATACCCAGATTATATCTACCAATAATAACACCAGGAGGCCAAGGACGAGCCTCTGCGATTTGTTCATCATCGCAGCCAATCTGTGGGGATCCTCCGCCATCCCCGGCTGTCGCTGGCGCTGACGCAATTCCACGGTGCAACTCATGAGTGCGACACCCTCTCTCTCTCGGCGAACGCACTAGCGTCTCGCCTCTACGTCATTTTATCTGAATTAAAAAAATATCCTCGTTTCTAGTACACGGGGATTATCTTGCGACTTTTTTCAGGAATAGGAAAGGCATTCAGGATCTTTTCGTAGGAATAGGAAATTATTTCAGGTTTTTCTTCGGGAATAGAAAAGTGTCGGAAAAGTGTTCTCTCTAAGAACGGAAAGTTATTCCGAGATCTTTTGCGACGATGGGAGACTATTGTTTCAGGATTTTTTTCTTTTGAAATGGCAGTGTTCCAGGATTTTTTGTCGTTGAATAGGAAACTCCGGCGTTGTTTGTTTACACGCAAATACGGACGTCGGTAGGATTATTTGAGGAAAATGGGAAAGAATCGCGAGCGACCGGGGAATTTTAATCGGTGTATTCAACGAGCTACGGGATGGCTTAGAAGCCTCGTAATTCGCGTTATCAAACCACGAGCCCCACATAGATTACGATTATCGCTTTTATGGCATTTGCATCGGCTGCGACGTTCGGTACGTCGGCTCTTTTGCACACCATTTCATGTTTTCCTGTTTTTCTTTCTCTTCAACGTTGTACTGCTGTCGAACTTTCGCAGACTTCATCGGAGATCGGCGTCGATGGAAACCCACTTTAGACGAGGCCGACACCGCTGCGCCGATAATTGCGACTCGATAGTTATTTTAAAAAAAAAAAAGCTGAAGTAGCGATAAACTCTCGTCGAAGAGAAAAACACGCGCGTCGCCGAGAAACTTGAGAAAAGTGCGGGAAAACGGTGAAAAGTTGAATTTTTCTACGAAAGAACGAAAAAAGAAAATTCCTCAGTCCGCGACATAACCTCACCGCGCTAAAGAAATCCCGGAGTGTCTGTTTACCGTCGATCGCCGGTCCGAAAAAATAACGAAAAAGACGTCGAAATGACGGGAAAATTAGCGAGAGTGAACAATTTTTGACGTTTTTTTTCTCGCTCGATCGTTTTTCGCAACACCGCGGATTTAGGCTGAAGTAGAAAAATAACGACGTGACAAACAGCGATGGAATTGGTGGGATGCTGGGTAACAGGTGGATCCCGCGAGATAAGCCTCTCTTGTATTTGGGAGGAGAGAGAAAAGATACAAGCGAGACGAGAAAGTACATGCGAAAAACGTTGCGAAAAAAAAAGAGAGAACAAAAAAGACGCGAATATGAATGTTGCGACGTGGCGAGTGCGCGTAATCGCGCATTACGATGGCAAACGAGAAGGACAAAAAGGGGGGAATAAACACGTTTTTTGCTCACCTGAGCGATGAGACTCGCGAAATCCCGTCATCGTAAGAAATTCACGTAAATTCGCCGATCAAAAGAGAGCGCGGCGAAAAACTACATCGTGAAGCGAGAACTTTTAGTGTCCAAAAAACACAATGACGAATCGTCGTTGATTTCACGTTTTGTTCGACGGACGAAAAACAAATCGTTATGATTCTATCGGCGAAATATTCGTATCTTCATCTGAGGGGGGCCGGCGTGCGGGGGAGGGAGAATAAATAGAAATAAATGCTCAGTCGTACGGCATTGCCGAAAAAATCGACGGAAAATTCAACAAACGGCCATATTGGCGACTAATTGGGGTACAATATGCGCGAGTTGACTGTTTTTTTTATTCAAAGTTGTTTTTCGCGACGCTCCGCCCGGTGGCACCACCTGGCGGCAGAGCTTTTGGTTTCTCTGGTCGATTGTTTCGCCGCTAGACGGCGCCACTCATCCAAGCGTCAAGTCTCTCGTGTTTGTTTTTCGAAATTCACCGCGGCGCTACTACCTCTCCCTATTTTGAAAAATCTCGTTCCTTCTTATCACTTTTTCAGGATTAATCTCATCGTAGATGTTTTCCGAAGAAAAATCGCTCGATACGAGGAGTTTAATGAAAAGCTTTGATACTTCGGCGATTGTCGCCTTGGCAACCAAACGCGTAAACATAAAACATTATTGACGAAAGAATGCGCGTCCGTTTTTCGATTTTTCATCGTTCGAACGCTCGAACGACAGTGGTTTTTCAGCCGAGAGGCTTTTGCTTTGAGAACTCTCGGGTTGCACGATTGCATTTAAATAAACAATGGCCGACAATAATGCGCTTAGCAACGGTCGAGTGCAGCATCAGTCCGAGCAACGTTTGAGAAACGGCAGACCTTCGGATAAATCGAAAAAGGGTAATTTTTCTTTTTGCCTCTCAATTCCACAAAAGTTCCATTTTCAAAGAGAAATTGTTCGATCGAAAAAAAAGCATGAAATAAAATGTGCGTCGCTCGCTCTCGTATTTACGCTCAATAAATTCGTTTGCTTTTCGAATACTATTTTCGTCGTTTTCAAAAGTTTTCTTTTTTTATTTTCGTTCATGCGAGCTTCGGAAAAATTTATTTGATTCTTCCCACGCGAGAACGTTGCTCCGGAAATAAATTTGAATTTGCACAAAGTCGATGTCAAAAATTCGTTTCGCACGAAAAAAATCGAATATTTTTTTTATTGTTTTCATTCGTTTTGTCCTCTATTTCCGCTTTGTCGGGTTTTCACCACGAGAAAAGCGTTTGTATAATAATAATAATAATCATAACCGTTATCATTCGAGTACCGGAAATACCGGCCATCGAGAATCGCGACTGGCTTCTCCACAGATATTACACTCGACACGAGTACAAGATTTGCAAAGCCCTCATAGAGGAAGAATTGGCAAAGTCGAACGGCCAGAACGAGTACGCGAATTATTTGAAGGTAGGGAAATGGCCGTTCGTTGATAATTTTTTCTCACAGTGACGAGAAAAATCGCTCTTTCAGGGTCTGATATTGAGACGAGAGGGCAAAATACAGGACTCCCTCGAGTCTTTTCAAAACAGTTACAGCGTCAATTCGACGAGCGTCGACAACGTCAAGCAAATAGCCAAGAGTTTGTACGTTTCATTTTTTTTTTTTTTTTTTTTTTCGAAGCGAAAAAAAGCAATCGATGTTTTTTCTCTCTTTTTTTCGGCACTCGATTCTTCGATCGCGTTAGATTTCTTCTCGGGAGCCACAAACGCTCCGTAGAGGCTTACATCGAGGCTGAGAAAATGTCAGACGTCCCGGACTGGGAGATAAATTACAGTCTCGGTAAGAGCGGCTGCAGCCGGAAGCTGCGCGACGAAAGTCTTGCTAATTGCAAGACTCTCTTCGCGCTTTGATCGATCGCAAAAGAAGAAGAAGAAAATTTTTCATATTTTTCTTCTTCTTTTTTCTTTTTTAACGCTCTCTCTCTCTCCCTCTCTCTCTCTCTCTGACGCCATGTGATGCCGTGTGTACACCACTTGGTGTGCGTTCTGTTTATGCGTTAGGAGAGCGCTCCCTACATGTTTGATTTGATTTACTCGGCTGATTCTTCATTTACTCGGCTTACCTACACTCTCCACTTAGCCTATATTCTTGGCTATCGTCTAATCTATATTTTAGTCATTTACTTTACATATATTATCTATATTATCTACGTTATCTACTTTATTATCTTTATCAATTACCCATTGTATCTTCTTATTCTCACTGCTTATGGTTGCTTTACTGGTCACCACGTTGTACTACTCCTGTTATTCTCTTATTCTTATATTCGTAGTCATTATTCGGCTTGCTCTACTCTGTTTTTCTATGTTTATTAACCTTTGTTTCCTTTGCCTGTAAGTGTAACTAAGGCATAAATAAACAAATCAATCAATCAATCTCTGTAAAAACAGGCGAATGTTACATGAAATTACGGCAGAGCGAGGACGCCGAGAGGGAGTTTAAAAAGTCGATGGAACTGACGAAGAACGAATCGCCTTATCTCGCTCTGGCGAGGCTGTACGTCGCCAAAGATCGCGTCGACGAGGCGATCGAAATTTACGGAGCTGCCTTAAAGTGAGTTCTCGTTTAAGGGGGACCTGTTTTTTTTTATCTACCGTAAAAAAAAAATTAACGATGGATTCGAAAAATATTATTATTATCATTATCATCAGGGTGACCCATCTTGACCGGTTATTTTACGTTCTCGAGCATCGTACGGGAATATATGATTTTTTCGCGTTCATCGAACCCTCCAAAAATGTTTGAGGGATTACAAGCTTTTTTGGGTGGCTCGAAAATTTCAAAAATCGCGAAAATGCCCAAAATTGCGATTTTTTTTTCTCCCCCGTGAATCGGAGTCTCTTGGTATCGATTTAATTTGATTTCGCGGGGAGCAGCGCCTCGCCGGAGAGCGAGGAGGCTTCGATCGAATTGGGCCTCCTTTATCTGCGAATCGGCGATCATCAGCGTGCTTTTCACGAATTCGGCTCCGTCCTCGCCAATTCACCGACCACGCCAAAGGCCGTTCTTCCGATGGCGTACGTCATGCAGGTGCGTAAAAGCCCTCGATAGAAAATAGAAAATGAATAAATATGAGTAAAAATGAATAAAAATGAATAAAAATAAATAAAAATAAATAAAAATGAATAAAAATAAATAAAAATGAATAAAAATGAATAAAAATGAATAAAAATGAATAAAAATGAATAAAAATGAATAAAAATAAATAAAAATAAATAAAAATAAATAAAAATAAATAAAAATAAATAAAAATAAATAAAAATAAATAAAAATAAATAAAAATAAATAAAAATAAATAAAAATAAAATAAAAATAAATAAAAATGAATAAAAATGAATAAAAATGAATAAAAATAAATAAAAATAAATAAAAATAAATAAAAATAAGTATGAAATATAAATAAATAAATAAAAGTCGATAAGTCGATTTTCCTTCCAGGGGGAAAGTTTGTCGCAAAGATCGAATTTTCTCATAATTCGACCTCGTGATTATTGTTTTTTTTTGTTCAGCATGAAAACGAATTTCGCCCATATTGCATCTTCTCGTTGCACGAACCGCCGCGGCAGACGAGACCGAGAGAACCTTGGAGGGAAAATCTCGTTAAAATTATGGTCGTCCATGTTCACCCCCGCGTCCCAGTGAATTTTTAACAAAATTTTCTCCTCCCTCGCTGCGAAATATCGACGAAATCGAGTTGAAACGCAAATTACGGTTTGCCGGGCGATCTTTGCTGCAGAAAGTCTCATCGAAGGTCGATCTTGAATGTAACCTTGACGAAGCTGCGAAAATGTCGAGAAAGAGGAAGGAAAATTGGTAAAATATTCGGAAAAACTTGTTTTTTTCGAACAAAAGTACGAAAAAGCCAAAGGAAAATGAAAAATTACAAAAAAAACCGAGCTGACAAAAATTCCGAGCGTATCAACGGAAAAAATTAGAGTTCCGCGGAAATTCGAGTATTTTGGGAACAAAAATTTGACCGCACATACACCAATTTTCCGAATATTTTCCATTCTTTTTCTTTTCCCTGCTTTTTCAACATTTTTTTTTCCCCAATCATTCTTCTACCCTACATCCTCGAATTCTCGTAAAATCGCAGATAAATCGCGAACACGACGTTGCGCTCTCAAAGTACAAAATCGCCACGCAGTTCATGCCCGAATCGGCGCACCTGTGGAACAACGTCGGAATGTGCTTCTACGGCAAGCAAAAATACGTCGCGGTGAGCCAAAAAATCAAACTAATAATCGCACGTGTGGCAATTTTCCTCATTTCCACTTTTTCATCTCGTACGTCGCGATGCAACGATTTTCCGGATTTTTCCGTGTATTTTTTTCTTGAAAAAAAAAACAAAATGCAATTTTCGATGTCAGAAAAATGGCCCGAGGCCGATTTTGCGATTTTTCGCGAAAGGCGTGTAACCGAAAACCCCGGCGGGCATTTGCGCGAGGTTTGCTCTGAAAATAATTATGAAAAAAACAAAAAAAAACGAAGAAAAACGTCGGAAACCCGCTCTCGCGTTAGAGAAAGGAAAACGAGATTCCGCGAGAGATTTTCTTACCGTTTTTTTTTTTTTGCGATTGTACGACACACGGCGTATTTTTCTCTCCTGCCTCTTGAAAAAAAAAACAAAATGCAATTTTCGATGTCAGAAAAATGGCCCGAGGCCGATTTTGCGATTTTTCGCGAAAGGCGTGTAGCCGAAAACCCCGGCGGGCATTTGCGCGAGGTTTGCTCTGAAAATAATTATGAAAAAAACAAAAAAAAACGAAGAAAAACGTCGGAAACCCGCTCTCGCGTTAGAGAAAGGGAAACGAGATTCCGCGAGAGATTTTCTTACCGTTTTTTTTTTTGCGATTGTACGACACACGGCGTATTTTTCTCTCCTGCCTCTTGAAAAAAAAAACAAAATGCAATTTTCGATGTCAGAAAAATGGCCCGAGGCCGATTTTGCGATTTTTCGCGAAAGGCGTGTAGCCGAAAACCCCGGCGGGCATTTGCGCGAGGTTTGCTCTGAAAATAATTATGAAAAAAACAAAAAAAAACGAAGAAAAACGTCGGAAACCCGCTCTCGCGTTAGAGAAAGGGAAACGAGATTCCGCGAGAGATTTTCTTACCGTTTTTTTTTTTTTGCGATTGTACGACACACGGCGTATTTTTCTCTCCTGCCTCTTGAAAAAAAAAAACAAAATGCAATTTTCGATGTCAGAAAAATGGCCCGAGGCCGATTTTGCGATTTTTCGCGAAAGGCGTGTAGCCGAAAACCCCGGCGGGCATTTGCGCGAGGTTTGCTCTGAAAATAATTATGAAAAAAACAAAAAAAACGAAGAAAAACGTCGGAAACCCGCTCTCGCGTTAGAGAAAGGAAAACGAGATTCCGCGAGAGATTTTCTTACCGTTTTTTTTTTTGCGATTGTACGACACACGGCGTATTTTTCTCTCCTGCCTCTTGAAAAAAAAAACAAAATGCAATTTTCGATGTCAGAAAAATGGCCCGAGGCCGATTTTGCGATTTTTCGCGAAAGGCGTGTAACCGAAAACCCCGGCGGGCATTTGCGCGAGGTTTGCTCTGAAAATAATTATGAAAAAAACAAAAAAAAACGAAGAAAAACGTCGGAAACCCGCTCTCGCGTTAGAGAAAGGGAAACGAGATTCCGCGAGAGATTTTCTTACCGTTTTTTTTTTTGCGATTGTACGACACACGGCGTATTTTTCTCTCCTGCACCGAGAAAAATTTTTTGATCAAATCTATTAAATATGGTATATTTAAAAGATTTTTTATTGATGCTATTTAACTTTTATTTACTTCAACTACAAAATTTGTTGAACTTAATAAATCGATTATGTTTCATGCGCTCCGTTGCTTCAAGCATATTTTTATTAACGATATGAATTTCTAAAAAATACTTTACCTGCTTTAAATAAATGTTATACTTATAATTCCAAATACTCCAAAAAACCTCTACTGAAGTTTTTATTTTCTACAAATAAATTTTTTAGTAGAATATGTCTTCCTACTATATAATTTGTTCTATTCAATTAAATAATTTGATTGAAGAAAACAAAAAACTTTGGAAAACAACGATGCAAACGTCAACATTAGTTAAAGAATAGCCTTTTACTATTTCGAAATGCCATAGTTTTTACACAAATCCATATTTTTCACTATATTTTTCAATTCCAAAAATTCAGGACAGTCGACAAATCGGGAGGATTCAATGGATCTTTCATACAGTATTTTTTCTTCTTTTGATCAAGATCTGAAACGCCTGTTGTCCCATCAGTGAAACGCTACTTCTGAGATTTCATGAAAATGCAAAAGCTAACCTGTCATCCGCCTTATAAATAAACCTCAAGTGCACGGGGACATAGAACACAGAGCAATTAATAAGCCAATCATTGAAGGAGCAAACAAAAATTCATCCAAATTGATATTTATTAGATGTAATTCTACTAAATTTAATTAGAGACGGCTGTTATGTATATTTCCAGTTAAATTTTCCGTTAACTTAAAAATATCATTCTGTTGAGAAGAATAAAAAAGTTTAACTATTATAAACAAAATCCTATTACCGGCAAATAGGCCAATCTTTTTGAATCAACTAAAGAATTTAATTGAGTTTAAATAATAATTCATTGAAAGTCAAACAAAAGTTTAGTAAGCCGAGATATAACTAAACTTTTCTCTCGGTGTGCCGTTCGAGATGCTTTTCCTCTCGTTTCGGTGAACTTTTCTCGTCTCTTTCATCCCCCGACACTGCGTTTGTCACGCGAAGCTTCCTTGCATCCGCTTTTCCCTCGCGCCCCTCGTTCAAGATCCCATTGCAGCATCTTTCATCTCGTTTCCATTCATTTTCCTTCTCCTCTTCTTTCGCCTTTTCTCTCGATGCTCAACGAACTTTCGAACGATTACGACGAGCATCGGATTGCTCGCGATGTTCCTGCGACTGTCGCGCGCGTCAGAAGCTCCCCCAAGCGCGAGGATACCTCGAGAAAACTCGCACAAAGAGGAAGCAATATAAGCTCCATCGTCTCCCCTTTTGCATCCTTAATGAAATTCGGCTGCAAAGGAGGAATTTCAAAAATACGAAAAAAGAAAAAACGTTCACTCGCTTTTGTCGTAAAATCGAGATTGAAGCGGTTGACGTTCACGTCAGCTTTTTTCTCCGCTTCGGACGAAAAGTTCATTAATTCGTTTCGTTTGATTGACAACCCGTTTATCGCAATTTTCGCGCAAAAAGGGGGGCATACGAACCTTCCGGAAGTCCCCGGCAAATAAAAAAAGAAACATAGAACGCGAAAGTCGTTGGAAAAAAAAAATTCGTTTGTTATCGTACGGTTTTTTTTTTTTTGACGATTCTCCATTGATTTTCCGATTTTGTTATTATTTTCAATCAACGAACTCGCCGTCTTTGATACGATTGATTAATTTTCCACGCTTCCCATACCCTCGTCATCGAATTTCGGCAAATTTACGATCGAAAAATCGACAAATTTTCGTTTAATCGCCGAGGGAAAATTCGCGTTGAATTTGACTCTCGTTTCAGACTGTATACCACCGCGGATTATCGGCGAGAAACTCGCTCTCGTTTCGCACGATTTTTTCGATATTCATTGTCTCTTTTTTCGCGAGCAGTGAAAAAAAAAAACCACCGCACGATTTTTGCCTCATTAGAATTCAGCCCCGGACTCCGCGGACAGATTTTTTTTCGTTTTTACTCTCCCATACGCGTGGATTTTTATTCTGAAATCCTCGGTGAAGGGTTTCACCGGCGGTGTGTGTCAAAAACCCCTGAGTCTATGGAGTTTCCCGCCTGTGCGTAAAAAAGTGTGTTTCGTGTTTGGAATAAAACATGCGGCGTTGTAGAAAAAAGTTGCACGCGCGAGATTTGTTCTCCGGCGATAATAATCATAATTCATCGGTCGAAACGTTCGCTCGAGGCTCGAATTTTCTCTGTCGACACGATGGACCCTTCACCTCGTAGTTTGACGCGAAAACGTGCAGAGTTTCGCGAATGTAACGGTAATCTCGCGTAAAACACGTCGATGGCCAGCTGGACGTTGTGTTTCCAAACCGCACGGGCTTTAAACCCATCGTGGACCATCCGGGCTGCGGCCTCTTTAGATACGCGAAATTACAGAGTCGGGTGCGGTTGCACTGAGCGCGCGAAAAAGCACGAGTGTGCGGAAACTCGATGGAAAATAAATTTACACGGGAGATGGTGAATTTCACTGGAAAAAGGAAAATTCTTCCGTTTTTCATCGAATTTTCATGAAAATCGGAAAATGCAGAATTAAACATGGCCCACATGGCGCAGGGAAAATCGAAAAAATTGTCGAATTTCCGGGAAAACTCGAGCAGAGTAGGGGTTTTCGGGGTCATCGATCTCAAATTCGCAGTGCACCGAGAAAAATAGTTTGGTTCCATCAACCAAATAGGATATAGTAGCATAATTTTCTCTTTGAAACTATCAAATTTTTGTGTATTTCAACAAGTACATTTGTTCGACTTAATAAAACAGTTATAATTGATTCGCCTTAGTTATTTCAAACAAATTCTTTTTTAAGTGTAAATTGCAAAGAAACATTTTATTAGATTCAAACAAAAGTGATATTTCTATTCACAAGTTTTGCAAGTATCATCTACTGAACTACCTATTTCATTTAAATAAATGCTTTATTAGACTATGTAGTGCTCCATTCATCAAGGATTTCGTTGTGTCAAAGAATTATTCATTTGTTTCAAATAAATCGTTTGGTAGGAGAAAAAACGCGTCATAGACAGTGTCATAGCGACACTTTCTCAATAACGACATAGCAACGCAGTATTAGTAACGACATAGCAAGCCATAGCAATCCAAAAAGTGTCCCTAAATAGAATTTTATTTAAGTCGAGTAGGTCTCTTTTTTTATAAATGAATTGCGGTCGATGAAAACATTTATTTGGCGTAAAGAAACAGTTTCATTAAAAATCATTCAAACGTTTAGTATCGTCGAGATATAATGAATTTATTTGTTGGAAGCAAACAAATTATTTCACTGAAAGTCTAACAAAAGTTTGGTATGCCAAGATACAACCAAATCTTTTTTCTCAGTGTGAGATTTTTTTTTTGCGAGTGTAACCGCGGATTCGAAATCAGCGATCTTGGAAATTCACGGGAAAACGCCTTTCGGGGAAATTGAAGAATTTTCCGAATTTTCCCAGGCCATGTGTCACTTTGAATTTTGCAAGTTTATTTTGCGATTTTTCGGAACTCTACCATTCGTGTGAATGAATTTAACATCCTTCGATCGTGATATTTTCATCGTCTGAAAACTCGGTTGAATATAGAACGAAGATTATATTTGAAAATCGCGAAAACATGTTTAAAAATAGTTGACACTGTGGCGTGGCACCTTGTGTCACAAAGGGTTAAGATCGTTCGTAAATATTCGTTCCGACAGCGAAACTAACCGCCTGAGTTAATCCAGAGATGCGGTGTAGAGTCTCGACGTCAAGTAATTGAAAGGGAAAATTTCGAAGCATCATATTTTACTCGCGATTCTGGTGATTGTCCCCTGATTGTCCGAGGCGACCCTCAGCGTGTACCACCCACGGCTGAAAGGTTGATGTACCTTTCCTAACCCTTCTGTAACCCCCCCTTCCCATCCTACTGTTCCAGCAGTCGTTTCAATGATCAGACAGAGTCTGCGGATTTACGAGACTGCAAACTTTTGCGAACGACAAAACGGGACGTTTATTCATAATTTATTCGTCACATTTGCCCCCATAAATACCGAGCCAACGGGCATGCAGAATTATCGTCTCCACAACGGACACGACAGTCTCGAGATTCTGCCCCCTTTTGTACCGAAAGTATACATCTTGATTATATAATTCACGGTAATTTTGAATTTTGCAATTCTAACGATTAAATAAAAATCGTAAGCACTTGTCGTTTGAAAATGTTACGGAGGTGAAATTTGAGCAAAATTGTCGTGAATGCGAATTCGAGATACTCGGTAGAAAAATCGAAGAAAATACCTGGGAAAAATCGATTTCTTTTCGTGCAAAATAAATTTGTTTGTTGTGCCGAAAAAATTGCAGACGGTTTTGGAAATTATCATCGAAATTTGTGATATTATGATTATCATCGTTAAAACGAATTCGTCCGTTACAAACACGCGCACACAGTCCATAAGCTGTCTGAAGAGGGCTCACTACTTGAATCCAATGGCCCTTATGCCGGCGTGCAATTTAGGCAGAGTACTGCTGACCACGGGTCAACCGGCATCAGCTGTCGTCTATTTGTCCTCGGCGATAACGGCGGAACCGACCAATCATATGCCGTACCTCCTACTCGGACGTAAGTGCGCAATAACTATAAACGGTGTGTGTGTCATTTTTTTTCCTTCAGATTGTCGACATTTTTTCGTTTACATCAATTTTCCACGTTAACGAGTTGCCAAATATCTTCATTGCACGAGCATGCTTATTACCCTCGAATTATGCCACATGTCACATACCGGGTGTCCAGAAAATTTCGTGTCTGTAATTTAGCATCGCACTCGTCACGAAATTCCGAGACGAAAAGTCCTCTATCATTTTTTCGTACGACAATATCCCGCCGAGTTGTCAAGCGTCAAAGTTTGAGCGGAATCGACGCGCGCATCCGTCGCTCCGCCCATTCTAGTAGCCAAACTTCGTAAATTCGTAACTCGGCGGGGAATCGTCGGATCGAAAAATGCTTGAGGACTTTTCGACTCGGAATTTCATCCCCCATCCGCGTGTAAATTATCGGATGACGAATTTTGGTACACTCTGTATGTATAATTTCGTTACAAAGTCTCCGAGTGATTTTTAATCGTTATACGTACGTCCGCCCTCGCAGCATGAGACCACACGCGGTGATATGCTTTTTCCTCAAGATTTATTGCTTTCTGCCTTGTACACAGTGATGGTCATACACGTATGACGACGTTCCGCTGATTCTCGTCGTAAAAACCGTGAATTCTCATCGAAATATCGAGCAGGGTGAATAGGATTTTTTTTCCTTTTACGTGGTATTTATAAACGATTTTATTGTCACCCGACATCGACCCGCGTTTTGATTCTTTGCGGGCACAACACCAAGAATGCTATTAATCACGTGATTCTCGATGCGAACGTGTCGAGTGATTTGTTTCCGTCGGAGGAAAACGGGGTTTAGCTTGGCATTTTTTCATCGCGCATCTCCCTCCCTTTCTTGTCTGCCCGAGTGACGAGATTATTATTCAGTTCTGGAGAAAAAGTCATACCCGCACGAGGCACACGTCGTGGCTCTAAAACGATATATAGTAGGCACTTTGTATAAGCTCGCGCATACAATTTTCATCTCCTCTGCTACCAAAGAGCTTTTCACGATCGCCAGCAGCTGCTTCTTCCTATCTGTTCCATTCTCCTTGCCCTTATTCTCCTCCGCTTTGCTTTTCATGGCTACCAAAGTGCACCTTTTCGTGCCTTCTGCTTCTTCAACTTTTTTTTTATTTCCTGCCCTGTCAAGGCCTTTTGCACGAGCAGGCTAAACATCGTCGTCGTCTTTTTCGCTGACGCGAAAATGTCCCGTTTGCTCCCATATCAAAAGTGTATTTTCAAAAAAAATCTCTTGCGCTTATTTGCCCTATAATTTTCCTTACTTCGGATTTTGAAAAAATCGAATTTCGAGTGATCAATATTTTACGAAATTTTCAAATTTCATTTTTATGACAATTCATCGATATTGCTATTGTTAAAAATGAGTCGGATAATCGCACTTTCGATCGGCAGTCGCCCTTAAACGTTTGGACGACGTACAAGCCGCCGAGGAATATCTTTCCAAGGCGCATGCTCTCGCCCCTCTGGATCCTCTCGTTCTC
This sequence comes from Heteropelma amictum, assembly GCA_959613375.1. Classification (NCBI taxonomy): domain Eukaryota; kingdom Metazoa; phylum Arthropoda; class Insecta; order Hymenoptera; family Ichneumonidae; genus Heteropelma; species Heteropelma amictum. Next base: position 2,658,492 of record OY390721.1, on the reverse strand, counting down.
ATCAATTACGCGATCATACTCGAGGCTTTGGGCGAAAAAATCCGCGCCGCCGAAATCTTGATCGCCCTTAACGACATCGCCGCTCTGACGGACGTCGAGACGCAGGTTCGTTCGCGCGCAACGATCTCAAAGCGATCGCGAAACGCACACCTTCCATACTCGCGACATACGAATCGAGAAAATAATTCACGAGACACGCGGACAGGTTAAAAACAGGTTAAATAAAAAAAAAACATTGCAGATCGTACAGACGGCGAGAGATCTCGCTGCTAAGCTCGGTGGTCACAAGAGCAGCCGCAGCAGAGACGTGGACGACGAGATGAAACTCACGACCGAGTCACCGAGGACTCTCATCGACGATGAAGTCTGATTCGAAGAAATAAAATCGCTCAAAGTAATCGATAATTTTCAAGTTTCGTTTTTTCATCCTCAGTTGGCGAATTCCCGAGACATCAAAATGATTTTTTATTTTTAAATCATGGGGAAACGTCAATAAGAACGTCGATATTGCGAAATCAGAACCGGGGTGGAATTGCAGGTCGAAAAGTATTTGAGTACTTTTCGATGCGACGAAGCCTTCTCGAGTTATCGATGAATCAAGGCGAGCCAATGGAAAGCGCGCGTTCGCTCGGTGGGCGTGGCGCATGGTGGGGGGCGCGCGCCTCCGATTGGCCGCAACTTTGACGGTCGATAACTCGTCGAGTTTCAGTCGTATCGAAAAATGCTCAAGTACTTTTCGTCTCGATATTTCATCCCGCGTTTCGAGGCAAAACGTCAACATCGATTTTCGAGACATCGCTTTATTTTGCGAGTGCGGAACCTTGTCCGCTGATCCTATTCCGTGTCTCCCTTTTCCTCGATCGTGTTTTTATCGCAGGGAAGGTTCACCCGATCGTCGATCATTTCGTATTTTATTCATCCCTCCTCCTCCTTTTTTTGGCGCAAAAAAAAAACAATAGTGAACGGTTTCGTTTCGAAAACTTCATTTTATTTTCGATCATTTATTTAGGGAACATCGTTGTACATCCGTGACACTTTATTCACGTTCAACGCTGTATATACGTTTGTGCGTCGAAAGAAAAACTCAATTTTCTCCCCACATTTGCAATGTTTTACAATTTTTCGAAATAACAATATTCGCCTAGTCAATGGTCTTGGACTCGTCATCGTCATTGCAAAACAGACTTGAAAATCATTGATAAAAGTCGATCGATGAAGGAAAATACATTTTTCCCTCCGCGTTTGAGAAATAATTATGAAAATATCGTCAAAATATCAACGTTTTTTTGTCTTTGTCGGCATCGCGCTGACTCTCGAGGCGAAGTTAACGCGGCATTATACACGTGCCGTCGTCCTTTTGAAAACATTTTATCGCGATTTACGACCTGTTTTGCCTTTTCTTTTTCATTATTATTTACACCGACGGGACGAAAGGTGCGATAATTCATCGCGTCCCACGACGGGTGTGACGAGGGTGAAAAAAGCAAAAAAAAAGAAGGCATCCAAGGGGATCGAAAAATTCGGTCTTTCCTCCGTCATTTTCTCCTCACCCTTGATTCCACACCCGCACCACGACACCCTCGCCATTTTTCCGAACATTTTCAATATTCAAAATTTTAAAAAATGTGAAACTCGAAAAAATGTCGTTCATTCGTTATCGTCATCATTATCAACAGCACGTAATTCGCGCATTGAACGCTTCGTCAACAATCATTCATATTTTTCAATGAAAAAAAAAATTCTCGCAATAAAAAAAATGAAAATCTCGCAATAAAACTCCGTTGATACATCATCATCGTTGTTCATGGCACTATTTAAGTGCGCCTGGGATATAAAAAGCCTTGCGCGCGTGGAAGACTTTCGTTGCGGTTTTTTTTTCAATTTTTATTTCGATTTTGAGTGAAAGAACGTTTAAATCGGCGAATGAACGTTTTATGCAAATAAATTTCGTCGATTCATTACCATTGTCATAATTCATACGTCTCGTACATGAAAATTCTTGCGCGATTTTTGCGATAATTTCGTTGCTGTTTTTTTTCTTTTTTTTTTTTTCGTTTATCCATATTTTTAAACAACGATACTTTTACAAAGAACTCGTTGTTGTTGGTGTCAAACGTAAGTGCTGTGTACGTCGGTTTGCTGCGTCGAAGGCTGCCATTTTTTCATTATCCTCGGCTTGAATAATTCGCCGAAGGTGGTGCGAAATTGCCTCGACATTGAGCAATACAGGATAAAATTAATGGCTCCGTTGAGGAGCGCCAGTATGTCCATTATTTCGCCGAAATTGTGATAACAATTGCGAAAGAAACAATCCCCGAGCAGACCCGACAATAGATTCAGGATACCCTGGGGAATCTCCGTGACGAGAAACAGCAGGAGCACCGCGACGAGCATCCTCGTGGTCCGGTCGGCTCGCCGCTCGGATTTGCTCGCTCGTCTCGTCGTCGCGTCAACGCCGTTTCTCGTCGAACCGTCGGGCGCAGCAGCGCAGGCGTTGTACGATCGCAACACCTGTTTCCTCCCCTTGGCCCTAAAATCACCGGGAGACGGAAATTCTTCATTTTTTTTCCCCCAAAATCGCGAATCCTAACCGAAAAAACTTTCAAAAGTCGGTTCCCAGACCGATACTCGCTGTCAATGGACATTTTCTTTTTTCAACCGCAGCGTTCGATACAAACTTCTCAAAAAAACACCGAAATAGTAGGCTTTTTTTTTCTTCGACGTTGGGGCTCCGAAATCAGCGAGAAAAGTTCGAAATTTTCCGATTGACCCTCGGAGCTTCAGGGTCGACCGAAAAATCCGTGTGATCGAGGGTTAAATCGAACGGCCACTCACTTGTACAAGGCTTTGACCAGCCAACAACTGATGACGGTCAGAATGAGGCAGGGTATGAGTTTAACGACCACAGCGAGGATCCAGAAATTCAACTGATAGAGAAACTTTTTTCGCGGATAATTGTCCACGTGATACAAGAGCTCGCGCTCTCCATTCTCCCTCACGATTTTTTCCTTTATCTGAAAAAAAAAAAAATGTATCCCGATCATCTCGAAACGTCGGGTCATATTTCTTCTAATACGAAATTACCGGGGGAAATTGAAAAAAAAAGAAAAAAGAAAACATCGATAATGAAATTTCAAGTTGAATGAATTTTTTATTTTTTTTTGGGTTCACATAAAATTGGTGAAAAAAAATGTCGCTTTTTCTTCTTAAGCGCGACGACACGCGGGCGAGGAATTCGCGTAAAATGCCTTCCTCGCGAAGGATATCCAACGAAAAGTCTCGATTTATCCCAAGATTTTTATACTCGATTCCTACCGAAAGTTCCTCGAGAATTATGCCGATAAAAATCATCCCCCGCTGCCCCTCCGCCCTCGGAATGTCGAATTTATATACCCGCGTGGAAATTTCACGTCGATGAGGCGAAATTTTCGAAATTGCTCGGGAAAACGAGGGAGAAGGTGGATCGAGGTCACGACGTAATTTCGTTCGTGAAAACAGAGATAAAAATCTCGGTAGCGAGACCCGAGGGATTCTCGGGTGTTATGTCGAATGTGAAAAATGGAAAAGAAGCAAAAAAAAACGAGAAAAAAAAATTGTGAAGGACGCGAATAACGCGAAAACAGTCTTGAAAAATGGCCAAAAAATGCAGCTCGATGTTGAGATACGCTTTTTTATGTACTCACCCCGAACACGAAAAAGCTGGGGGCGCAGGCGACCACCGGTGCCAAACAACTGCTCCACAGGGCCACTCTGCAACGCGCCGCTGTGCACCAAGCGTGATTGTGCTCGGGAAATCTAAGAGAAGCCGAAACTTTTTTTTATCCCATTTTTTTTCGGACGAAATTATAAAATTCCTGCTTTTCCCTCGTTTCCCGTGTCAAAGAATTTTTCCTCTCATATGTTTTTGCGAAAAACACGTGCAATTATTCCCCCCCCCCCCCCCCCCGGTGTCGAGGAAACTCCGAGAAAAATCGATGAATTTTTTCGTTTTTTTCGTTGGAATGAAAAAATTGGCTTTTTCCCCTCTATTTCGTCTATAGCGCCGTAAAATGATGTTTTATTTGATCTTTATACGAGAAAAACACGTGTAATTTTATTCCCCCGTACGTAAATACAGGAACGTTCCCATCCATTTATTTTCATACCAGCGATACTTTGCATAGCCGCTATTTCCATTGGAAATTTGACAGCTCTTGGGAAATACACATATTTGTTTTTCCTTTTTTTCTTCTCCCCCCTCTGCTCTCTAGCCCATCTCGTTCTCGCAGCAATTTCAATATTTCCATAACGTTGTACGAGCTCTCCCCGTGGGTGTGTGTTGTACGCTGATTCGTTTGCCCCCTGGGAAAATAACTTGGGAATTCCGGAGAGTGTATATAATAAAAAAAAAAACGAGCCAAGGGACTGAAAAGAGAGAGGGAAAGAGGGAATGAATGAAAAAATAAAAACGAAAAATTCATCCCTCTGACCAGCGCGAATCCCTTCCGAAACGACCTCGTCCCTCGGCAAGGACGATAAAATCAAAAATATAAAATACTCATTATTATTATCCGACATTTTTTGTCCTTTCGATCGTAAATTTTCATCCATGTTTGCATCATTATTTACCTCGTACGAAAAATGTACGATAATCTCAATTTTTATTTCATATTTTTTTCATACTCTCATAAACAATAAAGCATGAAAAATAATTGCCTCGTCGGATTGTGCGAACACAGATTTTTACGTTGTTTCCGACAACCACTTTTATTTCATATTTATTCGTATTTTCGACAATAGAATCATCATGAATTTCCCAGTTTGATTCTGCAGCGTCGGAAAATGTACTCGCGCATTCGTCGAGTCAATAGGGAGGTTCGCCAAGTTTTAATCGTCCCTCTAGCTCCGAGTTGGCAGGTGGGTATATTGCAGTTGGAAAATACAGCACGATGGTAAAGTAATCGCGTAGATAAACTCCGCCGATCCCAAAGGGTCTCATCCGGAGTCACTGCGGTATTAGCCTTTGCATATACGTGCTTGAATTTATCAACATAAGGACGCACCTGATTACTCAACCGGGTTGAACCTCGAGCTGTATTTGCCAACCGTATTTTTCCCAAACGTCGAAATAACAATAAAAAACGTCGATTCCGTATTACAAAGAAAAAAAAACTTTTCCACGCTTGACAAGACGTATAAAAAAAGGTATAAAAACGAGAGAGTGAAGTTTAAGAGAACTCGGGAGAACGAAAATTTCGTTAAATTCACTCGGAATCAAAGTTTTCCCCTACATATTTTATACGTATTTATCTGACGCACGACTTGCGAGAAGTTTCGTTTACGAGCGCCATCTACGTAGCGCGTTTCGAACGTCAATCACTCTCGTTATTCACCCGGCATTTACATTCGCCAGACTTGATTTCACGGCGAGAGAGCACGGGAGAGTCATCTCGGTGGAAAAAAACAATTTTCTCATCGCATCCGCGAGATGGCGCGCAAAAGTTTTTACACAGCGGAATTCGCTCGCGTTTCTTTGTTATTTCATTTTTTCTCGAATCGATGCTCGCCCGGACGAAAACTTTGTTATTCTCATACCACCGACGCGATTTGATTTTCAATGAAACCGGAAGTAGCCTTCGTGATCGTACGAAAAACAATGGAAAAACAAAACGAAGAAATGTTGAGAATTTTCGATTAAGGTAGTTCTATCGTTAGATTCAAATCGAGAAATTGTTTTGCAGTTTTTCTCACATACAAAATGGTTCGCGGGCTTCAGTTAAATAAGAAAAGTTGTTGCAAATCGACTAAAGAACAGCATACTCCAAATTCACGGTCATCCCAGGTGATATGTGCTTGCTCTATAATTACAAAAATTGCGAAAAAAATTTTCTTAAGACTTTTTTGGAAAACTCAAGAAATCTTCTTTGATGTTGCATAAAAATGTATGCAAAGTTTTAGAAGGCTTCACCACGTAGAAGCCAAGATATTCATTGATGAAAATGCAACTTTTAACACGCGCTCTTACGAGAGACTACCGAAAATTGTGATTTTTACCAATAAATATCTCAACTTCCACGTGGTAAAACCTTCCAAAATTTATTACACACGTATATATGACATCAAAGAATACGTATTCAAATTTTCAACAAAATCTTAAGAAAACGATAAAACGATAGAACTACCTTAAGGTAGTTCTATCGTTAGATTCAAATCGAGAAATTGTTTTGCAGTTTTTCTCACACACAAAATGGTTCGCGGGCTTCAGTTAAATAAGAAAAGTTGTTGCAAATCGACTAAAGAACAGCATACTCCAAATTCACGGTCATCCCAGGTGATGTGTGCTTGCTCTATAATTACAAAAATTGCGAAAAAAATTTTCTTAAGATTTTTTTGGAAAACTCAAGAAATCTTCTTTGATGTTGCATAAAAATGTATGCAAAGTTTTAGAAGGCTTCACCACGTAGAAGCCAAGATATTCATTGATGAAAATGCAACTTTTAACACGCGCTCTTACGAGAGACTACCGAAAATTGTGATTTTTACCAATAAATATCTCAACTTCCACGTGGTAAAACCTTCCAAAATTTATTACACACGTATATATGACATCAAAGAATACGTATTCAAATTTTCAACAAAATCTTAAGAAAACGATAAAACGATAGAACTACCTTAAAACGTTCCTCGACGGACGAGCGCTTGTATACGTTCGTTGCTTTTACCCCAACGAGGTTTTCGTCAATTTTCTTTCGTATTTATCTCGTTTTATCGTTAAATCTACGATTAAATAATCGCGAGGAATTTTGCACGACGATGATTTTTTTTCTCAGCAATTTTAACGTCGATTTTCTTCGGACCCGAAGTTTGTCGACTTTCCTCGATGTTTTTCTCGCCTCCAACGCCGAAAATTCTTCGTCTATATCGTCGGGAATATACCGATTAGCCGCGGTGTAATAAATGTGATAATCGAGACAACATTTGAGCATTAGGAACATGAATTTAACGTTACGGTGAAATTTGCCAAATATTCATAGCGTTAATTACCACGTTGATCCGATAAAGTTACTTTGTACGTACGCCGTATCATCGCCATCAAGTTTATCGCACAGGCGAGCAAACTCGAGGATAGCCGCGAGGTACGAAGAACAGAAATGCAACGCGTATAATCTCGTTGGATCATCCCTGTGCGTTTACAACCCCCGAGGCTTTACCGCGAGCTGCGTATCCTCACGCGTTACAACGATAATTACATTACCTCGAAAAATAACGACATTGATCTGCATGAAACTTTTAGCGAATCGGGAGGCGAATAAGAAAATTCGCAAAACGACGAAAATCTCGCGCGCGAAAAATCGAAAGAGCCGAAAAATTGGAAAAAAAGTAAAAACGGAAATAAAACTCGAACCGAAATTTTGAGCTCTCCAAAATGTCCGTCTAAAAAAAAACTCGCAAGAGAGCAAAAGTCGAAAAAGCCACGACGAAAATTGTGAAAAATTTGATTATCGATGGAAAATCCCGTTTTCCATCGAGTTCCAACGTCCTTGACGTTTCGTCAAAAGTATACGTCATGTTGCGGCAAAAATAGGAATTAAAAAATGGCGAATAAACGTGTATCATACGGGGGATGGAGGAGGGGGGGGTGAAGCTTACCTGATCGCGATGTATCGCCATACAGCCAGCGTCAGCGTGAGGGCGATGCTTATCGAGTGCAACAATTGCGTAAAGTGCATGTGAATGAGGATGAAGACCGCGCCGACGTACGGGAAGCTCATGCGTCTCGGTTGTACGAGGTATTTGTAAATCGCGAAGGGTATGTACTCCATCATAACGAGCATATCGGCGCTCGCGAGGCCGGTTAGGATGCGATTTATCGGGGTTATCGACATGTCCTTTCTCGTCAGGACGACGATGTTAAGGACGTTCGCGACGGTGCCGAAGATGCAGACGATCAGGGCCACGTAACCGTGATAGACTTTGTAGGTGAGGGCCAGGTCGCGGACGATCCCGCTGCAGTAGCAGAAGGTCGCGCCGGTCGTCGTCGACGGGTCGATCATTTCCGGTTTGTAATTATTGATGTAATCGATGTCCTCCTCGGTTATGTTCAACCTCCCGAGGATGTGCGTGTAATTCTCCAAATGATTCATTACGCGCGTGGATTTTCGCACGGGATTTTCGAAAATCATACGAAAATCGGCGGTCTCCGAAGTCGTCGAGGTTTTTTGCTTCGTTTTTGCACAGCAGCTCGTCATCCTCCGGGTTCGCGAATTTTTTCAGCCATTTTGCTCCTCCGGGGGCTCGCTCGCGTCTCGCTGCTAAACGGACGAGGGCGAGTCTCGTCTTCGATCGCCGGGCGGACGATTTTTTTTAACGGACTTTGACGGCGGAAGAATCGCGCTTCATCGTCGGCTTTTTTTCAGCGGGACACCCGTTCGTTTTGGCTTCTCGGGGGTGTCTTTTCTGAAGAAAGAAAATCGCACGATGTAACGAATTTTTCGAATCGAATTCGATAATGACGAATTTGACGAATTTGAAAAAAAGTAAATATTTTACTAATTTTCATTATTCTGTCGCCATCTGGTGTACAATCTACGAACGTGCGTTTTCACGAATAAAGGAAGAAGCTGGTTTCGATTAACCTAATTTTTCGTTAGAGTCCGGGGGTTGTTTATTGGGCGCGTGTGCAACACGTTTTTCGGAGTAAATCGAAGAAGGGAGCGTTCCCGAAGGCTGGAGCCCACAATGCGAGATTTTAATTCGCGAATGAGAGCCTGGGGAACGAATGCCGGGGATAAAAACGATAAAAAAGATAAAACAAAAAGGAGGAAAGAAAGAAACACGGCGAACGTCGAAGAGAATTCAGGATATCAATTTCGTTAGAGCAATTTCGTTAGAGCTCCCGCGTTTGGAGGATTCAACGAATCGTGAAGTTTATCACGCGGGAATGATCGCTCACGAGAGAAAAAAAGATGAAGGAATGGGTGAGATACACGCTTGAGTATTTGCGTTTGAGCGCGCGCGTGTGCGTCTTGATCGGATTTCATGCAATGAACCGGAAGTGCACACGCGAGCCGCCCACTGCGATCGTCGAATCCCGTTGAGAAACAACACAGCGGGAAAGGAAATAAAGGAAGTAAAGAACAAAACAGGAAAACTCTACACTCGAGAGGATACTCGTAGAGTGGAAATACGAAGAGCCTCGGTCTCGATGCGCAAAAGGGTGATTTAATTCGGATATTAATTATCGCGTTGAGAGGCGGACGTAAAAAAAGATAATTACACTGTGCTCGCTGGATAATATTAAATTATCGTTAATCGGCCAGCGATAATAAGCATTTTCGTTATGAACAATCAGTAGTAAATGTCAAGATGGATGATTGATAATTGTACATTTAAAAAATGCATAATCATAATAATAATAGTAATAGGAACATTGAAAATGTTGAAAAAGAAAGGTTAATTAAAAATGCATGCGAAATTGTTGGGATTTACTTTTTTTTTCATCAAAATTGTTTTTTTGGGGTTTCTCAGTGAGACACAGAGTTTTCGATGAAATGCCGGTGATTTTCGTAATCGGAAAATTTTTCGCCATTTTTTGCCGAATTCGTTTAAACTACTAAAATGTTCGCCATTTTTTTTCTGAATGAGGTAGATACTTTGTCTTGTGCTCATTCTTCGGGCAATTGTTGAAGCTTCAAAATGCCGCTTGGTTCATCGAAATAGCTTCGTTTGTCGATTTTTGGCAGATTTTTAAAGTCGGACCATCGATTTTCGCCAATTTTCCCATACATACCCCTTTGCGTTTTTTTCGCTGATTTTTGACGTCGATTTTGAGGGGGAAGGAATGTAGCTATCGACATTTAACTTTCACCACTTTTTAAGTCTACTCGAGGGCTATCCAAAACACCCCCAAAAAATCTATGTAGCATAATTTACAACGTAGTTATGGCCACTCGAAATTTCGGCTTTTCGACGATTCCGACGATTCCGGAAAAGTGGCCAGAAACGAGGTAAAATTTTTTTTTCGAATTTTCCATAGTTCGTCAGCCCATTTCATCGCAAATTTTCCGCTGACTCCAAAACCCCTCGACTTTTTAGCGAAAACTCGAAATTTCAGTGGGAAAACGCAAAAAAACAGTTGGTATTGAAATCGAAATTCATTATTTTTTCACCGACCAATGCAGGCGACGAATAAAAAAACGACAACAATCTCATCAACCTCATCCTCATCAACTTTTCGTGAGAAGAAATTTTCACATTGATGAACTTAGTGGAATATACAATTGACGCACGCGTGGGGGTTGCGAATAATTCGAACCGGATGTGAACATTGACGCGTTCGTACTATATTTAATATGCCTTGGCGTACATTTACGAACCGGGAGGCATACATTCACGGGCTGATATAACCGTCAAACTCTTTGCGTCAACACACTCGTATGTGTCCAGAGAGAGAGAGAGAGAGAGAGAGAGACGTAATATCAGCGATATTAACCCGGATAAATGCAAAGGAGAATCCCAACACGCTCCGATCATCGCGAATGAATCTATCTGCGTTTTTACTGCCCTCTCGATATCCGGACGAGACCTGAACCAACATTCCACAAACAGCCTCCAATGATAACGCCAAAAGCCCAGCACATAATAAACACGCACACGCATATCACAATGTTTATCAAACAGATCGTTAATTGCTCTCTCACATCGCTCGTCAAAACCCGTTGTAGAACCGCAAACACGCAATTCCGATGTCCCTTCCGGAAACGCATCAATGTTACATCGGCCGAACGATATACGCGCCATTTTTCTCTCGAACAAAAGACAGTCTCAAAGTTCTGCCGAAAAAAAAAACAAAGCAACGCAAAATCGGCAGGTGATTGAAAAAAAAAACCGGAAATGACGTGAAAAGGGAAAAAAACGATGTCAATGGGTTATCGGTTGGAGGGAAACAAATTTATCGCACCGGAGATAAAGAAATGTCCGCATTAGACTCGATGGCTTGTGTCTTTTTGGATTTATCGCGTATTTTTCGTCATTCGACAGTTTTTTTTCCGGGGAATCGCGTGGGAATACATCGTTTATAAGCGCGATAACGCCTCGGCTCTGAAAGGACCTCTAATCGTATTGTTCCAACGTCGCTTTTCGGGCTTGGAGCCAGAAAAAGGGGGCATTTGTTAATAGAGATTTGATCGATGTACCTAAAGTATTATTATTACTGGTATATGAATGCCATTTGCGTCGTTGTCGCCCTCTACCGGTTTCTCAAATTCTTAGGCAACGTTTGCGTATTGAAATTCCATATTTTGTCGTTCCGATGACAAAGCCAACGTTAAACGTTTGCAACCACCATAATTTTATCGTTCCCGAGGCTTTGTATGACGTCGTTATTGTCGAAACTTTGTTGACGCTTTTACGAAACTCGTCAAAAGTATCCGCACGAGCGTTTGTTTTCTTTTCAATGAATAACAATAATGAATTTAATGAATGGCTCGTGAATATTGAAAAAGGAAAGAAACTTGATCGAATTCTCTGCGTATAATTATAATTCCATTATCAATTAATCGTTGGCTACCATTATTATGAGTTATGCGAGTCAAAAAAGAAAATTGACATTTTTTTCTGAAAAATATGTCGGAGGTACGTATTTTATCCAATATTGCTTTATGCATTGTTCATATTTACAACGATAACAACGTGATTAATGGTAACGGTATATTGAAGAAGAAAAAAATGGCTTTTACTTTTAACGAATTCCAACGTAATGAAAAGATCGAAAAGAGGAAAAAAACAATGGGCGCGTAACAAATTGCCGCATGATTTCGATACGACCTATGGTAGGTTCATATATTCTCATTTAAGACTTGAGGGGGAAGGATGGGCTCCTTCCCCTCGATAGCGGAATGTATATTAATACGTCGAACCCCCGGTATTATTTTACGATGCAGAGGGGACGTATCGTTCAATTAATTAAAAGTGTCAACCTCGCCCTAAGCTGTGGGAGCCAATACAATACAATATTGTGCGGGGTGGCCTAGGGGGATGAAAGAGATATCCTCCCAGGGTTGAGATATTCACCGTAGGATCCAGTAATGACTGACGTGGTATATTACGCAAGAGGAAAAGAAGTTTCCCATACACTTTTGTTCGTTAGATTTATCGAAACGCCATTTGGAATGTCCGTGGAATTCATCCAATAGGACACCACAGGATTCCCATAAAGAACGATAATATGATACAAGAAACGACCCTTGTATACTTTATTTTTATGGCTTTGCCGTCGGCAAAACACGAAAGGAACGGACACTCGTGTAGTTTGCGAGATTTACTTTGTCGAAGAACGATATTATATAATGAATTGGTTCGATCTCTTCGCTTTCGAGAGAGATGCGGTTCGCGCGCCACCTAGCGGCGAATATTTCAACTGCGGGGAATTTTTATCGGCAAAAGTTGAAGACTTTATGTATCATTTGAAATACTTAGGACGATTTTGAACAAATATTTTGCTCTTTTCTCAATCGCACACCTTTTTTCTCTCGCATAACGGATGTGAAAACAAAAGAAGCGACGCGTTCGAGAAAATAATGAATTTGCATTGCAGATTTTGTTGTTCCTCATTCTCGCTGAATTTCATGTGTCTATATATGTAATATATTTGCATATAATACGTATATGTATAGTGCAGCAAGGCGCTGTGAAAAGAGGAAATTTCATCGGATTATTGTGGAACTTTTCTGTTTCGTTTTCTTATTCGCACAAAATGAACCGCTCAAAGAGCGAGATTTGCGCTATAGACTCGCATCTGGGAGCAATTTAAATGCGAATTCGCGATCGCAAGGGTTTGATGTTCATCAAAAGACCGAGGATATTCCGGAAGTACGATCCCGACAAAAGGGAAATAAATTTCGAATTTAAAGCACTCTGCCATCATGAAAAAATCTCGAAAAAATCTCGAAAAAATCCGTCATATGGAATGGACGAAGCACACTGATTTTACGAAATATTACGATGTCCAATGTATATTTATTGACGAATTATCGAAAAAAAAAAATTCGACAAATGTTCGACGATATTTTTTGCTCGATGACGGGACGGTGGATGCACAAACAATTACGAGGGTCGTTGCATATTATTTTTCTGAAACAAAGTAAAGTTTCAAGGCGAAATGTTTGAATTTCCGGTTTCCTTAAATCGCGAATAAAGTCGTCAGTGCGACCTGCACGTTAAATCAAAGCGGGACAAACACCGCGCGTCTTGCACTTAACGCTGAGGGCAAATTGTCAGGGGAGCCATTTCATTGGCTCGCGCGAAGCTCAACGATCCTGCAGGGTACATACTCGTCCGCGTAAAAAGTGTTTTAACACAGCCAAGAGAATCGCCGAGTAATTAAACGCAGTGCTTTCCATAAATGTACTCGTTAATTAAGCAGCAGAAGGAATAAACAAACGCCGGCCTTTTTCGCAACAATTAATAACAAAATTTTCATCACCGCAGCTGTTCATTCCTCGGAAGAAAATGACAATCGATGACTTTTGAAAATCAAGCGACAATAAAATGCAACATAATCGATTTTCAAAGCACCAAAGCAGCAAAGAGAAAAGCGAATTTTTCGTTTTCTTTTTTTTTCAAAAAACGCGTGATTGACTTTTTTTTTCACGCGTTACTGAAAATTCTCCTTTGATTCTATCGCTGCTGAAAAAAACGCCAGCCACGGATCCGTGGTGATTAATTCGTCGCGACAATCGCCAATAACGACAATAATGATAGAACCGAATAAACACATTATTGTACCGCGCACTTACCCACCTGGAATTCCGAAAAAAATGGAAGAAAATGGTTCAACAAAAAATAATAATTAACAAAAAAAAAACTCCAAATGACGATGGAAAAACACGTGTGTGACGTGCGAACATCAAACACGAGAGTGGCAACAGGTACGAGCGCGGACGTCGCGCTGGCTGGCGAAACGATTCGAAAAGAAAAATATACGAGGATCTGATGCCCGGTCTGCGGCCGTGCGGCGGAAAAGCGAGCAGCGCGATGCCGCGATAAAGACTGAAGAGAAAATGTTCCTTCACCGCGATCGTCGCTCTCTCTCACTCCCATATCGGAGGAGGATTGCACCCCAAAGCTCCCGACAGTCGCGCGCGATCGCGGAAAGCCCTCCGCGCATCCCGCTCTCCCCTCCAACGTATTGTGCACCTTTTTCCACCCTCATGCAGCAAAAGGTAAAAAATGTAGAGTCTAGAGGTTTTTTTTCCTACAATTTATGAAGATCGATGGGACACCGGGAATTTCCCTTTTCGTTTTTCACGTCGTTTCCACCCTCGATCTTTCAATTTTCGCTTCTCTTGTTTTTCTCCCGGATAATCTTATCGTCGCGAGCCTAAAAGGACGATAAACGTAACTTTCACGAGGGGGAGAGCGGCGACCCACTTTTCGCGAGGTGAAACACTTTTTTTTGTCTCGCCATCTTTTTCATTTTTATCGTTTTATTTGTTTTTTTTTTAAATTTGCCGACGACACTCGCGGAGCAGAATTGGATGATGACCATTCGAGGCTGCGTATCGGGGATGAAATTTTTTTCGCGGGACCGAAAATTTCCCGCGACAGTTTCGGAGAAAAGAATTTTTTTGTTTGAAGACCCGTTTTTTTTTTCGGTATATCATGTGACGTCTCAAAGGATCCGGGAGAAGAGCGCTCGCCACCCTCAATGTCGCGTATCATATCCAGCTTTTTGTTTGCGCCCCTAAATTCCTCCCTTTCATTTTCCGTCGAAACGTTTCTTTTTAAAAAATCTCTCCCCCTCGTCGCGCCCTTATTTTTCCGTCATTTTATTCTCTATCCAACTCGTGACGAATCAATTTACTCGTTGGAAGGATCAGGATTTATCGCAAATTTCATTAAATTTCATTCATGAATTCCCGAATCTGTTGATTATTTTTCTGGAATTTACCCGAAATTCCCACCCTCGTTTCATCGTCACTGTCATGTCCGCTTTATTCGTCGACCGTGACACAGCGACTCCGAATGGGGTGAATTAAATTTCCAAAGAGATTTTCCATGTCCTCGGGGCTTTTCGGGAAAATTCATTTTTGCATGAGACAGCTGCCGAAATTTTCGCGGAAGCCCATGAATTTGTTTTTCCATCGCCTTGCGAGTCCTAGAAAACCGATTTTCTTCTTCTTACGGGGAAATAATATTATTTGAATTATTCTTCTCAAAATTTTAACGGGATTTTCATGAAAATTAGTCACACACCCAGAGAAAAGATCTATTATGATTGAATAGATTCGTCTATTCAATCTTCATTTATTACGATTAAATAAATTTTTTGTTGGATTAAATAAATTTTTATTTGATTTGATTTGCCTATGTATTCGCTTCTAACATATATATTTATTTAACATTAAGATATACTTAATCACTAAATTACACGAATATAAATGATACTATAAGAAATATTTTTCGTATAGTGCATGAATGCTGATATCAAGCATCGTTATTAATAACCGAAAGGCTATGGCGGTGGTAGTTACGACGGTGGCTACAATTCCTCGTGACGGTCCAGCATTACTGAGGTATAGACGATTCGAGTGAAAAAAATCATAAGTAGCCGTAGCGCAGTGGTTAGCGCTCATCGCGCTCATCGGGAGGACCCGGGTTCGAGACCATCCAGCGGCGGGGCCACCATTCCGTTCACTCATCGTCACTGGACCGTCCCCACCACTGCAAGACCGTTCCGGTCATCACATCCTATACGACTACTTCCAATACTAACTCCAGGCTCATTCCAATACTTTTTAAATAACACTAATAACACTGGTTGAATCAAATAAATTTATATGTTGAATTTGAATAAAAGTCTATTCTGCCAGGAGCCAAGCAAAAAATCTATTCAAATTAAATAGGTTTTATTTGAAGATAATAGATTTTTTTCTGGGTGCACAACGAAGGAAAAGTCACACAACGAAGGACTTTGTTAGTTTCGGCCGAAATTCAGGGATGACGAAACCTCGATGTGGTTTCGAGCTCGAGACGCACGTTGGCGCTCGGCTTAATAGGATTCATACGACTTTCAGTTTGAAAATGACATCAGCGGGTTCAGCCACCCCGAGGACGTTACGCGTCAATTTTGCCGCGGTAACTAAAATGGACACTGACGCGTAATGGCGCCAACAGCGAAAAGCACTCCGTGTTTAGTGTATTCTACGAGTGTACCTGTGTTTATATAAATCAGGGTGTAGGTTGGATCCCAAATTGTGTTTTTTCGCCCCAGGCACGTGCGGGACCATCAGCTCACAGCCTAAAAACAAATGTCTAAAGAACCCAGGTTCACGCTTCATTAGCCTGGAATTTCCACCCCACTTTTTAGATTTCAATTCTTCTATGGCACGTAATGGCATCGTAGATATTCAAAAAATGGCCAGCGTTTCACCTGACGAAAATCAGTCCGCCCATGAAAATCCTCGCCGTTGTTTTCCCACCTGAATTGGAAACTTCCGCTTGTGCTTATTCTCTGCTCGATCGCTGAGGCTTCAAAATGCCGTTTGTTCCACGGTGATACCTTTGTTTCGCCATTTTCGGCAGATTTTTCAAGTCTGACTGTCGAATTTCGCCAAACACTTTTCAGTTTTTTTTCCCCTGATTTTCAAGTTTTTAATTTCGATGAAAACAATTTTCCGCATTTTCGCTGCTTTTTGCTGATTTTGTATATCGAACGATCGCGACGAACAACGCGCGGAAAGGAATTTTGAAAAAATTCGCGTGCCCGTAAAAATATACGATAAAATAGCACCAACGAATGGATGTTCTGGAAATAACGTTCGATAAAAACAGTACATGTGACAAGGGCTTATTTATTAAACGCACTCGGGGAATTGCGGCATATAAAAGCGACGAAATATACATTGTACGTGTATACACACATATTTACCAGTTTTTACATAACGACTAGAAATATAATGTACAATCTTGTCGAGCGATGCGATTAAAGCTCGGAATAAAAAACGATGAATTCTCCGTGGCGCTCCGAGATTTTTTTTCACGCGGTGGCCGCATATATCGCGCGTGGGTGGAGAACCAACAAACGATGGTTGCAAGAAAAAAAGCTGTAATGGAACGCGAATTGACACAAGCACGGGACGAACTTTCGTCTGGCGCACTATGTACATATATTAGGGTGTTTCATACTTAATTAAGGTAGTTCTATCGTTTTATCGTTTTCTTAAGATTTTGTTGAAAATTTGAATACGTATTCTTTGATGTCATATATACGTGTGTAATAAATTTTGGAAGGTTTTACCACGTGGAAGTTGAGATATTTATTGGTAAAAATCACAATTTTCGGTAGTCTCTCGTAAGAGCGCGTGTTAAAAGTTGCATTTTCATCAATGAATATCTTGGCTTCTACGTGGTGAAGCCTTCTAAAACTTTGCATACATTTTTATGCAACATCAAAGAAGATTTCTTGAGTTTTCCAAAAAAATCTTAAGAAAATTTTTTTCGCAATTTTTGTAATTATAGAGCAAGCACACATCACCTGGGATGACCGTGAATTTGGAGTATGCTGTTCTTTAGTCGATTCGCAACAACTTTTCTTATTTAACTGAAGCCCGCGAACCATTTTGTATGTGAGAAAAACTGCAAAACAATTTCTCGATTTGAATCTAACGATAGAACTACCTTAAGCAACATCTTTTTTCCTTCTGTCCAAATTCAAAAACGCGCTTTTTTCTTTCGAAAACACGAAAATCAGACTCGGCTCGAGTCAAAGGAAGGCTCGGCTCAATCAAATCTGTTTCGAGTCCGATCTGCGATCGGATATTCGAAATTCAAAATGGCGGATCCTCCTGGCGTGCGAAAGTTGGAAAAATTGTCGAATTTCTCGAAAAACTGATATGTATACACGGATTTCCCGAGGTCGTTTATATCGAAACTGAAAAATCGCTCGATTTTTCCGAAATTGTCCAGGGGAATTTCGTTGCTCGCGAGAACATTTTTCTCGCCACCCCGCGCCGTCTTTTTCAACTCGAGCGTGAGAAAAATAACCGTTGGCGAAAAACGAAACACCCTAACGCATGCAGACGTGCAGGGAAAACCCCGGAATGCTCGAGCTCGAGTGCGCGACGCGAAGACAAACTTGATTAATCCTTCGCGCATCTGTGTATCCGTCTCTCGCTTCTTGTCTCTTCATTTTTCTTTTTTTTTTTTTGCGTCTACGATTTTCCTCCTCCTCGTGTTACACACTGCACGTACGAACGAAGAAAAGGGCTCTCGATCAATTTCCAGGACAATGTAATCATGAGAGGATTCAGAGGCGCCACGTCGTCGTTTTAACGAAATTGATCCGGCATGCGCGAGCGAACGTCTTTTTTTTTCTGCATTTTCCTTCGGGACACGTCGATGAACGGATATTTCTGCGCGTTGAATTTTTCTTTTTTTTTTTTGCAAAACAGCGTCTCGGTTTTCGCGGAGATGACTCGAGAGACGCCGCAGCGTTCGAAAAGATGCAGCGAAGCCGTCTTTTCTTCCATAAAACGTATCTTTTTAATATTCTCGGGGAGTATTTTCATTTTTTTTTTTCACCTCTCGCGAATCCAAAGTTTCGCTCGTGATGAAATTTACGTACCGATCTCCGCTCTCTCCGTCGTTGTTGCCACCGCAACGGCTTTCGTTTCTTCCTTTTTCTTATTCTTCCCATTTTCCAACGGATAACCCAGCATCCCTCGTGAGTCTCGTATTACCCCACGCTTGTTTCTTCTTTCGGCCATGTTTTACGTTTCTTTTATTTCGTTTTTTTTTTTTTAAATAGCTTACAACTACGCATTCGATCTCTCGTTGTTAATCGACACGATAATAATAAGAATCAACGTTCGAGTCTCGAAGAATGAATATTAGGGAATATTTTCATTTTTTTTTTTTTTCACCTCTCGCGAATCCAAAGTTTCGCTCGTGATGAAATTTACGTACCGATCTCCGCTCTCTCCGTCGTTGTTGCCACCGCAACGGCTTTCCTTTCTTCCTTTTTCTTATTCTTCCCATTTTCCAACGGATAACCCAGCATCCCTCGCGAGTCTCGTATTACCCCACGCTTGTTTCTTCTTTCGGCCATGTTTTACGTTCCTTTTATTTCGATTTTTTTGTTTTAAATAGCTTACAACTACGCATTCGATCTCTCGTTGTTAATCGACACGATAATAATAAGAATCAACGTTCGAGTCTCGAAGAATGAATATTAGGGAATATTTTCATTTTTTTTTTTTTTTCACCTCTCACGAATCCAAAGTTTCGCTCGTGATGAAATTTACGTACCGATCTCCGCTGTCTCCGTCGTTGTTGCCACCACAACGGCTTTCGTTTCTTCCTTTTTCTTATTCTTCCCATTTTCCAACGGATAACCCAGCATCCCTCGTGAGTCTCGTATTACCCCACGCTTGTTTCTTCTTTCGGCCATGTTTTACGTTCCTTTTATTTCGTTTTTTTTTTTTTTAAATAGCTTACAACTACGCATTCGATCTCTCGTTGTTAATCGACACAATAATAATAAGAATCAACGTTCGAGTCTCGAAGAATGAATATTAGGGAATATTTTCATTTTTTTTTTTTTTTCACCTCTCACGAATCCAAAGTTTCGCTCGTGATGAAATTTACGTACCGATCTCCGCTCTCTCCGTCGTTGTTGCCACCGCAACGGCTTTCGTTTCTTCCTTTTTCTTATTCTTCCCATTTTCCAACGGATAACCCAGCATCCCTCGCGAGTCTCGTATTACCCCACGCTTGTTTCTTCTTTCGGCCATGTTTTACGTTCCTTTTATTTCGTTTTTTTTTTTTTAAATAGCTTACAACTACGCATTCGATCTCTCGTTGTTAATCGACACGATAATAATAAGAATCAACGTTCGAGTCTCGAAGAATGAATATTAGGGAAGGTCGAGTGCAAAATCTGCGAAAACACGCGTATTTTTCTCGCTGCCTCTTGGTTCCCTCCTGCGTGCATTCTCCCTCGAGATTGATACGGTTTTTCGCGGTGGAAAAATAAACAAACGAATGGACGAAGGAAAAAACGAGAAGGAAAAAAGCCTGGGAATAGTTTTGGAGGTTTCATGCTTAATTCCACCGAATGGGAGGTTAAATTCTATTCAGAGATGTGACGTGACTCCTGAAAATGAATTACGTGGACGGAATCCCTCATCGCGAGGAGCGGCGCAGCCACTCTCCGCGACGCATCTTCTTTCTCGTCGTCGTCGTCGTCGGCGTCGTCATCGCCCTTCTCACCCCTCTGCGCATTTGTTCGTCGCGATGTATGCCGCGCGTTTCGTGCGCCTCCGCGCTTAAGGTAGTTCTATCGTTTTATCGTTTTCTTAAGATTTTGTTGAAAATTTGAATACGTATTCTTTGATGTCATGTATACGTGTGTAATAAATTTTGGAAGGTTTTACGACGTGGAAGTTGAGATATTTATTGGTAAAAAT
Organism: Heteropelma amictum; assembly: GCA_959613375.1. Taxonomy (NCBI): domain Eukaryota; kingdom Metazoa; phylum Arthropoda; class Insecta; order Hymenoptera; family Ichneumonidae; genus Heteropelma; species Heteropelma amictum. The sequence continues at coordinate 2,638,045 of OY390721.1, read as the reverse complement.
CACAATTTTCGGTAGTCTCTCGTAAGAGCGCGTGTTAAAAGTTGCATTTTCATCAATGAATATCTTGGCTTCCACGTGGTGAAGCCTTCTAAAACTTTGCATACATTTTTATGCAACATCAAAGAAGATTTCTTGAGTTTTCCAAAAAAATCTTAAGAAAATTTTTTTCGCAATTTTTGTAATTATAGAGCAAGCACATATCACCTGGGATGACCGTGAATTTGGAGTATGCTGTTCTTTAGTCGATTTGCAACAACTTTTCTTATTTAACCGAAGCCCGCGAACCATTTTGTATGTGAGAAAAACTGCAAAACAATTTCTCGATTTGAATCTAACGATAGAACTACCTTAAGGTAGTTCTATCGTTTTATCGTTTTCTTAAGATTTTGTTGAAAATTTGAATACGTATTCTTTGATGTCATGTATACGTGTGTAATAAATTTTGGAAGGTTTTACGACGTGGAAGTTGAGATATTTATTGGTAAAAATCACAATTTTCGGTAGTCTCTCGTAAGAGCGCGTGTTAAAAGTTGCATTTTCATTAATTAATATCTTGGCTTCTACGTGGTGAAGCCTTCTAAAACTTTGCATACATTTTTATGCAACATCAAAGAAGATTTCTTGAGTTTTCCAAAAAAATCTTAAGAAAATTTTTTTCGCAATTTTTGTAATTATAGAGCAAGCACATATCACCTGGGATGACCGTGAATTTGGAGTATGCTGTTCTTTAGTCGATTTGCAACAACTTTTCTTATTTAACTGAAGCCCGCGAACCATTTTGTATGTGAGAAAAACTGCAAAACAATTTCTCGATTTGAATCTAACGATAGAACTACCTTAATTTTCCGCCGAGAAGAACCTCGCGAGTTTGTCGGGATTTCGCCGAGAGATCAACGACGCTTCCGCGAAAACGCCACGTCCGTCCCGGATAAGCCGGGAACGTCGTCGTTCCAACGATTATTAGTTCTCGAGCATTGACATTTCGTCGCGTAATAAATTTCACCGATGAAAACGAGAGTACTGAGCAAAAGACCGAGGCCGAGACCGAGAAACGTCAGTGTGAGATGAGAGCGTTTGAGCTTGACGCGTTTGTCACTTTTTTGAATGTTTATCTGGGTCCTGGCGATCTTAACATCGCGGTGCATGTCCTCGTACCATTTTTCTATCAAACCAGCCTGTTGCATTCTCTGCAAAAGCGGATCGATTCTCTCCAGATACGGCGAGCGTTGTTTCACAACGTAACTCAGGAAATAAGTCGCCGGGCACTCCTTAACGAGATGCAACTTGAGCTTGTACGTTTCCGGATTGCGATATTTGCTCAGATTTTCCAGTTTGAACGACGACGAACGCGACAACGATATCTTGCCCCTGTTTTTTGGCCAGAGAACAAAAAACAGATGCTTTTGCGAGCTACATCGTATCGGGAATACAAAAGAGCCTTTCTTTATAAAATAAGAATTATTTTTATGCGATGGAGCCAAAAATGTGTGTTCGCGTTTTGATAAATGATGAATTTTGAAAATCTTGGAATTCCAAAGGAAGAAAAGTCGCGAGAGTTTGAACTTTTGAAAAAATGTTACTTTGAAAAATTCTCGGATCATTCGATGCTCCATCGTTCTTTGTGAGTTATAAAATACGAGGGAATGTAAAGGCGGGAGATAATCGTAAGTTATTACAGCAATGTTAAAAAAAAGTACGATATACACAGTGTCGCAAAGCTGCTGACGATTTAGTACTACATCGGGGATGAAATTCCAAGTCGAAAAGTCCTTGGGAACTTTTCGATCCGACGAATCCCCGCCGAGTTATTCAACGATGAAGTTGAGCCAATCGGAACACGCGGGAGAAGGGAGAACGCGCGTGCGATTGGCTCCGACTTTGACGATCGATAACTCGGCAGGTTTTGGTCGTACGAAAAAATGCTTTAACGCGTTTCGACTCGAAATTTCATCCTCGATCCAGCTGTAAACTCTAAAACCGAGTTTTCCGAGTTTTCCGAGTTTTCCGAGTTTTCCGAGACCCTGTACATAGTACATACAAGTATATGGATATAATTACCTGTAAGCAACCATGTCGAACGTTTTCTCCTCGTGGCTCAATATTTCGATGTTCTTTCGTATTTTCTTGACCTCGGGCGACTCGTCGCTCGGCAAATCTCGCATTATATTAGCGTATTTCGTGACGATCGTGCGATTCGATTCAGCGACGTCCCGGAGGGTATCGAGCTGCGGATAATACAGAGGTTTGCTGAGCCTCGAGACGAGCGAGCTCTGATAGAGCCCCGTGACCACGAGACCGAAGAAGAGGGTGCCAATGAGAAAGGCCTTTTCCGTGATCGTTTTCCCCCCCGTTAACGGCGAACAAGCGAGTATGAGAACTTCGAAAAAACCGATAAATCCACGGTGAATTTCCGGCGGCTCGTCGCCGATCTCACGACGATCGCGATTCCCGAATTTCGTCCTCCTCAGCGACGTCAATTCGATGGCGAAATTCGACCATTTCCTCCCCTCGTTTTTGCCACCAACGTCAAAGCTCCTCTCGAGGTGTTTCATCGCGAACCAGAGGACAGCGACGATGATGTTGTAAAAGATCAGCAGGATCCAAAGCTCATTGGTGAAGGGCAACAGGGGCATCAGGTATTTCGGCAACGGCTGCGAGGACGGTGCGACCATGCACAATTTGTCCTCCAGTATGCTGGTGGTGAAGCGGTAATCACCCGCGTAGATCTTTTGAAAGTAGCCCGTGAACAAAATTTCCGATTTATCGTCGGACTCGAAATTCAGTATGCCAGCCTCGAAGGGGTCGTCCGCTTTGTCGGAATCCAGTATTTTTATGGCGAACTTTGCGTTCAGCTCAGCCTCGACGAGTTTCATGACGTTCGCGTCCAATTTCGAGTAAGTTACCGTACGGTTCTTGTTGCTCCTCTTTATTTCCATAAGCAGCGATCGAAAGACCTGCACGTGAATCGTATAGCCATTGAGATCGTGAAAATTCTCGAAAATCAACGCCCGATCGAACACCGAACTGTGATAGTCCCAGGGACATTTGATTCGCGTTTTCGCCACCGTCCCTTTGTTCTCCGGATCCTCGCACGTTTTGTTCTCGAGATTCAATCTCTGCACTCTGCCGTAAGTGCTGTTCGTCATCTCGAACGGCAGATAACGATAAACGTAACGGAATTTTTCGTTTATCGACGCCACCAGAACTTTGATGATACCCTGACGATGCCAAAGGTATTTAAAGAGATCGTTCAGTCGCTGACTCGTCATTGGTCTGCTGTCGATGGAGAACATGGCGAAGCGCTTCGAGGATTTCCACAAGACGCCGAATTCGTCCAGTCTGCCGACGAAATCGTGGAAATCGTTGATCATTATGATCCACGTTATGTCGACCGGCAGGGTGTACGATCTTTTCGCGAATTTTTCGATGTCGAACTGATAATAATCGGACCGGACGCGGTGAAAGTATTTCGCCGGGAGGCCTTGCTCGCTGCTGCGCGGACCGATGTGTCCGATCGATATGGCCAACGGCTCGAAATCGGAAAAACGCATGAGGGAATTGAGGGTGCGATTGAAATTTACGATATTTTCGATCGTCAGCTGGCTGTACGCGCTCACGTTGAAGCCTCTGTAAATTCCCGACCGGCCGTTTGATTTCGTCGAATTTACATGTCCGTTTGTGAATTCCGTGCCGATTATTAACGTGCCCGCGATCAAAATCCACTCGATGAACGACATTTTCGTTTTTTCTTTTTTTTTTTTTTCGAAAAACGTCACTCGTTCTCGCGTCTTTCCGGCGTCCGGTACGACGCGTTTTACCTGCCGGTCGGCGGGCGTCTGTGCGCACTTTTGCCTTTCGTAAATTCGTCGAAATGTTTTGTTTCGTTTTTCGGGAATGAGAGCGTGGATTGAGGATAAAAAAAATGACGAGGAGATCGAGAGACACTGATAAGCACCCCCGATGGGAGGTGAGCATCGGGTGCGATTTTTCGTGATAAAGTTCGAACAGCCTTGTTTTCCCACGCGTTTGTCAAACGTCGCGTTATTTTTTATTCATTAGACGAGATTGAAAAATGCTGGATATTCGCGGAGAAAACGCGTCCACGGGGGCGTTCGCATTTTCTTCACTTTCTTGAATTTGATTTTTTGGTTTTTTTTTTTTTCATCAAAAATCACGCTTTTCTCCACTTTCTTCGTTTTATCGTTCGTTCAACGAGATACCTCGGGCTTTTAGTTCGATCATAGAGGAAGATGGTTATCGGGGGGCTGTAATCTTCAGTGTCTTATCGCTTGGATCTCTTTTACCAACTTCCGGTCGATATCGCGTCAATCGCACCCACCGTGGATTATTCGGCCGAAGGGTATTTAACGCTTTGGTACGAGTAAATGTTCCTAATGGGCGTCAAACACGCTGGGTGGGGAATCTTCGTGAATCATCGGACGTTGAAAAATGACGGGTAATTTTGGATACCGGAAGTTCGGTTCGTTCGTCCATGTCGGCTGAGCGGAAACGGACAGAATTGACTCGTTGTTAACGCCCGTGTTCGATCTTATTTTTTATTAACTTTTTTTTACGAAGATGCCGTTTTACACCGGAAGTAATCAATAATTAATAACGAGACCTGTACTTTTTCGGCGCTTAATCAACATTGAATCCTTGGCCAACGGTCGATAGTTCAGCCGACATCATTTTGCACGAGCACCCTTCAAACTACGTATATATATATATATTATGTATATACAGACACGCAAAAAAGAAAAAAATATATACAGGGTGTCCCAAAAGTGCATGCTGAAAATTTTATGCCGCGTCGGGGGTGAAATTTCAAGTCGAAAAGTCCTCAAGCACTTTTCGATCGGATGAGTCCTCGTCGAGTTATTAATTAATACAGTCGGAGCGGGCGAACGCGCGCGGCGCCCGCGAGAGGGCGCGCTCGCCCGTTCGGCCCGAACTTTGACGCTCGATAACTCGGCAAGTTTCGGTCGTACGAAAAAGTGCCAAAATACATTTCGACTCGGAATTTCATCCTCGATCCAACTGTAAATTATTAACACAGAGTTTTGGGACACCCTGTATGTTGTATAAATATACGTGCGTATGTGTAATATTTGACTTGTATAATTTTCAACTCGGATATATATATATATATATACGCGTAATGCAAATTTTCACATTCTCTCACGTGTTTTTTCGTTTTTTTTCATTTTTCTTCCCTTTTTCTTTTCATACCCGACGATAATATTATCTACGTTAAACTCGGAGGGCACAAATCGAAGACAATTCCCGCATATTCGGTATTTCAGTAATTTTCATCGCGAAACGCAATGACGTTATCGTAAAATCGATCGATAATTGTTGCCTTTATCGACGAAAAATTGCGACGGTATTATTCGGTTTAAAATATATTCAAAATTCTCCGGTGATACGTTTACTGAAAAACAAAAAAACAAAAACAAACGATCAAACCGTTATTATTCTTTCGCGAGTGCAGAAGGAGCTCGCCATTTTTTTGACGAATTTCTCTTTACGATCAACTCCTCTAATGATAATTAAATAAAATTGAATAACTCCGATAATATCGTTATTAATTTCGCTCCGTGCCGAGTTTTGCCTTAAACTAGTATCTATTCGAACGTAAATTTCGTCCTCAACCGTAAGAATTAAAAACATTTGTTCGTTAAATTTTTGGCAATAATAATCCATCGTAAAAGAGACGGAGAGTAAATCCGAACTCGACAAATTTCCTTCCGTGCTCCCGCGTTCGTCGCAATCAACCCCCAAATCTTGACGAATGATAAAAAGAAGCGTTAAAATTAGTGATGAACATCGTTATTTTTCTTTGTATCGCTAATTTCAACGACCACCGGAGAGGAACAACGCGTCTAACGAATATCGTGTGCTTGTTACGTATAACGTCCTCGTAGAGCGATCTTGAGACGAAAAGAGAACGATTATTTCCTTTTTTTCGTGATAGAATGATCGAAGAGAAAAATAAAGCGATAAATTCGATGAGCGTCTACCCGTAAAGGCACATCCGGCATACCGAGAGAAAAATAAGAAAAAAAAAAACAAAGAAAATAAAAAAAAAGACGAAAAATCTGAAGAACTTTTTTCGTACCTCGTTTTTCATCTTTTTTTCTTTCTTCCCCGACTATTTCCTAATTTACAGTGCTGTTCAGCGTGTTTGTTTTTTTTGGTTGTTCAAACTCGTCAGTTTCGAACGAACGAAAGTTGAGGGGAAATACGAACGAAAGGAGAAACGAACGGAATCGGATGCTACAACTGAAAAATCTCGTCCTGCTGCTGCTGAAGCTTTTGCAGCGACGTTTTCACGCGCCTTCCCTGCGTCATTACGACCGCGGACGGCAGACCGAGAACGTCGCTATTCCCCGTCGACGTCCAATTTTCTTCGGACGTCGAATTTTCCCCCAACGAGCTTCCCGCTTTGCGTCTCGAGTGTCGATAGCGAGTCGGTGCTCGCCGCGACGGCGGCGAATAAGACGCATCGCCGTCCCAACAAAATCTATCACGACGACGAGAAAGATTATTCCGCCGTTCGTTCCAGGAGAGCGAGGCAAAAAAAGCAACAGCGAAGAATATTCGACGATGCGAAATTGTCGAAATGTAACTTTTTTTTTTTTTGAAAATGTCAAAGATGCTTTTGATGAAATATTCCGTACTCACTCGCTGTTGCCTTGAACGCGTTTGACTTTGTCCTTGACGGATTCTATGGAGGAATCCATTTTTGCTAAAAAATTCGATATCGAAGCTCCGCAGTCTTCGTCGTCATCGTCGTCGTGATCATTGTCGGGCGACGCTACTGGCGTAAAATTCTGTGACGGAGAGGCGAGTATTAGAGTATATTCCCCCGAGGGGCGCGAAGCAAATTACTCACATCGGAGAGAGCGGGGTTTCCATCGGTCGAGGAATACGCAGAATCCGCAAAGAACGCGCCGGAATCCGCCGGCACGGGCACGAGAAGATGCTCCCGCAGGAACAGACTGTCGGTCGCCCACATTTTGTTAATTCTTCTAATTTGTTCGGTCTGCGATGTGAAAATGACAACAAAAAAAAGAGCAGTTTTGAGGTTAAAACACTGAAAATTGAATAAAAAGAACGAACCTAACCTACAATGAAATTAATATTTTTGTGAAACTTTTGATCCTTGTAGATAAAAATGATGTCAAACGTCACGATTTTTTTCATTTTTCGCCCAAAAAATGCGAGTAGAGGGGGGGAGACCGGATAATCGATCGAATTTGAGAGTTTTTTTACGCACGAAGATTCGCGTCATTGTCGATCGATGTAGGGATGGAATAAACGAAAGAAAAGAAAAACGTAGTTCGAGAGGGATGTAATTAAAGCGATAAGAAGGGAAAAAGGAAAAAGACGTACCGTAACTCCATACTTGAGGGCAATACCCTGAAGGGTATCAGTCTTTGAGATAATGTACTTGATCAAATGTTCATTGCGCGTCATGTGCCTCGACGTGCTCCCGTATTTCTTTAATTTTCTACTTGAATCGCGAATTGACCTACGCTCCTCCATCTCTCCATCGCCATCGCGGTCCATTATAATTCACGCGCTTTCCCAGGTTATTTAAAAGATATATACATTTTATACAACATGACAACACGTATGGGTGTGTGCGTGTGTGCGATTTTTTACGACACACGCGAAGTTGGCCTCTAACGTTCAGTGTCTCGACGCGACATTCGAGATTTTTATCATCACCCAATCGCATCGTTGCTTCGCGAGCAAACAGCCAATGGGAATTTGAGTAATAATAATGAAAGGCGTGCCTCTTTATTCGTCGGACATCTCGCGGGCAATTTCATGTTCTACAATGTATTGAAGGTTAGAAATATCTCGCAGAGTACAAACTTCATCCTGGGAATCTGGTGGTCGGGCGTTACGTTTTGTCAGTAAGTTTTGCAACTTTTTTTCAATCACCCGCGTTGAATAATGCATAATTCAACGAAATATTACGTATATACTTATAATTTAATCGCGAACGATTTGTGTCTTTCGTATTTCGCGTTTCTGGCACTCGTCCCGAGATTTCGCTGTCAATCGAGGTTACAAGACAAAAAAAACGCTCAAAAATCCAACTGTCGCAATTTCTCATGAATTTTCATGCGCAATTTTTCGTAATGACGCAAATAACGATAAATAATTGCGTTTCTCGTATCGGCGGTTTATCGTGAACGTGAGTTTCCGAGCGTTGGCGGACGAGAATTCTTTATTCCCTTTGTTTTTTTTCGCCCTCTCTCTCTCTCTCTCTCTCGCGTGACATACGTAAACAAAGAAGGTCATACACAGTTGCGTGCTTTCTTCGTTGCGTTGCAATGTTAATTATCTGTTTTTCATCATTTGCTCGTACTATTTTCATGTTTCTCCGAGAATAAAACTGACAAAACCTTCGATATTTCGAAATATTTTCGAAAAGCAAAAAAAAAATTTCATCCACATGCAATTTATTGTATTACAGCTAAAAAGAGGACCAAAAATGTCTCTACGCGATTTGGTGGAAGGGGAATGTGCAGGGCCGAGTTCTTTGATTAGGCTCACTTCGCATCTTATTCAGGATCGCGCGTTTCAAGATGACGGTCTGCAGCGTCAACGTTCCGCTCATCAAACGACGCAGCACGACCAGTCGACGGCCGAGGAACAATTCGTAGAGCAATTTCTCGACGAGACGAACAATTCATCGCCCCAAACCTTCAAAATGGACGATATTCTCAGAGAAATGAAAAAAATTGACTATCATCCGTGTCCGATAGGTCCGACGCATCAAAGAAACGGAGATTTCGCCGGCTACGACGCAGCCTGGGCTCGTCAGTATCTCGAGTCCGGTCGTCATTTTGACGTAAATAATTATTCAACGTTCTTTCTCCTTCGATCCTCGCAAATGTGTATTCCGCCCGTGCATCTCCTCGAATTACATCTCGACACTAATCGCAACCCGATTGAAAAGAATCGCAACCCTTTTTTACGTCTTTATTTGAAAATATTTGTCTTTGTTTCTTCTATGGAAATTTTAGGAAAATCAGACCGACGCAATATGGAATTCGTCGCTGGCGACTGCGTCGAACCACGAAAGAGCATTCGCTCTCCGCCGCAACAATTCCAACGAACTTGGATTGGGTCCGTTGTGGGCGGATGAATATTTGGAGCACAGCCTGGACAGTAACATCGGGTTCAACGACGAAGTGGCGTACGCCGAGGAGAACGACGGCCAGATTCCCAAGGAGCATTCGAAATTGATGAAATACATGAGCAGAGAGGGCGACTCGTCGGAGATGAGAAATTTGGAAAAATCGTCGTTCGACGGGGAAGCTGTGGAACGCAGCGCCGGTGATGATACTTTACTGGACTTTGCCAATAACGAGCTGGGAACTGCGGAAGCTTGGGCGAACGAGTTAAAGGACGAAGAAGCAATAACAATGGGTAATTTTTGAGAATATTTATCGATATATTCAATCAAAATTTTTCATCCGTTTGCGTCGAAAGCAAAAATTTGAATTCTCTCCTTTCTCTTGTCCCTCGGAGAGAACAACTTTGGCTACTCGAAAGAAGCCCACAAAGATGTTTGATTCTTTATTCGTTGCCAAGTACATCCAAATGACAATTTTTTTATATCTCTGAGAGAAAACTTTCGCGTCTTTCCACCGGAAGCAGAATCGCATTGTTAATTCTTGAGTCCCTCTCGTGGCACGTTCTCGCGGTAAAAAATAATGGAGAGGAAAAAATTTGACGCGGGTTCAGATAACGACAAGTACGAGTCGATATTCTGGGCGCGTCTGCAAGGCGAGTGGAACAAAATATCAACGCTGAACAATCTCGTCGACTCGCATCCGTGGCTCCCGGAATACGAGAAATACTACGATCCCTTCAACGAGTACAAATTTCACGCTGAAAATCCAATGAGAAGCATGAACAACGCTCTCGAGGAGGGAAAGAAACGTCTGGAGGCGGGCGATTTGCCGAGCGCCGTTTTGTGCTTCGAAGCGGCGGTGCAGGAGGATCCGAAGAACTCCGAAGCCTGGCTCATTTTGGGGAAAACCCAAGCGGAAAACGAGCAGGATCCGTTGGCGATATGCGCTCTGAAAAATTCGTTAAAAATCGACCCGACGAACTCGCTGGCACTGATGACCCTCGCCATATCGTACACGAACGAGTCCTACCAGAATCAAGCTTGTCTGACGCTGAGAGAATGGCTCTCGAGGCACGAAAAGTACAAGCATCTCGTTGTTAATTCGCCGGAAGCGCAAAAACGCACCGGAAACAACGTATCGACGATTCTCTTCAAGTTTGTGCAAATTTCATCAATTTTTAGCGGAATCGGTGAGTCTCGTCGTTTCTTTTCCGGCGTATCTCAACGTCTTCTCTTTTGTTTTTCTCTCCTCCTCCTCCGTTCCTTTTCACTCCTAACAGCGACGTTCACAACGAGGTGAGAGACATGTTCATCAACGCGGCTAGGATCAATCCGACGGAAGGCATCGACCCCGATGTCCAGAGCGGCTTGGGGGTTTTGTTCAATCTCTCGTGCGAGTACGACAAAGCCGCCGACTGCTTCCGCGCTGCTCTCAACGTTCGACCGGATGTGAGTCGAACTTTCTCCGTTTCGATCACATGGCAATTACGGACTTTACGTTGCGACGATGACTACTATCCTTTTTTGTTTTTCAGGATTGTCGATTGTGGAATCGTTACGGGGCTACTCTGGCGAACGGCCAGAGATCGGAGGACGCTGTGACGGCGTATCATCGCGCGTTGGAGCTGTCCCCGGGCTTCATAAGGGCTCGTTACAATCTCGGGATATCGTGCATTAATCTCGGAGCGTACAAGTACGATTTTTCATTTAATTGATTATAATATATATCGTTGGGATAATTATTACGATCGATTGCAATTATCAAAAAATTATTATAAAAAATGGACGTAATTATTGTGTTGTGACAATTACGATCATAACATCGCGTAATTGTGGTACAAACAGAAAGTTCCGTATGATCGAACGTACGAGGTTTGCGAATTTTTCTCGACTTGTTCTTCCGAGCGTGTTTTTTGTTTGTTTTTTCTTTATAATTGAAACGATCCGAATTTAGGGAAGCCGCGGAACATTTATTGACGGCGTTGAATCAACAAGCGGCGGGACGCGGAGTGCAAGGCGTCAAAAGCCATCCAGGTGCGATGTCCGACACGATATGGTCGACCTTGAGGCTGGTGCTTTCGCTCATGCACAAGTACAATCTCAACGAAGCCGTCGAAGCGAGGTTCGTCCACGATCTTTCTCCTCCTTCTTTCGCGACTGGAGCCCGCGAGAAAAAAAAACTGTGATTTTTCGCTCCAACTATGCTCTCTCTCTTCTCTTTCAGGGATTTGGCGACTCTCAACAGAGAATTCGAAATCGACTGAACGAACGTCGCGAACGTTGAACGTGTAGCGGATGAATTTGTAAACCTCAACGGAGGCAATTAAATACACCCCTTAAAGCCGTTAACGGGTGCGTAGAGAGCTCGAACAAAATAATATTCGCCAAAATGAGGATGCAAAAGAAAAAAAAATATCTGTTTTTCGCCGATTTTCGTTCTAACGACGGAAAAAAAAGACAACAAAAAAAAACACCGCCGTTTCTCGATTCATCGTCGCGGGGTAGAAAAAAAAAACGAAAATAAGTTGAAAAATCTCACACACACGGTTGTTCTCTACGAAAAATTAAGATAACGATAATCGCAAGCGAATCAGAATGGAGGAAGGGATCCGGAATATATCGCGAAACAGTGGAATCTTGGAAAATTGAAAAACAATCTAAATGTGCCGATTATCCTCCCTCCTCCCTCTGGGAACTTCCCCCCCGCCCCTCTTTTGGCTCGTCGATAAAAATTTGCGAGAAACGCGAGTGAAAATCGGAAGGAAAATTGTAGCGATTCCGAAATTTTTTTATTTACGTAACGGAATTTGAAAAAAAAACATCTACACGATCGGAAAACGTAAAATGGAAAACAATAATCATCATCATCATCATCATCATCATGGAACCTTTGTATTGTATGACGTTATTTGGAGGGGAAAAAAAATGTAATTGTTATTGTTGAAACGAAAGTAAGAGAGAGAAGAAAAATGACATTTTCATTAATTAACTTTGTTTTCGTAATTAATTCGGGAGAGGATCAAGAACGGTGAAGAAAGAAAAAGCCGCGGGAAATTGTGTCTTTTTTGTTCGAAACGAAATTTAACGAATGTTGATGTTGTTCGTTAAGGGGGTAAATTATTCCGGCGAATTTTTCAGAAGAACGTAATGCAATTTCTTTGTTTTTTTTTTCATTGTGATTAATTCAGGAGAGAATTAACAAAGGGACAAAAGATGCGGAACATTGTTTTTTTTTGTTTTTTTTTTCGGAATAAAATTGAACGAACACGAACGATATTCGTTGACGACGCGAATTATTTTGGCGAGTCTCTGGGTGTGAACACGATGACGTAATTTAGGCAAGAAAATTGAATTGTTATCGTTGAGCGACGAAAGAGCGAAAAAAAAGGAAATTTTCATCAGTTCGCTTCATCTCCGATGATAATCCGGGACAGGATTAACGCAATAAAATAAATAAAATTAACGCGAAATTGTGTTCATCCTTTGTTTTTTTGGTATTCCGTTGTTTTTCGTTTGAAAAAAAACAATCAAGTATTTTTCCAACGAAAGAAGACGAAAGAAAGGAAGTTTTCAATAAATTGTCATGTTTTTTTTCAGAAATAACCTTCGATATATCCACGAAATAAATGAAATACATTGAAAAACGGAAAGATAAAAGAATCATGCTGTTATTTGGACATTTTCAAAACGTGCTGAATAACTTCGTCGACGGTTTGCGTGGTGAGCAGAGTCTTGACGCTGTCGTCGTCGATTACAACGGTGAATAAAAGCTTCACGTTCTCCCGCAGTCTCTCCTCGAACGACAGATCGGTTTTGTCGCAGGTCATCGGTTGATGTCCGCAGCGTTTTATCACAGCGTCCAGAACATCCTGTATGGCCGCTTCCGGCCAACCGAAAACCTTCCGGAAAACAAAAAGAAATCGTCGATCTTGTCAATCTCGCGATCTCGGTATGACCTTGAATCCGCGATTGCATTTTCGAGATTGAAAATGTCGGATTCAACGGGGCGTGCGAAAATTTGCGTCGCTGATTTCGAATTTGCTGTGGGATTTTCGAAATTCATGACGCGGAAACAATCGCAAAGCGTCAATGTCACCTGGAGAGTCTCCTCCTCGATGAGAATCTTCAAAAGATCGGCGATCGCTTTCAGCAGCTGCGACGACGAGAGCGCGTTCGCCTCGCCGTTTTCTATCTTCCGCACAGCCTTGGAGGCGATATCGTGAAGCTGCGTCTGCAACTGTCGTTTTTCCGCCTCGGCCATAACGTCGACGAGCACGTCGCGATGTTTCGCCCTTATGTGTCTCATCAGACAATCGTGGCGGATGAAAGCGCGCCCGCATTCCGTGCACGACTGCGGCGGCTCGCGTCTGTGAGTGTTCAGATGAGCCTGCAGCGATGATTTCGTAGCAAACGCCTTCTCGCACTTGTCGCACTTGTGCGCTGACGTCGTAGAGAAAAAAAAGAAGTAAAATATTGGAAAATCATATTTCTTCAAGGTCGCGCCAAGGACGAGCATAAAGCAGCGAGATCTCTGTGAATGAGGGAAAGCTAGCGATTTTTTCATTTTTTTTTTTCGGAATTCTTTCGATATTCGCGGCAAGAAATTTTCGAAAAGGAAAAACGCTGTCTTTCGTTTATTACGTTTAACTCCCGTGTGTATCAGCGTGTGTTTCGTGAGATCCTCCTTGCGGGTGAACGATTTGTTGCAGTTCTCGCATTGAAAGCCAATTGCGCCCTCGTGGGCGAATTTCACGTGCAAATTCAGCCGGGCCTTGCGGTTGAAGGCTTTGCCGCACGTCTCGCAGTAGTAACCGTTCTCACCGGTGTGATGAAACAGATGGGCCTTCAATTGGGCCGCTTGGATGAACGACTTGCCGCAATACTGGCACACGTGAGGCCTGTCGCCGGTGTGCGTCCTCTGGTGGCGATTCAACGTTTCGCGCGCCGCGAATTTACGCTGACACTGCCAAAACATTTGTTCAACGTTTCACTCAATCCTACTTCTCCAAATGAATGGCTGTCATTGTTTCAACGGCAATTCGATGAAATGAGAATTTTAAAGCGCGGACGTTTTTCCATAGCAACGATATTAAGAAATAGCTCAAAATGAAAAGGGAAAATTCAAAATACATCTCTTCCGACAATTCGTGAATAGACTTGCTGTCAAATACAGGAAAATTTCGGGAAATATTCGGAAAATTGTTATTATCGTTATTATTTTTGTAAATATATGTCGAAAATTATTGTGCTCGGTGTCCCGAGTATAATTTCTCTCGAAATGAATACAGAACCGCGAGATTCTCATTTCATTCGCTTGGCAGTAAAATTCTCGGCGAAATTTTTTTATACATTCGACACTCGGCATGACTTTCTTGATACTTACGGCGTTTTTTCAATAAACATCGATCAGCTAGCTTGTAATAAGAACGTGCGGTGATTAATTAACGTTTTGCATCGCGAAGAAAATGTGTGAGAATCGACCGGAAGGAAGGAAAGAGGGAGCGAGAAATTCTTTCGAGAGACTCACGTGCTTGCACTGAAAAGGCTTTTCGCCGGTGTGGACGCGACGATGTTTCTTCACCGCCAGCGCCGACAAAAACGTCTTCGGACAGAGATCGCACTTTACCGGCCTCTCGCCGCTGTGCATACGACTGTGAATCAAAAGCTGCTGCGGCGTGCTGAATTTCTTGTCGCACTGCGTGCAACACTTTTGCTGTCGCTGCTGTACGCCCGCGTGACTGCGCAAATGCTCACGGAGATTGTCCTTTCGCGTGAACGTTTTGTTGCAAACCTGCGGCGGCGAGAGGACAAAAATACGGAGAGCATGAGAATCGACGTTTTTTTTGTGTTTTTTTTTACTTTTTCGAAAGTCCGGAGCTTACTTGACACTCGTAGTAATTGCGCAGGGCGCCGTGGCAGCCCGACTGCATTTTGTGACGATTCAAATGATAACGGCGAGTGAAATATCTGTCGCAGGGTTCGCATCTGAAAGGAAAATGAGAAAATGGAAAAATCGTTACGGATGCGAGCGGAGAAGATTTTTCGCTTGTTTCCATGCGAATTATCGCCGAAACGAGACTCGCTTGTAAATCTTCGCGTCCGTGTGCGTGGTGTATCGATGCTTGTCGAGAGACTTTTTGTCGCTAAATGTCAAGCCGCATTTTTCGCACGTGCAAGCCTCGATCTCCCAGTGTACGACGATCGTGTGTCTCTCGAGGGAATGACGCTTCTTGAAGGAAATCTCGCAGTTTTGACACTTGAACTCGCCGCCGGAATGAGCGCTCTTCAAATCCTCGCCGCAGCAGTGACACTCGTTTTCGCCCACCGGCTTTATCGAGGTCGGACCGCTGTAATCCCCGTTTTGATTTCCTGCACAAACACGAAAGTCGTTTTCGAAAAATTCTATATCAATTCTAAAAATTTGCGAAATTGCCGAATTGAGAAAAAATTTGAGAAAATTACAGGATAGTCGAAGAAAATCGGTTTGCACGAGACATTTGGATCTACGGCTGGAATATTCGGTGAGTATTTTATTTGGTCGAACGAGGAAAAAACTGTACAAACCGTTGTCGAAATCGTCAAATTCCTCGGAATTATCGGAATCGTAATTGTCGGATGTCTTCAACTCTAGAATGTCGTTGTTGTCGTCCTCTTCTCTGCAGACGTTCAGATGATCGCTCAGCATCTGAAATTAACGGTAATTAACGATGCTCGATGGTAACTCGAAGATTTTCGAATTCGTTTTTTCTTACATTTCGTGCGTTGAATAGAATTTACATAAATTAATAATAGCAATAATATTCTTATCGACGCTCTTACGAGACTCACATTCTTGTTTTGGAAAAAGCGCTGACAGGTGACGCACTGATAATTAGTCATGACCGGCATACTGACGGTAGTGTTTTCTCCTGTGAATTAATCGGAAAAACCATTCAAAGTCTGCGACGATTAACGAAGTTGTAAATTTTTACAACACGATTTTTGAGGTTAGGTCGCGTATTTTTTGGAACGCAACTTTCTGTGCCGAGTTTTTCGTCGCGAAATTCGATATCGCGAATTTGCGAGCGAGGTCGGCGAGATATCCTTGTTTTTTTTCGCAACAGCAGAAACGAGAAAAAATGAGAAAAGAAATTTCATGAACTCTCACCCATCGTAGCGGACATTTTTCCGAGTGTTTTTCGATCGATGATTTTTTGCCGACAATATCGAATCTTCGCTGCTGCTCTTCCGTATAATGATAAGACGATAAAAAGTATCAATAATGATAAAAATATATCGGAAAATTATCGATGCGATATTGATAATCCGTACTGAAAATACGCGATCGAAACTGCGCGATGTTTTGTTCACCGTAGAAATCGCGTCGTTTTTAAAGCGTGGGTAATCATCATCGCGATGTTTGCAATACTGATCGGGGAAAATGCTCTTCTTGCGGAATGTAAAGCGTTATTTCGACAAATTTGCTTGAGAATCGCCCATTCTGGGAGTACGTCAAATGCAATAACAGATTATTGTGATCTTCGCGAGTTCCATTTTACGACTGCAGCGAGAGAGCAACGCAAGCATCAGCAACAGGTAATTTCCACTTTCTGCCACCAGGCGGACACTTTCTTTCGATTGCGCGCGGGATTCACGAAATATTCGAGTGTTGCATCGCGTCCGGTGTTTCCGTATACTTTTACGATAAATTTGAAAATGTAAACGAAAAAAAAAGCAGGGAAACATTGAATCTTTTTTATCCTTTTTTTTATTGTAAAATTTTCGTTATACAGTCGATTCGGAGCATCCAGCGTTACGATGATCAATATTCTCGTGAGAATGATTAAAAAAACCACGTATAAATCACAATGCGTGAATGTTTCTTTGTATTTTTCGTTATTTTCTTTTTTTCTTCGTAATCAGATGACGAGGGATAATGTTTGTTTACTCTCAATCTTCGTCACCGGACGCCGGATCGGCTTTGAGATCGTCGTCACCCTCGCCACCGCTGAAATCGCCCATACCCTCGACCTCCTCCTCGTCGTCATCTGCGGCGACCTCGGCGTTCTCCAGCTCGGCGCGTTCCATTTGCCGCGCGAGTTCCGCCTCGTCCGTAGCGGTCACGACTTTCGGCTGCGTGCGTCAAGCGTCAGAATTGTCACGATTATCGTTACTTTAATTCACAATAGGAAATATAACGCTTTTGTCAATTTTCACGACTACTTACAGCCATTTGAATGTTGAATACACCGCCCAGCGATGTTATCTTGGATTCTACAACCTCGATCGCGTTATTCAGAGCTTTTAGACCGTCTTGTTTCTCCGGCGTCGATGTCGTCATCACTGCCACGAGAAAAATCATACGTATTCAATTATTCACGATTTCTCCATTCGCGGTAATCTGATAATTAAGATAATTCGATAATAACGGTAATTATATGATTACCGTAAAGAGGCGGGGCAATTAAATTGATTTTAATGGGAATTTCTTCGGTGGAGAGTGCGAGGCCGGCTTTCAACGCGCTTTTAACAGCGTCTATGCCCTCGTAGCCGTAACACGCGACTTCGACATCAGCCCTAATTTTAACTGCCTGAGACGTGAGTTTGCGCTTGATATTGTTCAAGAGAACGTCTTTCGTCGCTTCGTCCAGGCCGCATTCCGCCAGTATCGACGGATCCCTGCAGCAATGTTAATGCTATAAATATACATGCGCACATCGCTACTTTCGAGCTCATCCTGCCTATACTTTTTAGGCTCTTTTTTTCTTTATCTCAAAAAATAAAAGTAGAAAATCGACTCTTACAATACTGATTGTTTGAAAAAATCGTACGCCGACGCTTTTTGCTTCTTGTACTTCTCCTCAAAGTGCCACGCCGTCTTCTGATACAATTCTTCCAGCTGATCATCATTGTCATAATGCAACAATTCCGCGACGTGCCTCAGGATCGAATTTACCGCTTTTGCCTTGGCGTATCTTTCGGTACATTTTTCTATATCCTCCGCTGATACTCGCCGCTTGCTCAGATCGATGTAGCCTTAATTATTAAATTTTTTGTCATTAAATTTCCATTAAAAAAGGTTACGGTTGACGTTCTTTCGCTCGTCGATTCTCAAAGATTTTACCTTTTTCCTTGTCAACGCGAATTACGACCACGGGCTCTGTTTTTCCCACTCTTATGAGCTTGTTGATGGATCTTATGCGTCTTCTCGACAACTCGGAAAGCAATATCATTCCTTCGATGTTGTTGTATTCGAGGAGGTGGACGTAAGCTCCCATCTCCGCTATGCTGCGCACATTCACCATAACTACATCCTCCACTTCAGGATATTTTTCCTTGTAAAATCGACAAGAGAGTACCATTTTTCCCTGAAAATGTTGCAACCAAAAGAACGTCGTTTCGTCACAGTATGAAAGAGATTTTTTTTTTTTTTCATCTACGATTGGATATGACACGAGAAATTTGTAGGTTAGGTTCGAGAGGTTAGACGTGGAGGAAAGACACGTGTAACGCTGATGGTTAACGATGGGGACACATACCCGATTGTTGTAAACGACAAATCGATTGTTTTAACGATTATTTACACTATTTTGCGTCACTCGTAACGGCACAATTGTACTCGAGACTGTCAACAATCCATGTGGAATCTTGGTGCGCGTTGGTGCGAGATGAGGCTGACGAAAGACCCGAAAGAGCGGTTTGCAATTGGACGACCGCTCGACGTGTTTTGCTGTTTCCCTTTTTTCTTTATTTTCCGGCTAACGCTGAAGAGTGCTGCGAGGGAAAAATTTATCGCTCAACCCGCTGTTGTGACAAAATTTAGCGAATTGTGTCGTCAATATCGCGTTTATATTGCTTTCTTTGTTTAAAGATCGCTGAAATTGCATTTTATAAAAAACAAGACCTTTGAAGCGCGACAGGACGTTGGTCGCGCCAATGATACCGTCGGAATTTCTGCGAATCGCGCTTCATCGGGTCTCTCATTGGCGGAAAACTTGTCCAAATAAGGATATCCAATGAAAAGATTGCCGGCTAGGTGGCGCGACTAGTGCGCGCAACACGGCACACGCACGCACACAGACATTCGAACGAGTAACGTGCGCGGAGTAGTATTGGACGGCTTCGCCGTCTCTCGGTAAAAAGTAAATAAATAAATACGACAGAGAAAAGTTAATTGAAAGTGAAAAAAAAAACGTGCGTACGTTTGGCGAGTCAATTATGTTTGATTAAGCGACATTCTCCCTTGTAACGAGACCGAAATCTCGCGTCGTACGAAATCGAAAGCCATGTCACTTGTCGCACACCGTGGCGCTCTCAAACGGCGGCCATTGTTTTATATCCCCGCGCTACATACGTTGTTTCTCCATCGGAATGGAAGATTTGAAAATTTCGCACACGGACGAAATGGGTGCTTTTTCCGTGAATAACATCAATGATAATGTGAATAACGTCTCGACGATACCGTATGGCGAATGCACACCGCAAAATGCATCGGAAAATCGAATTATCGATAATTCGATCTTCAACACGATTTCGAAGATCGTCAATCCCGCAGCTAAGGTACGGAAAGTTTGTCTTTCATTCAAAAATATGTCGCTTGTTTTCTTCCTGAGTTTGCAAAATGTACGATCCCGTATCATGCAATTCCCCTATTTTTCCGAGATCTTTCATCGTTATTTCAACACTTTTCCTTCGTACGATTATTATAATCACAATAATACTCTTATTGTTGCAACGTGAATACTAATTACTATAAATTGCAATTATTCAACGTTAATCTTTATCATTATTATTACCCGCAATAATGATCATTTCCATTATTATTCCAAATGAATCCGAGGTTTCAGGGATTGTTTTGATTACGTTTCCACTTCCGATACAGGGCAGAACTTTTTTGACATCCCTGTGACTTTCCCCGATCCCCACTATCTTCATCGTGAAAAATCTTTCAAAAACAATATAAAATTATGACGATACCCAGACCGTTGCAATGCAAATATTAATAGCCCTGTTGATCGTAATTATCATCATTGTTCAAAATGCTTATTCCAATTTGGTCCTCCGAGGTTTTCAGGCTTGTTTTTGTAAACCTCCCATTTCCGCCGAGCAAATTTTTACCCTTCCCTTCCGCAGCATTCTCCGATTCCCGCAATCTTTGCAACAAAAAAATCCCTCAAAAAAGCCACGCCCGTGGCGAAATAAGTCGCGGAAGAGAAGCAACAAAAGAAAAAAAGCAAAGCCGCGTCTTTTTCAGGTACCGGAGATTCACGATTTCAAGATCGTCAAGCCGATAAGCAGAGGAGCCTTCGGCAAAGTCTTCCTAGGTTACAAAAAGACAAATGCGGATCAGGTATTCGCGATAAAAGTCATGAAGAAGAACGAAATGATAAACAAAAATATGGCGTCGCAGGTAGTGATAGAACGCAACGCGCTCGCTCTGACGAGGAGCCCGTACTGCGTACAATTGTTTTATTCTCTTCAGTCGGTCAGTTGCGTGTATTTAGTCATGGAATACATGGTGGGTGGAGATTTGAAAAGTTTGTTAGGCGTTTACGGCTACATGGAAGAGCCGATGGCCGCTTTTTACACGGCGGAGGTGTGTCTCGCTCTCGATTATCTCCATTCGCACGGTATCGTACATCGCGACCTCAAACCCGACAACATGCTTCTGTCGCGCGAGGGTCATGTCAAGCTGACGGATTTCGGTCTCAGTAAAATTACCACTCATCATCGTGACTTGGAAATCTCCGATTTGGTCAATCGCACACCGAGCCTGTGCGCTCGCACGCCCGGACAATTGCTGTCGCTGACTTCGCACCTGTCCTTCGGCTCTGGACAAAAGTCTCTCGGCGACTCGAATCTCATGGATTCCAGCGAACGCAGCGGCAGCAATCCTGCGATGAATCTTTTGCCCGCGCTTCAGTTGAACGCCCTTCAAAATTCTCGACTCTCCTCCGGCTCCTGCCAATCGCCGAATTCCTCTCGCGTCTCCGGCGTGACGCCTTTTCAGTCCGCGGAGGACTTGCATCTCGCAATCTCCGACGAAGAAGGAGAGACTCGCAGGCAGAGCGAAGATACCGCGGAGAACTGCGACAGCACAGACAGCTTTCACACCTGCGAAGCTTCTTCGCTGAAGCAAAGTAGCCTCTCCAAGGCGGAGAAGACCGAAGAGGAGGAGGAGTCCACCCTGGAGGCTGACAATTCTCATCGGCAATTGTCGCACACCAGTCCACTGAGCAGCTGCGTCAATTCCTTTCTACGCAGCAGCAAGAGAAAAAAAACGACCGTGTCGACGGGTCTGACGCAGGAAATATCGATAATGGAACTGGAGAGCGACTGGACGCCGAAGCGGAAGAGCCGCGGATCGATGTTTCACGCGCGAAGTCCTTCCGGTAGCGTGGCTTCTCGCCTGGCGAACGGCAAAATCGCGAAATGCGACAACGCCGAGACGGCCAACGGCCGTGTGGCCTTCAGCACTCCCGTCTCGTCGATAAAACAGCGAAATCGCCACGATGGCAAAAAGTTGCTCAAGGACGAAAAGCCGCTTTTGATAAAATCGACGAGATTCGAACTGCCGACGGGGACGACGACGCAATCGGCGCCCGACGTTAATTCCGAGGCTGCCAACGATAATCGCACGTCGCCGCAGGAAATATCGCCGATAAAAACGCCGGCTTTGACATCGGCGAGCAATTGCACGCCGTACAGAATGCAAAAATCCGTGAGGAGAGGAGCCCACGCTCAGGCTGGTATGAATCGTTCCGACGATCGCATCCTCGGCACGCCGGATTATCTCGCGCCCGAACTTTTGCTCCGTCAAGGTCACGGGCCGGCGGTCGATTGGTGGGCGCTCGGTGTCTGCCTCTTTGAATTTTGCACAGGCGTACCGCCGTTCAACGACGAAACGCCGCAGGCGGTGTTCGCCAACATTTTGGCGCGCGACGTACCCTGGCCGGAGGGTGACGAAGTCATCTCGGAAGCCGCGACCGCCACCATCGACTCCCTTCTCAATCTCGATCAGCATCAACGGCCGACCGCCGTCGAAGTCAAGGAAATGAAGTTTTTCGCCGATTTCCCGTGGAACGAGCCGCACGAGGCACAGCCGCCATTCATACCGCAGCCTGACGACAATTACGATACTTGCTACTTTCAAGGTTCGCAAAAAGACAAAAAAAATAGATAAAAACTTGAACTTGTCGTTTTCAAGCTGAAAAAATGAGGCTCATGCTTTTTTTTTTCTGTTTCCAGCGAGGAATATTCTGCAACATTTGAACGTCAGCAGCTGCGACACCTAGTCCCGACGGAGATGATGAGTCGCGAGGAAGAAGGATAAAGACGGAAAAATGATTAAATGATGATTGCCCATACGGTAGTTGAACTCGAATTGTTTCGTCGACGTATCGCGGATGTTTTTTTTTCTTGTTTTTTTTTTCATGTACGTCGGTATGTACAGTTATGATGATAATATATTTTCCTACGTTTCGTACATCGTTGTTTTTACGCCTTTTATTTATCCTCCCGTCTCTCGATTTTGAGATTCTTTTTTACACGGTTCGTGCCGAAATTCGGCGCCAAAAATGTCGAGTTGCGTCCGGTATGAATTTTCGAGTCGAGATATATTTTACTATTTTTCGAAGCTATGATTAATCAGTGATAGTTGTGTAATTATTCATTAATTATATTAATTAATGACCGTACCAGGTATTCGTCGGATGAAAGAGCGCTTAAAAATATTTCGACTCGGAAATAAATCCCCGATGCAGCATTGAATTATCAGCATCCCGTAAAATTTCGTTCCGAAATTTGCGCACTTTCGTGAACAGCGATATTTCTCCCTTCTCCTCGTCGAAATTCCCACCCGACAAAACTCGAGTGTATCTGCTTTTTTTTTCGCCGTCAATACGACGTTTATTATCGTTTTCCTACTTTTGGTGCGAAATGAAGAATCGAGGGGAAACACGCGCGCTGCTTCGTATAATATCTAGCGTTTCGTTCGGTCCATTCGGATTACTTGAGATTTTTATTGATCCACGGTAGAAATCGGGTGACCCTCGTGTAAACACCGGGATACTGACCCTTGCCGCATCCGATGCCCCAGCTGACGATGCCGACCTGAGTCCATCGGCCATCGTTGACCATCAATGGGCCACCGCTGTCGCCCTGCGATTATCGAAAACAATAAAATCATTAACATTTTTTTTCGAATTCATAACATCGATGAATTTCGCAGATGAAAAACGAAAAAACGACGATAAAAATTGGGTATTTAGAGTTCGTCGCAAAGTAACGTGGACATTGAATGTAAATTTGAAAAAAGGGCAAAATCGAGGTAAAAGCGGTATTCCGCAAAAGGCGCGTCGAATTTGTGGCGAAAGCAAGTGGGAGAATGACGATACCGAGCACGAGTCTTTAGCGGCGAGTCCGGCGCAGAGGAAACTGTCGACGATGCCGCCAGGCGCGGCCGAACCGTACTTGTATTTGCATTCCGAGTTGGACCAGATCGGTATGGAAACTTCCTGGAGAACAGCAGGCTGTGGACCGCCTGGAGACGAACGAAAAGCGGAGAAAAAAAAAACATGAAAATTCAACGTGAAATTTCGTAAGATACACTCCATTTTGTCCTCCGAATTTCTTCTCAACGATATATACGGATTTATGTCGTTTTCTTCATTGTTCGCAGAGATATCGGAATTTACTTTCGCGCAGCGAGCCCCAGCCGATGACGGTCGCTGTTTTGCCGGAATACAGCTGCGAGCCCGACGGCAAACAAATCGGCCTTATCGCCTCGGTGAAGTCAACCGGCTCGTTCATCGTCAGTATCGCGATGTCGTTGTACAAAGTTCGAGGATCGAAGCCGCGATGTCTCACGACCCGTTTCACTCGTCTCTCCACGTGGCGCACCTCGCTGTTCGTCTTTATGTTGTAATCGCCCAGACGGACCGTCAACCTCGCCACGTCCCACGAATTCATACTGGAAAAAATAACAAAAAATTCACAATGAAATATACACTTTGGAATATAATATAATATATTATATTATATTATATTATATTATATAACACTATATTATACTATATTATATTATATTATACTATATTATACTATATTATATTATATTACACTATATTATATTATATATTATACTATATTATATTATATTATATTATATTACACTATATTATACTATATTATATTATATTATACTATATTATATTATATTATACTATATTATATTATATTATACTATATTATATTGTATTATACTATATTATATTATTTTATATAGTTTAAAATGTTGATACTTTTTGCAGTTTTCGAGAAAATTGAACGAACTTTGCGACGCAGTGTGCAGCGCTGAGGATGTGCCGATCGTCGATGAGGGAACCGCCGCAGACTTGCCGCCCGGCGTTGAAGAGCGCCGCGATCCAGGGCCACTCGCCGAGGTCGGCGCTCTGGCCGCCGACGATGCGCTCCTGATCCTGATTGCCGTTTTTCGCTCCGCACTCGGCGGTGCTTATCGGCGGCGACGGAACGGAACTCCCGGTGGTCGTCGACGCCGGCGGCCTCGGAGTCGTCGCGCCCGGCCACCAGGCGGGTTTCTTCGTCGGCCACGTCGTCGACGTTCCACCGCTCGGTCTCTTCGAGGACGAGGGTTTTCCCGCCGTCGGTCTGTTCGAGCCTGACGTCGAGTGCGTCGGCAGAGGCGGTATCGTGTGATCCGCCGGATGCGTCGGCAGCGGCGGTGGCCACGAGGCCGGCTTTCCCGGCCTCGTCACCGTCACCTCGCCGAATTCCTCCTTGCAATTTTCCACACCCGCCTAAAAACCGCGGCAGGCAGGGGTAAGTAAACCAATCGTCTTTCTCTCCAAACGCCAAAATTCACGCCTCGGCCAATGAAAAAAATCAACTATTTTTTTTTGCAAAAAAAAAGCTTCTCCGTTCTTGGCAAACAAACGATTATACCGTTTTTTTTTTGGAAAAATACTTTTCAAAAAAAAGATAACGCTCGAAAAATTCTTTTTTTTCTTTTTCCCGAGGGAATGTGCACTTTTTTGCGATAACGAGTGCGATTTTCGGGGAGGAAGGATGGAATTGAAGCTCTACCTGGGTGTCCTCGATGACCGGACCGCTTTCCCCGGAGGAAGCCGGCGGTGATGTCGTAAGCGCGCTCCCGGCGCAACATACCCCGAACGCGGTGCGTCCGTCGTCTCTTATGAAGCTGCACGTGTCGTAAACGCCGAGCACCCAACCGTCGAGAGCTCCCAAATCAGGAATCTTGAAATACGGGTAACACTCTTTGAACGTCGTGCAATAACCGACTTCGCCCTTCGACGTTAGGCAAACGCTGCTTCCAATTCTGTCGGTCCATGGAATTCCGCGACTTTCCCTCTGCCGCGGCATCGCTAATGCGCTCTCCGCTGCTCGAAAAACCATCGTTTACACGATTTTATCGTATTTCGTGGTTAAATTCATCGTTGCTTCTTCTAATACATTTTTTTTCACCATTTTTGGGATTTTGACGAATGACATCTGCGCGAAACTCATCGAATACTCGTAATTTTTCCAATTTTATCATATTTGTCGGTACAATTGATTGTCGTATATTTGATACGATTTTTTTTTTCGTTTTTTCAATTTTCACCGTTTCTACGATTTCGCGACAGATTTTTACGACATTTTCGACGAAATTGCCCAATTATTTTTCGGCTAATATACGGTCTTTTTTATCGAACGATCGAATGCAAACCGTTTTTTTTCTTTTTTCTAACAATCTTCGGAAGGGGGGGGGGGGGGGGGTTACAATTTCCTGTTTTTAAAAATCTTCGGTTTTAGAGATAAAATCGCCGAGAGTTCGAGTTGAAGCGAAAAATTGTCATTGAAAAAATTCGTCATCGTTGAAAAAAAAAAAAAAAATAGAAAGAACGAGCGGAATTCCGCGGCGTTTGGAAAATGACATCGCCGGGGCGAAAGCCGCGCGTGTTTATAAAACGCGCGCGTCGCTGAGAATCAGGAACGCGCTCGCGGTCGTCACTGAAAATCGTGCCGCGAATGCCCGACGATTCGTTCGCATTATTTTCCTCGTTATTCACGCTGGCGAGGCTCTCTCGCAGCGTTTCGAAAAATCACAACGTTCGAATCCGCGTTGGATTAAAAAAAAACATAGCGCAAAATTCCCGGAAATCGCGCGATTCCAACGGGAATTAGGAAAAAAAAAAAACGAATCCAAAATTCTCATTTTTACCAAAACGACATTTTGTTCTTCGTGCCGCTTTTACCTTCGATGATGACGCTGTCGTCGTCGTCGGCGGATATCGGCCCGACGACGTGGACGACGAAAAAGGCGATGATCACGAATTTTCGAAAATTCCGGCCGAATTTTCGGCCCATTTTCGGAGACTTGATTTTTTTTTTCCTCCTGTTCACCGAAACTCGCGATTTCTTGGCTGTCCTTTTTTTTCCTTTTTTTTTTTCAACGAAACTTTTCACCTTTTTTTTCACAGTCGTTTTTCCAAAGTTGCGCACGAGCGCCCTCGAGGTGGCATCCGAAAGATCCGCACTAAGTCGTCGAACTGCCAGAGCCTCGATCTTATAACGGGCTCGCCCTTCTCTCGCACCTGCTCGCTTTGCGCTCCCCGGCGCAGGTTTCGCGATGTTTCTCTCCTTTTCTTCCCTTCTTCTGCGTCTTCATCTCGTTCTCGTACTCCACATCTCCGCCGGGATGCATCGCGCTTCGTTCTTTCGAGCGTTTACATCCTTTTTTTTCTACTTATTTCGAGACTTTTGTCTCGCACGAATATCGATCGCATCGCGATCAATCATCGTGATCGATGTATTTATTCATGATCCAATTAATCGTCGTGGCCTTCTCCCGTCGTTCTTACGCATTTTTTTGCCGATTTTTACCGAATTTTTTAATCAATCTCTCCTTCCATATTCAATCACTGAGATTCATTGATAATTAATTTGGAATTTAATTATCGAATTTTTCGTAAAATTCGCGATGTCAGGAAAAATCCCTCTTTTTCCCTCGATATTTAACGAAAAGACCAAATAACGATAAATTCATCATTGAATTCGTTTCTCGCAGTCAGAATAAATTCTTCGTCAAAGTCGACGAAAAATTGGACAAATTTTCGCGAATATTTTCCAAATAAGAAAAATTCAATGTTTGCGAAAGTTTTCGCTCTTCGTTATTGAATATCGACGATCGATTATATATATATACATCGTTCGCTAGCCTTGGCAGCGAAATTGTTGCCCGAGGATAATATTGCGAGCACGTATATAAAAGCGACGGCCGTGAACTTGCGCGCTCCCCGCCATGTGTGCGGCGTTTTGTAGACGCGAGTCTATGGCGCGCGAAGCCAAGGCTACAGCACATTTAATAATGCCGATCTGTACTCGCGAAAATTTCCTCTCCGAGTCCTCGAAAATACCAGAGAAATGACGTAGAAATGCAACGGCAAAAAAATAATTATTCACCATTTTTTCTCGCCGATGCGACAAAACGAATCTCGCGTCTCGCGCCTCTAAAAACATTTTTTCCCATATCGATCGAGACTCGCAAAGATTTAAAAAAAAATCCAAAAATTCCCGGAGTACTCGAAGACACTGAAAAAATAAGAAGCAAATACAAACGTAAAAAAAAAAGAAAATCTCTCAAATAAATTTCTCTCAAAAATACCAAATAAATCACGAACGAATGCAATCGTATGGAGGAATGTAAGTTATTCTCACATTTGCAGATGGACCACTTTCGTCGTACGCGGTCTTATGATGAGGTTACGTGAAAATATCCTCCTCGTGTGCGCATCCTCTTCGTAAACAAGCGGAGATTTCGAAAAAATGGAAAAAAGACGGCGCGGCAGCGGGTGAAAAAGAAGATGAACGGTGAGTCGAAATTTTTTGATGCGTTTCTCGCATCCGGTGCGACCGTAAAGATGCCTCGAAAAAAGAAGGGAAATAACGCGTATCTCGCCAAACCGGACGAGCCACTCCCGAAATATCGGATAAAAAAAATGCCTCGTTTCCCTCATTTTTTTCCCTTCCCAGCGCAGGGTGGCCAAGAATCTCTCGGAGATCGTCCACCTCTCAGGGTGGATGATCTCCGAGAGATTCTTCTCGCGCGGGAACTCACTCTCCTCCCAGCGATAATACGAGAAACAAACACGAAAGAGCGAAAAGGCAAAATAAGCAAAAGAGTACGAAAGGGTTCTTTGCCCTTCGTGATCGTCATGATGATGATGATGATGATGATGATGACGAATGACGTCAGCAGCCTCTTATTTTTATCACGCGATCGAAACTCGTTCCTCCTCTACATATATTCCCAACGATTAATAATAACAGTCTTTTCGATAATTACATACGCCTCCCGCTCTCATCCACCCTTGTCGCAACGCCATTTTTAAAAAACCAGTACAATTTTAATCGAGAAAGGATTTCGGACCGTACGCGTTAGTTTTCGGACGACAAAAAGACATTTCGAGGCTATCGTGTGTATAAAAAAAAAAAGTTCATCGAGAGGGAGAAAAAAGTGAGAAAACAACCCTTTTTTTTAATGGAAAAAGGGTGCAGCTGCGAAAAAGAAAAATAGAACCTAGCAGAACCAATAAAATTTTCTTTTGGTCGGAGATTCAGATAATTCACTCAAAAAGGCCGAAAAAGCAACGACGAATTTTGTTTTTCAATAAAAAAAACATGTCAATCTCTCGAGCAACGAATGAAAGTTTGGCTGAAATATCGCGTCATTTTTACGAGTTCAGCTTTTGGGACAGCTAATTTATGTTACAATTTATCCTCAACGTCCGAATATCCGTGAATGATTTTTCAAATCCCGAGTGACAGGATCACGAACGAAGTGTCATGACTTTTGAATAAATCCCTGGGCCTGGCGAGGCAATAAAAAACAGCCGGCAAAAACATTGATGGACGTATAATCGATCGTATAATTCGGAGCTTATTAAGTCCAGCGCGCACAAAGACTTTATGAGAGCAGCACTTTGCGGCAGCCGTTATACACATCTAATCGAAAAAAAAAACGGTTCGTTGAACTCGAAAACGTTGGGAGATAAAAATCTCGCTCGGTAGCAACGTTTTAGTCGGTGATGGTAAAAAAAATAATGGAAAATTAAATATTCGTGTTTCAAACGTATAATTGCACATCAATCACAGTTGGGATTTGCGTCGCAAACGGTGAGAAACGAATTTTCGATGTTCGAAGAACGATAATGGCCTTTTTTTCATTGATTCTTTCGAATCTTTCACGGGGCGATTATTCAACGTCGGAGAAATTCCGCGAAAGAATAATCTCTTGGTCCATACCGACGAAAATTGCGGAAAAGTATGAACTTTCGAGGATAAACGATGTTTTCTCGTTGACTGCGAAATTATTTCGAGCAAGGACGATTCGTTTTCAATGCCAGTGACCTTTGCCTCAAGGTTAACAATCCTGCGAGGTAATATCGCCATAAAATTCACTCCACCGTGTGTGTGTGTGTGTGTCTGCTGCGGTTATTATTCTTTGCTCTTTTTACATTCCCGTGTGACACACGTCATTCTGAATACGCGAATGGCGTTGGAGAACAAATAACTCGACACGGGCGATCTGCAGAAAAAATCATCCGGGTAACGGTCGAGGAATATTTTTTGCACTCGCCAATACAGTTGTAGAGACGATTATTATTTAAATCCAAAGATTAAACGCCTCTTTCCCGCATCGCTCGAGGTATAATTTCGCGCCTATTTTTTTTTCTCCATTACGCAGACGATAAAGTTATAAAAATTCATTTTCCTTTCGCGATAGTCGTCGCCGAAGGTTTGCAAAAAACGACAAATTGCTCGTAATTACTTACCTGACTCAACAAAGTCGGCGTTATCGTACGCGTTGTTTAAAACGATAATTCGGCGGCGCGCATGCGCCGAAGATCGCGCGAGGGACGCTTGTCGCGGGGCGCATGCGCCCGAGATCCCGCACAAGACGCGCGCGCGTCCTCGATCTTTCGTAGCTCGTCACGTGACTCGCTCACGCTCCTGCCATCGAACAAATACGTGATTTTTCGATAAATTAGGACGGGAATTTCTGCATATTTGTTACAAGATTATTCACATGCAAGAGGCCGAGAACAGTGATTCAGAATAACAATAATATTAACGAGTTATTAACAAATTGTCGATAAAAATCTGGAAAATATTCAGTAAACTCGTTTCCTCTACACTTGAACAAATACACAAATACATGTTCCGTCTTTTGTCTTTTACCGGATTCAGAATGAAAAATTGCGGGTAAAAAAATTAATTTCCCGCGAATAAGAATCGAACATTGGCAATTATTTTCCTTACGGCATATTTTCGTCGATTTCGATTGGAATGTCATTTTTCTTTCTCGTCCATCGTCGTTGCACTTCCGCGCGGACTCGAGCCTGTAATGCGTTTCATTGGCAGTCAAAACGCGTGCGTTCGAGAGCACGAAACGCGAAGACGTTGCGGGCGTGCGTATAAAATCGACACGGTGTTTTATGTTTATTTCTTTTTTTTTTTGTTATTTTTTTTTACAACCATACGATAATTTATTCCCGATTCCTTAACCCAGGAATGTCTTTAAGGGCGACTCTGTCGTCGCGGCAGGTGGCTCTTCTCTCCCCGCGAAAAATACACACACGCACGGAGCTAATTATATATTTCTCTCTGCGCACAGAAATCGTCATTTTCCATCGATTCTCCTAAAACATTAAATTAAAAATATCGACAGTGCAAAGCCCGTCGGGCGAGCGACACGCGCGTCTCCAACGACGTTAATTTATAATTAACAAAAATTATCGAGATCAAATATACATACATAATGATATATATGCGCGCGCGTTTTTTCGTCCTCTTTCTTTTCCTTTTTTTTCAAATCTGCCAATCGTCCTAAATTTACACACTAATTAATAATTAAAAATAAAAAATATATATTTATATATTTAATAGTAATTTATAAAAACGTACTAATATAATATTTATTGTAATAATAAACATCGTAATAATATAATATAATATCACCTTCTGGCACAATCTCACGATGGCAAGATTTCGCGACAAAAAAAAAAACATTCGAAACACCTCTCCTTTTTTTTTCTCCCGCTTGAGGCTCGCGCGTTAAATATTTCGCGTTTAGCAAATCGCTAATGGTCGAGAAAAGACCGGATTGACGAACAGTGTCTGGGCGGATAAAAAATGGATTTTCAAAAAAAAAAAGAAAAATCTCCCGCCCGACATTTTCGACATTTTCCGTCGTACCTCCTTCTCTCATTTTGATTTTCACTTTTCGACGAACGCGGAGGCTGAATCCGCGAGAAAATAAAGCCAACGTGTGTGCGCGTCGTGTATTTTTTGTATTTTTTTTTTTTTTTTTCAAAACTACCGTCGTGATTTTCACTTTTTCTCTTTTCTTCTCGTAATTTCGACGTCTTTTTTTCACCGGTTTTTACGAAATCGCACGTTTCATCGATAATATTTAATTAGATAATTCATCAACATCTCTCTTCTCAACATTCGTGTTTTCACAATTGTATAAAAAATAACAAATAATTACGCAGGGGCCCTAATCGATAAAATCAAATAAAATATAATATTATTTCTAATAACTATTTCGCCGTTTCGGCGAAATGAATTTAACAAAAAATTATCGTCTAAAATTCGATTATTCGTTAATTAACAATATGCAGTTTTACAAGCGTAGGGTTTTTTTTCTTCCTTTTTTTTTCTTCTTTTGATCGTTGCTTTGATATAAGGTTTTTCATTCTTAAAAAAGAAAGACACCCCGCGATCGGGCATTTTGATATTTCCATGTGGAAACTGGGAAAACCACTGATATTCTCGTTTCGAACGATCGACGAATCGTCACTGCGTCGCCTTCGAACAAAAAAACGCGAATATCATTTTTTTTCCTCTCTTGTCTATCGACGTTTTTTTTTGTCCATTAAAATGGGACGCCGGCGAAATGAAAAATCTTTCTCGGTTCGTTTTTTTCCGCAGCGGAATATCATTTCGACGGAAATTTATGGCAATCGCTGAGACAAAAAAAAACTCGCGTAAAGCGTTTTTTTTTGTCAATCATTCGGTGGCAAGATTTTTGATATCATTATGAAAAATGCGATTGCAAATTTTCGCTCCTCTCATTCATTCTCTGAAACGGATTATTTTCAGTTTAAAAAAAAAACTAACAAACAATCGGGGACGGGGAAGGTTTTTATCATATACTCGTATATGTATTTTTATAATAAATTTCGTATATAAATAAGGATACAGCGAGGGCGAAAAAGTTCAAGACCACGGTCGCGAAATATCGATGAAATAAATTGTGTTTTTACAAAACTTTTTGGGCTTTGTTTTCATTTGATTCTTCAACTTGTATTATTTATTTCTATCATGGAAAATTTCTAATTTTATCGTACCTAAATTATCGGCTGGTCTCGAACTTTTTACCGACAGGATCCGTCTGTGTGTGTGTGTATATATATAAATATTGTATATAATATATTCGTACGAGGTATTCCACGCCAAATTCATCCGAGATACTCTCCTGATTATTTTTCGCGATATCTTTTCCAATCATTTTCAAATCGCGAACGCCATGGCACGTCAAAAATTACGCGATTGAATTGTTTTTTTCGAAAAAATGCACAAAAATGGTACCAACCGGACCCATCATTTTTCGGACGAAGTTTACTCAATCTCGCAACTTTTTTTCGCGAAAATTGTGAGTTTCGATTATCGATTTCGCGTGAAGTACCCCATACAATGTATATCGCAATACACAGATTGTCCCAAACTTTCATGTCAATAATTTATCATTTCATTCGGGCCAAAATTCTGGAACGAAAAGTTTTTGAGACATCCATTTTTAGGACACCCTGTATACAGGATCCCAAGGTGGACGGTGATTATTTAACGCTATATTGCGGATAAAATTCCAAGCCGAAAAGTCCTCGAGCACTTTTTCATTCGACGAAGCGCTGTCGAGTTATTAATTCAAACAGTCGGACCAATAGGACGCGTGCAGCTCGCACTGGAGAGGGAAGACCGCGCGTTCGATTGGCTGAAACTTTGACACTTAATAATTCATCAGGTTTTCGTCGTACGGAAAAATACTAAAGTACATTTCGTCTCGAAATTTCATCCCGAGTCTAGCTGTAAGTTAAACACATCGATTTTTGGGACACCCGGTATATATGACATGTGTGTATATATATATATAATGTATGTTTGTGTGTCTCTATGTATAAAAATGAGCTTAAATCAATTTTGATTGATTTATCCAAGTGACGTTGAAACATATTTGAGATCGTTCTGAACGATCGAGTACTCGACTTGTAACAGCTTTGCTTTTCGTCAATAATAAGTACAAGATATATACTATATGTATATATATATATTTCCGCCTTGGAATTCTTCCTTCCCATAGCTAACTTCTATTTTCATTTTCCTCTTCCTCGTCGACTCTTTATTTTTACACACCGCTTCATCGGTTTCTTTTCCCTCTTTTTCGACGATTTATTTCACGCCCGAGTCTCGTTGCATCTTCGCGCGATATTTGGGAACGAAAAAATCAATATTCAGCTTCTCATCAGGTGTTTGCGACCTCGTGAACGTGCTGCGAGTGTCCCCCGTGCTGAACGTGCTGCTGCGACGATGACGAATGACTGTGAGAATGCGAATGCGTTACGGCCGCCGCATTCGCCCCGGCTGAGCCTATCGGCGACGGCGATGACGACAATTGCGACTGACCCGACGGCAGCTCGATCAGCGTTACGTCAAAGCCGATTATCGACGAATTATTTTCCGTCGGGTCGTCCGGATCTCCCGGTGATCCTGGATTACTCGGATTACGATGATGCTGATGATGATGAGGATGATGATGATTGTTGTGGTGATGATCGACGCTATGGTTTTCCTGGCTCGTTCTCGAGTGACTCACCTCCAGGAGAAACAAATCCTCGTCGACGTAATAGCGTATCATGTCGTCGTCAATTTTCGCTGTAATTCTGCAAATAAAAATCGAAGATACGAATAATTATAGGCGGAAGCGATTTTGCACGAAATCGATCGTACGAAAAATGATTTCGCTACTCTTTTTCGAGCGATTATCGAAGCGGGGACTTTTGATGAAATTGGAGGGGAAATTAAAAAGAAAAACAAAACGAAATGAGAGACAAAATCATTTCGATGAAATTTATTGTAAATCATTGCGGAACTTTGGAGAATTTTTTCAATGAAAATTATATAAACCGGAAGATCATAAAGATCATGAAAAAGGACCAAACGAAGTGAAAAAAAAATGGAATGGAATTGGGGCGGGGATCTTCGATGAGACCGTCGAGAAGAACAAAGCAACAAAATTAAATGAGGAATGATTTCGATGAGAATTTCATTCGAGAGAATCGTCGATGTTTGAGAAATTTCAAAATTGCCGGAAAGAATCGAAGGTCATTTCGAGATTTTTTCGAAATATGAACCAAGCCGGGCATCGCTCAAACAAAATCGTAGAGAAACGCGAGCGTCCACAAGAGCGACAAAAAAAGCGAACTTTGGATCAGAAAAATAAAAAGCAGATGAGGAAGAAGCGAGATAATGTCATGCGGAATGAAAGAGACGCTTTGACAGCCGGTGGAAAAATCGTTAGAAGGAGGCAGTCCGGTGGCTGAATGAAGGATATTTAGAACGATCGTGAAGCGTCAGTGTTTTCGTCATCCCTAACTACAAATACACATTTCAAGCGATTCAAAATCAGTCAAAAAAAGAAAAAAAAAACAAGACACGTCAAAACGTGCGAGAACAGTGGCGCGTTTGTTTGTTTTTTTTTCAAGAGGCAAATGTAGTAGGAATGTACCATCGAGAAACCAATAACAAAATTAGGCGAACGTACCGAGCTCTAGAGTTTTTTTTTCTTCTCATTTTTGTTCTCAAAATTTGTCAAAAAAATGTCTTCTCTTCTTTCATGCACTACCGCAGCCGTGCATGCGAGTAAAAATGACACTCTACTAAACTTACCCCTTTGTGTTTTTGCGATAGAGGTTATTAATACTCGAGGATGCAATTTTGTACTTTGACTCAATCTGTAAAATAAAAGAAAAAAAAGTCGAACATTAGAATATCGTTTCAAGATAATACGGCTCTGCGGCGCTTTTGTCGCTCTTTCTTTTTCTTACATTTTTTCCATTCCGTTATGATCTTTTTTCAACGATACTTTTGCTTTCTTTGTTGGTTTTTTTTTGTTTTTTTTTTTCAAAAATTCTTTATACACCGATGGAAAAATAAATAATATTCTATTGTTCTCATCCTGATTCGTCGTCTGGATTTTTTCAAGCCTCGTGTATGAATAATATCGATAAAAACAAAAACGGATAGTATACGCGCGAGGGGGGAAAAAAAAAAATCACGCTAAAACAATCGGCTTTTCTATCCGTTTTTATCCACGACGATGATTTTATCGATCCTCGTCGATTGATCGACCGCCCTATATTTGCAAAAATTATGCCAGTCCGTGTGTAATTGAGTGATAATAATAATAATAATAATAATAATGATGATGACATTTGGGAGGCGATGAAGGGGGTGGATGTGAGACGTTTCATGCGCGTTAATTATTATTAATTAGCCAATGTATGAACTTTATTAATTGTTGTTTCTTTTTTTTTGTGTTTCTTTTTTTTTCATTTTTTTTTTTTTTTTTTTTTTTCGTTATTAATGTTAGGGGGGAAAACGAGAGGAAAATTATTCTTGGGTTTTACGAATTTTGCGAAAGAGCTGCGGACGTTCTCGACGACTTACCGTGTCGCGATTAGAAAAACGGAGATTTTTTGGATTTGTGCTTTTTTTACTTTTTTTTCGTCTCTATCGCAGTTGCCAGGAGGACACCTAAATCGAATGAATTTGTTTGTTTTCTTTTTTCTCACAGCGCTGTTAAATCGTACGGAAAAAAGACACGTGCTCATTCGCGAAATTTTTTCAAATACTTTTTCTTCACGCGGCTCTGAAAAAACGTGTCAATCAAGAGAAAAAAAAAGGGAAAGCAACACATTTCGAGGCAATTGGAAAATCAACAAAAAATCGCATTCGAGGATTCGTCGAATTCGTAGAATGAACGATCTTGACGTGAGAAAAAAAAAACAAAATTTTCCAAAGACTCCGTTGAGAATAAACGAAAGTGACGTGAATTTTTGAACTTTGATCGAAAAACGGCAATTTTGAAATCTCAAATAAATCCAAAGATCAATCATCGAAATTGGTGAGAACGAGTTGAAGAAAGGCACTTTTTTTTCTCGTTATTTCCGGAAAAATTCGCTGTTTGAGAAATTTTTCATAAATTCGCTAATTTTTGCAAAAATGACGTTGAAACGGACAAAAATGGAGGGAAAAATGAGTACTCACGGCATTGAGCAATCCTTGAACGCTGGGTGGGGTGACGTGCAGCGGGGTGTAAACGTCCTCGGACTCTTGTCTGACGTAGAGCATAACGCGTTCCTCGGCCTCGTTGGTGCCTCGGAGATGCTGCTGCTGTTGCTGCTGCTGCTGCTGCTGCATGTGCAATCGATTGCCGACGTTGGTGACGATCGCCCCGGTGGCCGTCAGGGCGCTCTGCTGCTGCACACCCTGGAGAACGGAGCCTTGAAGCTCCTGGACCTGCATCAGCAGCGAGTCCTTCTTATCGTGCAGCGAGGTCATGCTGTCCGGCGGGAAGTGATTGTGAAACTTCAAGGCCGGCAAACTCTGCCTCCCGCACGCCGGATAAGGGCTGCTCGCACCGGTCTTTATGATACCGCCACCCTCGCCGTTGCTCAACGACGAGGTGTCGGTGTCGCCGCCACCACCTCCGGCACCCGCTCCGTAAAAACCCGACAGTTCCATCGTCGAGAACTTTGACGAAAAGAGGGAGCAGGAACATTGTCAAAATTAGATCGGCGATTTTTTTCGAAATATCGAAATCGAACGAGGATTTGCAAGAATAAAGGTGAAAAAAAGAACGAGGAAAATCAATCGCGTATGAGATGTCACGATTTTTTGATATTATCGTTAATAACAATAATAATAGTAATAATAAGAGAGGCAGTGGCCTAGTGGTAACGCGCCCGGCTCACACCCGGTGGGTCCGGGTTCGATTCCCGCCGCCGACACCAATGGATTTTTCTAAGTGTCTTAAACTGTTCTCTCGTGGTTCGGAACCCACGTAAAAAAAGTAGGTCTATTGGAGGAAATCCACCCACCCGGAAAAACAGAGGAGGTACGAGGAGATGATACAGAATGGGTAGTAGTTGGGTGGGTGGCTTGTAAAAACCCGTAAAGGGTGTGCAAGTAAAACTCCCCGATTATTAATTATTATTAGTAATAATATCGTCACGGTAACAACAATAGATGCAGCGATTAATGTTGCTTGATAATAATTAAAATGCAGAAACAATTTTTTGGATATATGCATGGAAAAATCATGTTGTGTACTGACTTTGTCGATGGCGTGCTCAGCGGGTGGCGAAAATAGCACGGGAGGCTTGTGAAGATCCGCCATGGAGTAAAATTCACTTCTCTCCGTTACGGAGTGATAAAGCTCGTCGAGCTTTTTCCTTCCCGTCGCCGTCATTTTTCTCTTGGCGGCTCGTCTCTCCTCGTCCCGAGTTTTTCTCTCCGCGCCCTTCGATAAACGAGTTAAAAAAAAAATAATCATCATGCAGTCGAATAAAACAGAATGATTCATCGATTGATTCGATGATTTCGGCCGACTTACTTTGTCGCAGAAAACTTTAATTTGGCAATAACCACGATGGGAGGGTGGCGTGTAAGAATGCGTGTGCGGAGGTGGCTCCTCGTACGTGTCCACTTGAATATGCAGCGGCAAACCTTTTACGCCTTTTTGACTCGAAAAATCCGTACTCAGACATTGCACTGCGACGTTTATCTGAAAATTAAAGCGTTGATGAATAAAATATTCCGTCCAAACCGTCATTAATCACAGAGGGTGTTTCGCAACTCGGAGGGGACAGTGCCGATTTGGATTCTCCATGAAATTTCGAGGTAAAAAGTATTTTACTATTTTTCGATACGACCGAGTCCCGATGAGTTATAGATCGTCGAAGCTCGAGCCAATCGGACGGGCGCTCTCCCCTCTCCGCCGCGCGGCTGCGCGCGTCCGATTGGCGCAACTGTAACGATCGATAACTCGGCGGGGCTTTGACGTACGAAAAAAAGTTTAGAAGCTTTTCGACTCGAAATTTCATCGCCGATCCAACCGGAAATATCGTTACCCAATTTTCAGACATCTCGTGTAAATAATTTGATTAAATTACGGATTATTAATTTTCTCACTCACTTTTGCGGATGACTCGAGAGGATTCCAATAAACGGCGATCGCGTTATGCGCGACTTCCTCGATGCATCCGACGAGACCCACGCTGTTTTTCGTATCTGTAAAAAACCGCCAGTCAGTTTATCGCTTTTTCCAATTTTTCCACAATTTCCTTCGTTTCTACGACCAATTTTACGCAATAAACGTCCTCTTCGTTCATTCGCTTACCCAATTTCCATGATATCTTTTATCAACGACAGCGTGAACAAAAAACAATAGTTTTAATCGCGACAAGTGTTAACGTGCAAAAATCTTCTGTTTCCACACTGTGGCTTTGGGCATTTTTGAGTTCCAAAAAAAAATTGATTATTTCGCGCAACGTGACGAGAAAACAAAAATCCCTCGTCGTTCGATTCCTCCTGAATTACCGTGAATTTCGTTAACAGCAGCGTGGAAGCAAAAAATGAAAAATTTCAAAATCTCCTGAGAATTCTCAAATTCGCTTCGTTTCACGTTTTTTCTTTTTTTTTTTCATTTCGCTCAGAGCTAAATTAACACGTCGGTATTTCCCTCGTGTCCGAAGTCATCTTTGCGCGTAAAGAAAAAGATTTTAAAAACTTCCACGGCTGTCCCGAGTCGTCAAACTCTTCGTAAATTCAATTAGCGAGGGTATTAACACTTTTAATCGTAAATTCGATAACGCCGTGAAAAAATAATATTCCTCGGACTCACCGGCGTCGAGTATCCGTTGCTTGACCGAATGTTGCCTGCCGTGCCAAAACTGCCACGCTTTTATCTCATCCTCGGGGCTCTTTTCCTCCCGAAACATCAGCATGACGACGCTCTTTGAGAAACAAATTTAAAAAAAAAAAAAACAACGACTTTCAAGATTAAAACGATAAATGCCAGGTTTCGATTGAAAAAATTCCCGCGACTTCGATTTCATCGTCGTTCCAATTACTAAAATACTCCAACTCGGGAGCGTGTAATACGAAAAAAAAAAAAAAAAAAACTTTCACCTCCGTTGTACACGTTCGAGCGCGAAATAACGCGCCCGAGCGTTTTTCATGCCGGCGATCAATTTTATTTTTAAAACGCCGCGCGAGACTTTCGAAAGTGCGGCGTTTCGACGTTGAGATTCGGATTTTTCAATTTTCAAAATTTATTCCGTCCGTCATTTTTTTCGGAAACATTCTTTCGCTCGACGTTGAATTTTTCAAAAACTCGAGAATCGAGAATTTTCATTTTCCAGATGCATTCGCGCGGTTTCATTGATCATTATTATCATCGCGAAAAAAAAAAAGTACATCCGCGATTGTTTCTCGTTACCTTGACAGTTTGACCAGCCTTGAGTAACGGCTTGTCCGGATCCGGCACGTAATCGAGAGTAATACCGTAAAATTGTCCTTTGTTAATATACGTTATTCTGTCGTCTTCGCGCCTCTGCGAAGTGCTTATCGGCGATTCGAGATGATACTTGAAACCGTATGCCGAATAGCTGTTGAAAATGAAAAAAAAAGAAGGCACGAAAATGATGAAAAATTAATTAATCCATCGGGAACGACGTGAGAGGTTTTTTTTCTGATATTTTCATTTTATCGATGAAAAAAAATGATAAATCGCAACGTCGTATGACGGTCGAGGTTTTTTCGCCTCTCTTTCTCTCGTGATTTTAATGCATAAAAAAACGAGGAGAGGAAAAAATTACGAAAGACCGCCGTTGCGTGTACACATCGAGGGAATTGCTTCGTTAACTTTGTTGTTCGTTTTTTTTTTCTCTTCTTTTTTTTTTTCATTTCGCAAATAAGTGTGCGAGCGTGTATCGGTTTAAATATCGCGGAGTTTTAAAAGGCGTGCGTGACAAAAAGCGTTTGCAACAACCGCGCGAGACACACACGCTATCTCTTGAGGAAGCCGCCCGTATTTAGCGGCGATAATGTTCATTTTTGTCTGTGAGTTTTACGTACGAATGTGCAATAGATAAATGTTCGGACGGGAAAAAATAATGTCGTTAATAATAATCGAGCAACGTTTTTTTTTCTTTTTTCATTTTTTTTTCCGCGCTCGGACAAAAGTCTCGACATCGCTGGGATCTCGACGCTGGATGAGAACGTTACGTGCAGCTTTTCGATCGAGGTTTTTTCGATGATTGACAAACATTTTTCGACAATTCGATGATTTTTTTGAAAATCGATCCTCTAATTTCCGATGAGTCAAGAGATTACGAAACGAAGCGCCTTTTTTTTCGAAATCTCGAAATTTTAATGAAACAATTCAAAGAAACCGTCGAAAATCTTGTCTCGAGAGGGCTGCGTGGTGGCGATATCAATTTTTTGCAATTTTCCCTCAATTAAAAAACCAAAAATAAGATACTTGCATTTTTGGTATCTGTATCTTGTCGGCGTCGTTCTGTCGTCCGAAATCGTGCCAGGGTCGCGATCTCGGCGGGTTTGGGCTCGCGTTTGCGCTGCTGGAGCCACCGGAAACGAGGCCGCTACCGCCGCGTTGTACCTGCTGCGCGTGTCCCTGCTGCAGTTGCAGCTGCAACGGCTGATGATGTATCACCGCACCGCTCTCGAGAACAACAGCGGTGCCGGTGCTCGTGCCTCCCGGACATAATTCCGTATAATCAAAGGATGACTGCCAAAAAAAACACAACAATCAACAGGCGGAAAAAATAGGCAAAAACAAAGAGAGGCAGTGGCCTAGTGGTAACGCGCCCGGCTCACACCCGGTGGGTCCGGGTTCGATTCCCGCCGCCGACACCAATGGATTTTTTCTAAGTGTCTTAAACTGTTCTCTCGTGGTTCGGAACCCACGTAAAAAAGTAGGTCTATTGGAGGAAATCCACCCACCCAGAAAAACAGAGGAGGTACGAAGGAGATATGATACAGAATGGGTAGAGTTGGGTGGGTGGCTTGTAAAAACCCGTAAAGGGGTGTGCAAGTAAAACTCCCCAATTATTATTAATAGGCAAAAACAATGCGGCGTTCTTCACAAACGCGTTTTCGAAAAAAAAAAAAATCAGTTATCAAAAAATTCCACCGGTTTGCGAACTTTGAAAAACCAAAAACGCCCGTATTTTCTCGCGACGTCCGCTGCGGAGGAATTTGAAAAAAAAGCGTTTAAAAACGTGTTCGCGACGAACCTGATGGAGAGCAGCCGGTGGATGATGATCCTGTCGGGGTGTCACGGCGTCCGCGCCGATGCCGGAGTCCGGACTCGGCAGATCGACCGTGAGGACTTTGCTGCTGCTGGAGGACGAGCGTATGGCGTGGGCGGTCGCGTACGAGCTCGGCACGACCTCGTACCTCGTGTACGAGGTCGTTGTCGTTGGTAAGGACGAGCCGCTCGACGACGCCAATGGCGGTAAAGCGTCGCCCGTGACGTAAACCGCCGTCGTCTCCTGGTGCAAACCACCCTGATTCCCGGCTGTCGAACCGGCGTTCGCCGACGTTGTCGTGTAACTCGCCGATTGCAGTCTCGGACTGCAGGACGAGTAAGGGTCGTAGGGACTACCGTATTGCTGAACCTGCCAGAATGACCAATTTTCTCGTGTACTACACTGGGGGGAGAATTCGTGTTAGATTTTTCAAATTGGAATTGCCGGATTTCACCCCAAACCCTGTCGAGATACGGCCGAAGAACGAGCCTCGGGAATTTCGGAAAATTTTCATCGAAATTGTAAATATAGACGCTGCGTAATTATATATACTTGTATATTAACCCTTCGATGAGCTATATATTTACATACTATATTATATAATATTATAATATAATATATAATATTATAATAAATGATATATTAAAAATATTATCCGGACAATATATATATTATATTGCACTATAAAACTAAAAGGCAAGGTATATTTCAGAGTATGATGAATATATCATTTATTATATCATATAATATTATATATATTATATTAATATTATTATTTTATATTATATATTATATTATAATATATTATATTATATTATTATTTTATATTATATATTATATTATAATATATTATATTATATTATTATATATTATATTATAATATAATATATAATATTATATGATATAATAAATGATATATTCATCATACTCTGAAATATACCTTGCCTTTTAGTTTTATAGTGCAATATAATATATATATTGTCCGGATAATATTTTTCATATATCATGTATATAATGTACAGAATCATAGCTCGTACGTACTTTATGTCGTGTACCAATTTGATTAAATTAAACTTTGGAAAATCTTGGAATTTTGGTGCGGGATCCAATATGTTTTTTGGGACGCCCTCTGGTGTCGATTCTTCGTTATTGAATTACCTGTAGCTGATGCTGGTGATGATGATACAATCCCGGTGGCGTTGGACTCTCGGGCTGCGCCTGTTTGTGACGTTTGCTCGATTGTTGACCTCCCCTCGACGAGCTCAAGTCTTCCGGTTCCCTTTTCACCCCCGTTATGCCGACGTTACCGCCCGTACTCGCGTTGTTTCCACCCGACGAATTGTCATGGCGCAACGACGATTGCGGACTCAGCGGCATGGAAATGCCCGTCTGAAGACTCTGCGACGGGCTGTGCGACTGCTGATTGTACTGATGAAGAAAATGATGCAACTCGCCGTTTCCCGTCGACTCGTTGCTCTCCATGCGATTGTTGTTCCCGCCACCGCTGCCCTGAGCACCGGCTTCCTGCACCAGAAGCTTTTGGCTCATTACGCCCCTTTTGAGAAAAGAAGATACATCGAAATTAGACCACTTCCGGTTGAGAGATACGCGTTGGTTCGCAGTTTTTGGGGAATATCTCGCGAAATATGCGGAATTGAGGGAAAACGTAGAGAAGCAATTTTGTAGGAAATTGAATTTCCCGTGAAAAATGTCGTATACGTTTTTTTCGAAAAACCCGTACTTGTCGAGATATTTCGCAGGAAAGTTATGTGGATTTCGTCGTGAAAGAGTTTTGTACGTGTAATGTTTATTTCTCGTTTTCTTTCATCGAGATGAAACTTTTCGAGCTTGTGAAAATTTAAATTTTAACGACCAATCTTGATATGCCCATACGTGTGCATGTTTATGCGTGTCTGCGTGCTGTGTAATATGCAAAAAAGGGCTTTAAAGAGGCGCGACGAATTTATGACGTCAGCGCTGCATATCCGGCGCGAAAAAGGGTGTCGCGTTACGCGATCGTTCTCCGGGACCCTTTGGGAATTTTTATTCGAGGGGTTGTATATTCACGGAGGATTTTTCTTATTTGGATCGCGGAGTGTTCGGCGCGCATGCGGAATTTTTATTGCGGGATCCCCGCGATGAATAAGAAATGTTGCGCAA
Source organism: Heteropelma amictum (assembly GCA_959613375.1). Taxonomy (NCBI): domain Eukaryota; kingdom Metazoa; phylum Arthropoda; class Insecta; order Hymenoptera; family Ichneumonidae; genus Heteropelma; species Heteropelma amictum. Next base: position 2,594,269 of record OY390721.1, on the reverse strand, counting down.
ACACACGCGCGTTCCCCGACGAGGATTAGCATTTCGACGAGGAAGGAAATTTCGCTGTGGTATCTTTTGCGAAAAATCCGCGGCTTCCGGATTGTTTGTCCTTGTCTCTTTTCGATCTTTGAAATTCCATCAAACAGTCGAAAACTCGGTATCTCATTCAGAAAACCCCAAAAAAACTATTCTGATTTGAAGGACATCTGTTTTTTGCGTTTTTTTTACTGAAATTTCGAGTTTTCGAGATAAACTCGACGAGTTTTGTGATCGGTAGAAAATTTGCGATGAAACAGGCTGGCGAAATTTCGAAAATTCGAAAAAAATATGTTTACCCCGTTTCTGGCCACTTTTCCGGAATCGTCGAAAAGCCGAAATTTCAAATGGCCATAACTACGTTGTGAATTATGCTATGTAGCTTTTTTGGGGGGGTTTTGGATAGCCCGCGCGTAGACTTAGAGAACGGCGAAAGTTTTATCTCGATAGCTAGATTCCGTCCCCCTCAAAATTGATGTTGAAAATCAGCGAAAAAAACGCAAAGGGGTATGTATGGGAAAATTGGTGAAAATCGATGGTCCTACTTTAAAAATCTGCCAAAAATCGAAAAATAAAGATATCTACACGAACCAAACGGCATTTTGAAGCTTCAACAATTGCGAAAAGATTAAGCACTTGCTGGAGCATCCATCTCAATCGGAAAAAAAATGACAGGCACTTTAGTGAATCAACTCAATTTGGCAAAAAGTGGCGAAAAATGTTGGACTTTCAAAATTCAATTCAACAGTCTGGATCGATGCATTTTTTCATCGAAAACTCGGTATCTCACTCAGAAAACGAAAAAACATGGAAAATTTGAAAAAAAAGCCAAAAAGCAACCCACAGGGGGGGAGGGGATTCATCCCCGTACAGAATATTTTTATGAATTTTATTTCATTCGAACAAACAGCACTTTTTTGTTGCCCCCCGAGATCTCTCGCGTTACAGTAACGTATAAAAATTCGTTTGAGACAATATCAGAAAAGGTGCGCGATAAAAATTTTTTAAACCACTTTACGGCTCCTTCGTGAGCCAAAAAGGGAGGACGAAGAAAAAAGAACGAGACGACAGGCGAGAGAGGAGAAAAAATAATACGAGAAAACTCATCCGCGTTAGACTCACATGGGGCGCTCCACGCCAAATCGGACAATTTGGATCTTTCGATTTTTCCCCCAATTCTGCCCTCTTTTTGAAATTACGATTTTCCACAATTTCTTTCCTCAAAATGACACAATTATTCCAATCGCCTTTCGTATTTTATACATTAATCATCAAAAGCCAAAAATATTCAAGAAACCATAAGCCACGATGTTTTTTTTCTCGTTTTTTCAAAATCCCCAAGTACACAAAACGAGCGCGAAACCCGCGGAGAAATTTCAAGAAAATATGCCGAAAAACGTCCAAAAAAGATAGCTCAAAGTGCAATTATTTTCAAAAAAAAAAAAGAATCTGCCGAAATTCGTCGATTTTTCGCAAAGTTACAGGGAGAAAAAATCGAAATAAATCGACATCCCGAAAAACAGTTTGACGAACAAAATTTGAAAGATGAATTCACGAAAATGTCTCTCAGCGAGAAAAAATGTCCCCCGAATCGAAACACCAATTTTTAGTGCGTCCAATTTCACATGGAATTCCCCATATACATATGCGTGTGTGCGTGTATGTGTGTGTGAGTACTTTACGCGAGGATCAAAAGCAATACGCGTCTCTCGGCATTATGTGAAGTAGTTAACATGTTATATTTAGCATGATAATGCATATCCACAAAGAGCGTCTCTACCCTTATAAACTGCCAACGCATTCGGTGGATCTTTTCACATTCTTATTCCCTCTTGCAGCACATACACGTATATGTGCGTATATACAGAGCCTCGGGTGAAATTTACCCCATTATACAGGGTTTTCTCTCTCCGCTGCACGTTGGCCAGCCTCCTCTCATCTCTTTTGCACCGTCGGACCAGTGCTCCGAAACATACCTACGGTCAGATGCATCCGGACAATAAAATCGTGTTTTTTTCCTCCTCTTTTTTTCGTCTTCCTTTACATCTCTCCTCTCTCTCGCTGCTCTGTGATACCTGATCTCTCTTTTCCTCGCCCCTCTCTTCCCTTTCATCTCCCTCTCTATCTCTCGCTTTTTAGTAACCCTTATGGGTTTTTTTATGGTAGTCTCGTCCTGTAAAATCGCGGAATAAGTTAACGTACGCGTCAAGTCCTCGCTGTGCGCGCGGAATCGAAGAGAGCAGGATCAAAATGAGAGAGAAAAATGGATGAAAATTCGCACGGGCACTTGTATTTTTCGCAGCGGACGTGGCGTCATAACTCGAGGCTACGAAGGGCTTCTCTTCTCGCCCTATGAATTTTCGGCTTAAATGAAATGGATCCAAAGTATATACAGGGCATGTGTAATTCAAGAGGGAAGAGACGAAGATCGGAAACGACCGAGGGATGCTGCGTGTCTCCGCGTGCTCATTTTTTTCTTCACGCTCGATCGAGTCACGTTGTGCCGGGCCTTTGCGACTTCTTTATCTCCCCTTCTCTCTCTCTCGCTCCCTCTCTTGAGTAAAAATGAAAATTTGTCAATAACGTCAAGAGAGACTCTCTCAAAATTGAAAAACTCGGAAAAATTCCGGTGTATCAAAAAGAGTACGATCTAACGAATCCAAAATGGCGGAAAAACGGGAAATCGCGCTGAAAATTGTCCGAGCGATGTTTCAAACAGCGTTTCGTTTTTTCAAAAAACCATAAAAAAACACGCGCGATCCTCGCGACCGTGTAATTTCCGCAAAAGCGCGAGAAATTTTATCCGAAAGAAATCCGCGCTGAGAACAATTGCGGAAGCGAAATGAGTGGCGCAAAAAAAAAAGAAAAAAACCGACGTCAGAAGCAGAAGAGCGCAGAGAGTGTATAGATGGCGTGCGTAACGAGGCGACGTGTGTGACCCCTTAAAGAACGGAGCTCGGGCACACGCTTCGCTTGTGACCTCCCTCGTCGTACTCCGGTTCCAGATTCTTTTTCTTTACCTCTTTTTCCTTCCTCCTTTCCGAGAGGAGTAACGCGAGACGCGTTCCGCGCACTTTCCGTCACAGTTATTCAAAAAAAAAGCAAAAAAAAACGGGAAAAACGGAGGAGAGTGAATAAAAATGGCGTCGGACGAGAGAAAAAGCTCGTTCAAAGTGTCGAGCTTATCCGCGAGATCGCTGCGGCCATTTTTGATAAACCGGAAGTGTCGTCATCCGTTCGATGTACACACTCGAGAGGGGAAAAACGCAGGGGCACGTACGAGTGTAATTTTTCGCGGCAATAATCGTCGCGCGACCCCGCGACTTTTCGCGAGCCTGCCCGCGTCGCGAATAACCCGCGTATATAAATTCGAGGCGAATTCTAGGGATAAAAGACACTCGGAAGACTCGTCGTCGTCATCTCGCGCAATGACTATGGGTGTGACCTTTTTGCTTCGCCGTACTCGTCGCGGAACATGTTACACACGTTTTCTGTCCGCTTTTGACGAGGTCTTTTCTTTTCGCTGAAAAACTGGGACTGTCATCATGTCCGACTCTCGTTCCCTCGTTCTCGGGGATGACGAGGACGTACAATCCCTGCGAAAATCCCAAGAAAACTTTGATAATTTCGTTTGCACGAAATAAAATTTCGTTCGGTTCTCGTGCATAAAAGAATATTTTTCAAATTCCCTTTCGAAAATTCAGCGTCGAATAAATTCGTTATTTTCTCTCCGATACACTCGATCTTCTTCAAAATAAAACTTTCGCGCTTTGAACTCGCTTCGTTGAATTTTGAAAAAATCGACAAAGTTTGCTCGCTTTTTTTTGACACCCTTTTTTTCCTCCAATTTTTCCGCCAGAGTCCTCGCAAATCATCGCCACCTGGACGGCGTTTGAATTTCCGTTTTGCCGGGATTGTACCCCCTTAAGATCCTCCAGTCGGAGGCAGGAGGCTCGCAATAAAATTATCATCGTAAATTTGAATAAAACGAGAACGTTTCACGTTGATGCTCTTTACGTGTCGGGCATAAGTCGACGTTGAAGAATTGCGTAATGAAATTTACAAGACGAGTCCGCCTTGTTTTTTTTTCTCCCTTGAACCTGCCGCGTAATTCTCTTTTCTTCTCCGCGACGATTTTCTAACGGAACTACGAATATTACGTGGAAGAAATAAAGCAGGCAGCGGGACGAGTCTGTGAATTTTTACGACGCGACACCGCGGTGTGGCTCGCGGTCGCGGGTCAAAATGCCACGAGAGCGAATCAGCGCTGCTGTTTTTCGCGGAGGACGAAATATTCAGCGTCGAATACGACGGAAAAACAAGCCGCGAAACGCACGCGGGATACAGGCGCGATTTTTGAAAAAAAAAACAAAAAAAAAATCGTCAATCATCATCGGACGCGAAAGATTCATATTCAATCTCCGAATCCTCGCGAGGGGATGCTGCTGACATTTTCAAACACGGAACGTATGATATCAGGGCGGTGCCGGATTTATAGGGATTTTTTTTCTCCCTCGATTGATATTTTTCTTTTTTTTTCTTCCACTTTTTCCGTAGGTGGAGTCTTTCGAAAGGATTTCTATCCTCTGTGCGAATTTTCGTTAAGGAACGAGAGAGGCTGCGCGACGAAAAATTACGAAATACTTTATTGCTCCTCTCTCTCTCTCTTTTTTTCTCGTGTCTTTTTCTCTCTTGGGAGAGAAATCGGCAAAACGATCCTCGCGAAACTTTTTCATTACCACTCTTTTTTTTCGACTCTTGTATATCGACGAGGACGAGAACGGTCCATCGTGATTGCGAGGAATCTCGAATGACACGCCGCGGGATATCATTATACACACTCGGCGTTCTTTTTATCTTTTTGCTTCTTTTTGCATAAATATTTCCGTAATTTGCCATACGCCTTGAGGAAACTCCATATTGGATAAATAATAGCGAAAATTTACGTTCGTTTATTCGTCGTTTTTATACGAAAAGAAAAAAATCGATTTCTCTCGATGACGAAAAAAAGAATGAAAAAAAAGAAACGACGGATTATATTCCAACGGCGATAAAACGGGACGAGAATTTCGCGACGGTCGAAAATTCTGAAGTAAAATCAATCGTACGACGTAAAGTACTGCAAAATTATTGTATTTATGTGCAATATATTATTATTATCGTTTGAATATTTTTCCCTCGCTGAAATAATGCCTGCGATCTTCGAATAATTGGAAAAAAAAAAGATTCTTCCCAAAGGAAGCTGTGCGGTATTGCGTTGACGGAAAAAAAAAAAGAATTAAATTCATCCCATTAAAATCGTAACGAAAATTCACGAGATTGGTGCGACAATGAAAATTGGATTAAAAAATCGTCGTTTTCGCATCGGCGATCACGCGCGAGGGGGAAAAAAAAGAAGACGAAGATGTATTAACGATCGCTCGCGAGCGCAGGGATGCGAGAGAATCGCGAAAGGAAGTTGAGGATTTTTTTTTAACGATCCTCTCGCTTATACAAATTGTCAAGATTCTTATCGTTTTCTCTCGCTGCTGCTGATTTTTTTTTTCATTCTCTCTCTCTGTACTCTCTCGCTTTCTCTCGATGCGGGTCTCTGAGAGATTCGAGGGAAGATAACGGCGGGAGCATCATCCTTTTCTTCCTTCATTCACCCTTCGGCTCTTGTCTGACGCGAGATCTCATCGAGATTGGGAGATGAAAAGAATAAAAAAAGATAAAATAAATGACTGAATCCATTCGCGGATGAATGCCTTTTTTCCCCCCCTCAAATTCGCGCTCGCGTTTTTAAGCAAAAAAATCCGGTAATTGCGACAATATTTTTCCAGTTTTTATCGCCGACTAAAAAGAAAGTGCTCCTCGAGCGAGTTGAACAAAAAAAAACATCGTTTTATTCATCGCCGGGAAGAAAGTATTTTCGAAAAAAGCTACCCCTTCCTCCCCGACGGATTTGGGCGCTCGATTTAAGAGACAAAAACGACGAAAGTCGGAGAAATTTTATCTCCGATAAATCACGAAATAACGCGCAAAACGAAAAATCAAATGAAAAGGAGGCACTTTTTATTTTGTCGAGGGAAATGAGTGAAAAAGATTTGATTGAATGACGAAAAAAAAATATTCGCGATGGTTTGAATTAAATTTATCGATAATTCATTTTATCATTAAAAAAAACTACCCCCTCCCGGCAGGTCCTGACTGTCAATGGAGAAGTGAGAATAAAAAACGTCGAGAATTTTAAACGAAAAGAGCGAGACACCGCTTGCCCATATTTTTACAATAAATTCGTACGTTGAGGATGTTTCACAGTAGTAAATTACGGAATGATATGCAAAGCGTCCGATATAAATCAAACGGCGCGCGGCTCCTGCGTGTATAAGAAAATGAGCCTCGGGCCTTCAAAACCGTGCGAGAGTAAAGGGTCGTCGCCGGGAAGAAAAAAAAACCCACCCCTATATCGAGCGTTCGTAAAAATTGCTCCCGAAAAAAAAACAACCCCTCCGGGATGTGTTTCCGGCGGAGCGCACGAACACACGCGCGCTTAACGTCCGAGAGACGTAAGGTCGTAATTCATCGGTGAAACAAAACGCGATTTGTGTCCTTGTGACTTTTTTATCCATTCTTTTTTTTTTTTTTTTTGCGAAACAAATAAATAATATCGCGGTACGTGTACGCGATGCGATTCTATGGCCCACGGGTGCAGTTTGCAAACCGAGCAAATGGGTCGGAATGGAATTTCATTGTCATCCGTTTTTGCAAGGCAAAGTTACGAATTGCGATATTTTGAAATAAAAATCTTCCCAGATGGCGTCTGGTCTTGTCGCTCTCTCTCTTATCGACTCGGCGATCGTTGAAAGCTTCCGTGTTTCGCCGCAACGGCGTTGCGGGCGCTGGCAATCTGAGCGCAGTCGCGTGTTTGATGCGGATAAGCTGCAGATACGGCAAACTTGATATAATACACACGAATGTATTTATATCATTTTGTTGCGTTCATAACTTGTTCGGAAATCTTCGTTACATTCCATTTACTGTCGACTATTTATCGTGCGTACGCTCAGTGCGAATAAGCGACGGCAGAAGAACCGGAAGCTTCAGCGATCAATTGGAAAAGTCGATAGTGATCGAGAAGGACGCACGGTGGCGCTAGCGACGTTCGAGCGGCGCGGCGGCAGTGAGAGGTGATAAGAGGCGCCGGTTGGGCGTCTCGCGATCGACGTTGTGAAAAGTGAAAAAAGTATTCTCACCGAGGACGCGGGAATATCGGATGGACACATATTACTGAACGAGGACCACGATGACGCATTGGGAAACGTCAATACTGAATATCTTTCGAATGGATGCGAATTTGGTACACGCCGAGAGTGGACAAAGACGAACGACGCGCGGTGAGACAATGGCGTCGAAAAAACGGAGGTAAAATTACTTTATTTTTCCCACGGGGTATCTGCAGGTACGTAATTACTATATTTCGATCTATATATTTATATGTCTTTTTTTCGCAATTTCACTTCAGCGTTGAATTAAAAACACAACGAACTTTCGCGAATATTGTATTGGAAAAATCGTCAAACATAAAGTCAGTGATCGCGTTGCGAAATGTCCTTTTTATTTTCATCAAAATGATCGTTGAATAAAAAAATTTGGCTTCTCCAGAAAATATATTTTGTTCGAGGTGTTGGGGCGGGGGGGAGTCAACGGCGTTTTGCAGTTCAGAATTAACGTGCCGGGCGGTGAAAGAAGGGCAGAAAAGAGGTTATGTGTCGAGTAAAATAAAATAAAAAGATTGATGAAGAAAAAAAAACAACGCGTTCTAAATCAGTATGGGGACAAAAAGTTTGAAGGTCAAAGGTCGAAGTGAGGAAAATATGGCGGCTATAGCGAGTTAAAAACGTCAACAATCTCGATAGGTCTCTTCCAACAAAGACGCGAAACATACGCCGGAGCGCTCGCAGCGCCACCGTCAATATCGCTCTAGCGGCGAAAAGTGGAAGCTTCAACGATGAAACGAGGAAATAACGAGAATGAAAGACCCAAAGTTGGCAAAACGACGATAGAAAATGGGATAATCAGCTGCTGCGTGGCTTTGTTCACCAAAGAGAAAAAGGAAAGACTCGCCAAAGGACTCGCAGGTACGCTAATTATTTTTCTCCTCATTGATACGAAATATATCTCGCATTATTCACCGTATTATCATCAACAATGTCAAATATTTTGAAAAAATCATGAAAATTCGGGTGGGAAAAAACATCCACCGATCCTGATTATTCTTCAACGCGGACCAGATTATTATTACTATACTCACCATTATATAATATAATAACGTATTCCCATTATTATCATTAATAATAATAATGAACGATCTTTGAACGTTGCATTATAACTTATTATATTACGTAATATATAATACACAATACTAATATATTTTGTTAACTATAAAATAGACATTACTATTTATTTTTCTACTACCATTATTGCCAATGTTGAAGAATATTAGCGACGTTTCATACGAAATATCGCGCCCCTAATTATTATTATCATTATTACCAAACAAATATTAAAAAATTCGGGTGGGAATGCGCAAAAAATCGTGAATCAGTGGTACTTACGTGGACCAGATTGTTATTACTATACTCACCATTATATAATATAATAATGTATTCCCATTATCATCATTAATAATAATAATAATAATGAACGATCTTTGAACGTTGCATTATAACTTATTATATTACGTAATATATAATAGGCAACACTGATATATTTTATTTACTATAAAATATACATTACTATTTATTTTTCTACTACCATTATTGCCAATGTTAAAGAATATTAGCGACGTTTCATACGAAATATCGCGCCCCTAATTATTATTATCATTATTATCAAACAAATATTAAAAAATTCGGGTGGGAATGCGCAAAAAATCGTGAATCGGTGGTACTTACGCGGACCAGATTGTTATTACTATACTCACCATTATATAATACAATAATGTATTCCCATTATTATCATTAATAATAATAATAATAATAATAATAATAATAATAATGAACGATCTTTGAACGTTGCATTATAACTTATTATATTACGTAATATATAATAGGCAACACTGATATATTTGATTTACTATAAAATATACATTACTATTTATTTTTCTACTACCGTTATTGCCAATGTTGAAGAATATTAGCGACATTTCATACGCAATATCGCGCCCACAATTATTATTATCATTATTATCAAACAAGTAACGAAAAATTCGGGTGGGAACGCGCAAAAAATCGTGAATCAGTGGTACTTACGCGGACCAGAGTTCGTGCGGCGGTGGTAGTTTGACGTCGCTCGTTTTGTCCGGCAATTTGTAATACTCGTAAACGTAAGAGGCCCCGGGATCGTCCGTGTGCGAGGCGACCGTCGTCACCTGATGCTGCTGCTGGAGGTTGAGCATCGCGGCGGTGGCTACCGACAGCGGATGCTCGCAGTACGCCCGCCAATCGCCCTCCATACCCTGTACTTGCACCTGAACGGCGGCTACCCGGCTTTTGTTAACGTCAGCGTGATCCTCGACGCCGTTCGTCTGCTCGACGATGTCCGTCCCAGCGTTCGACGAATTCCCCAAGGAACGCTGCTGCTGCTGCTGTTGCTGCTGCTGCTCCTCGTTGACGATCTCCTCGTCGTCCTCGACGCTGGCCTCTCCGCGACCCACGTAAGCCTGCTGCTGGCCCTCCTCGGCCACACCAGCGGCTTCCTCCTCCCCTCGACTTCGTCTTCTAAGGAAAAACCAAGAACAACAATCGGTCAATCATTAATCCACCCATTTCGAGGAATTTCCTCAATTTCGACTCCCGTCCAGGCTCAATTTCGAAAAAAAAAATCGCGCAAAAAAAGAGTCGTTGAGGCAGATGCCGAGGGTTGAGATTCTCCCCGGGAGGCAGGTACGTAATGTCTCTTACATGTACCTGATGTTTGGTGGCTCTGAAAAGCCAAAGGTACAACAGCATACACGAGCGGAGATTAATTATTATAGACCCCCTTTGCCTTTTGCCTACAGTCATCAATTTATGTATATATAACCTCGGAGCGGCATTAACCCCCCCCCCCCCCCCCCCAACCTCACCTTACCCCTCGCTGCTCTCGCACTTTCGTACCCCTTTGAATATATACTTGATCTCTCGTGTGCTCCATATATACCCGTATATGCGATCTTACCCCCCCCCCCCCCCCCGCAGCTTCGCCCTGCTTCCCGACGCGTTAAGGTAGTTCTATCGTTAGATTCAAATCGAGAAATTGTTTTGCAGTTTTTCTCACATACAAAATGGTTCGCGGGCTTCAGTTAAATAAGGAAAGTTGTTACAAATCGACTAAAGAACAGCATACTCCAAATTCACGGTCATCCCAGGTGATATGTGCTTGCTCTATAATTACAAAAATTGCGAAAAAAATGTTCTTAAGATTTTTTTGGAAAACTCAAGAAATCTTCTTTGATGTTGCATAAAAATGTATGCAAAGTTTTAGAAGGCTTCACCACGTAGAAGCCAAGATATTCATTGATGAAAATGCAACTTTTAACACGCGCTCTTACGAGAGACTACCGAAAATTGTGATTTTTACCAATAAATATCTCAACTTCCACGTGGTAAAACCTTCCAAAATTTATTACACACGCATATATGACATCAAAGAATACGTATTCAAATTTTCAACAAAATCTTAAGAAAACGATAAAACGATAGAACTACCTTAAAATCCAAATTCCGATGCCACCGCCGTGGCAAAGTCCCCAGCAGTTACTATAATCTATGCATCTCGAATCAATCTCGTCTCTTCCGGCAGCGCAGCATCCGACTCGCGCTGCAGCATCTCATCTTTCTCGATCTCGATCTCCCGGTACCGCGGTATCCATGTCGGTTTTTCGATTCGCATTACGGGGCGATTTTTTGATTTTTTTCATTTTTTCGAAAGCTTTTTCTCGGGGCGGTGTTTTTTTTCATCGATTTTTCTCTCCGAAATCGCGGGTTTTCAATCTTCTCGTTTTGCTTTTTTGATTTTTCCGCGTTTGGAGGGAAATTTGTGCCAAAAGGTCGATATTTCGAAAAGTTATCGGGAAATCCAAATTTTTTGTCGGGTTCGTTTCGGCGTGGAACGCCCCGTATATGTGCACAGACGAATTTCTCCGCGGATAATATACATATCAGCACCTGGATGCGCACAAGCAGTTCGCCCCTGTTGTTGGCTTCGTCCGCGGTTGGGGCATTGCGCAATCGGCCGATAATGAGAGAGCTCCGCTCTTGTCCTGTGCAAATATTTTTTTTTCCCTCTCTCGCGCGTTTTTTGTTTGCACAGGTTTTGCACGCACGTAAATTACAACCGACGAAATTCAAAGAAGCCGAGCGCACACAAGAATTTTCATTGATTTTGCGTATCATCGTTAATTTCGTCGGAGAACACACGGACGAGAGCTCGATGGGAAAAATATGGGGGGGGGGGGGGGAGAAAAAACACAAGAGAAATCGCGAAGATTCCAAGCGGAAGAATCCCCCATTTATCATCCCTTGCGTTTCAGCCTCGACGATCGTTTCCTCTTTTTTTTTTTTCCTCTCATTGCCTCTCACGATCAGCCGCGTTTGACACTCGGCAAACACGAATTTTGCGTTTTGACAGTGTTTGGCGTTGATTTCCAACTTCCCCCCCTTTTTTTTTCAATCTCGATTGAAGTTTCGAATTTATCGAGTCGAGTGGGTTTTTTTTTTTTGCGTACGGTTCCTCAGGGGCCGAGAAAAAGGGCCGCGGACGAAGAGACAAAAAGTTTCGGCATCGGAGAGAACGTACGCGCTCGCGTATTTTGTTGCAAAGTCGCCGGTGGCTCGGTACACCGGTCACGTAAAACGTATATACGAATCCTCGCGGTCTCACGTACGGAGAATAATAATATACGTGCTCGCATTATTCCAAAATTCATACGCACCCGCGAGAGCGGCGGGACCAGCTTTTTTTCCGCGTTATACGAATTTACGATGATGGATAAACGGGCGTATGTCGAGTTATTCGTCAGAACGGAAGAGGAAAGACGGAGATGCTCGGCTAAAGGCGGTTTTTCGGGAGTTTGGCGGTTTTTCGAACTTCAAGTGGCTCTCACTGTTTAGAAGCACCAAATTTTTGTGGAAAAAGTCGAAATTTTGAGGGGCTACACTGGAAACTCGTGGAAAATTGAAAAAATCGACTTTTTTTCGTCACTTTTGACGATACAATGCGTGAAAACGCTTCCTATTTTTTTAGCGACAGAGGTCGATGCTTCAAGCCGCGCTCGATCTTTTCTCGCTCGGTGAGGCTTGAAAATGCCGCTTGAAACGACCTCGTATCTTTGTTTCTCGATTTTTGAGCCTGCTCGAGGGCGTTTCGAAACATCCCCTGTGAATCTATACAAGTCGATCGTAGAGCGAGTTGCGATCACTCGAAATTCAAACTCGAAAAATGAAGTTCGGGAGTTTGGCGGTTTTTCCAACTTCAAGTGGCTCTCACTGTTTAGAAGCACCAAATTTTTGTGGAAAAAGTCGAAATTTTGAGGGGCTACACTGGAAACTCGTGGAAAATTGAAAACATCGACTTTTTTTCGTCACTTTTGACGATACAATGCGTGAAAACGCTCCCTATTTTTTTACCGACAGAGGGCGATGCTTCAACCCGCGCTCGATCTTTTCTCGCTCGGTGAGGCTTGAAAATGCCGCTTGAAACGACCTCGTATCTTTGTTTCTCGATTTTTGAGCCTGCTCGAGGGCGTTTCGAAACATCCCCTGTGAATCTATACAAGTCGATCGTAGAGCGAGTTGCGATCACTCGAAATTCAAACTCGAAAAATGAAGTTCGGGAGTTTGGCGGTTTTTCCAACTTCAAGTGGCTCTCACTGTTTAGAAGCACCAAATTTTTGTGAAAAAAGTCGAAATTTCGACGGGCTACACTGGAAACTCGTGGAAAATTGAAAAAATCGACTTTTTTTCGTCACTTTTGACGATACAATGCGTGAAAACGCTTCCTATTTTTTTACCGACAGAGGTCGATGCTTCAAGCCGCGCTCGATCTTTTCTCGCTCGGTGAGGCTTGAAAATGCCGCGTATCTTTGTTTCTCGATTTTTGGCAGATTTTCAAAGTCCGCCCATCGATCTTCGTCAATTTTCTCATCTTTGCGTTTTTTTCCACTGATTTTCAAGCTCGATTACGAGGCAGAAGGAATTTAGCTGCGGCGACGAAACTTGCCGCATTTTCCGAGCCCGCTCGAGGCCGTTTCGAACCACCCCCCGTGAATCTATGCCCGTCGATCGTAGAGCGATTTGCGATCCCTCGAAATTCAAACTCGAAAAAACGCAGCTCGTACGAAAACCAAAGCAGTCAAAGTTTTTTTTTTTTCATACTTCAAATGGCCCTTACGGTACATCGTTCGACGTTTTTCGTTCGTAAGATCGTCGAGCGTATCTTGGCGCTCGCCGCAGTCCGCCGACGACGTTTCGACGCTGCGAAAGCCACTCCACATACGCCCTTCCGTCTCCCACCGATGATTTATACAAAAATGTACAGCCGTTTCGCGCATACACGCCGCGCAATCGAATCGTTTGTTGCTTCTCCGACGATCGTCCTCGGGCTTTCTCGAGCGGTTTTTTGCGGCCCCCGTGAGAGGAGAGAAAAGAGCGAGGGAATCGCGAACGTCCCTCCATATGGAATCAATTTTTTTCCCCCTTGTCGCGGCAAAATGACGAAGAGAGAGAGGGAGAGAGAATCTCGCGGAATGAACGACGAAATCTATGCGTTCACATACGCCCTTCGATCGGAGGGGGGGGGGAAAGTCGATTCTCGCAGTTTCTCGATCGGCAAAAAAAAAATAAACGAAGGATTCTCATGTAACCGCGCGGTCGTGTAAATCGAGAGTCCGCCGATCGAGACGAAGAAAATAAGAGATGAATTCTCGAGAGAACGTTGGGGAATCGAGGGTGGGGGGCACTCGCGTTTTATTCGATGACATAAATATAAATGCGACGAATCGTACCGAGCTTGCGACGAGGTTCGAGTCGAGCGAACAAAAAATCACAGGATCGAGCAAAGAGAGTCCGGGGCGTGGCGAGAATTCTCGTACTTTGTCGCTTAAGATGGAAAATTCGATCGAAAAGAGATTATCAATTGATCCTTCGAAATGTAAATTTAAAAACAATCAACCGTTGATCATCGGTACAATTATTCTATAATTAATAGACGAATTGATCGATGTGAATTTTCAAGATCGAAAAATTTCGATTTCGAACGATCATTTTTTTCCCACGTCTTCGTTTGACGAGAAAATCCTTTACAATCCGCCGGTGTATCTCGAGATGCCTTCTTGACGAAGCGAGAAAAAAGTTGAAAGGGAACGAACAAAATTGAGAGAAATAATCTTTCGAACGCAGGAGTTTCGTTTCGCGTCCTTCTCTTCTCATTTTCTCGCTGTACGCGAGATGAAACGCTCGAGAATGTACACGTATGTACGCAGCCGCGCGTGTACGTTGAAAATGCGCGAACACGCGAGAAATCCCAAGCCGAGCAAAACGACGAGAGGAGACGAGCTACGCGGATACATATGTAAATTCAAGAGCAACGCGGCGTATAAAAACTATCGCAGAGCCCCGACGCGGGGAGATTCTTTGGCTCTCCGTTGTGAAGGAGAGAAGAAACGCGAGAGGAAGATCTCTCTATAGAAACACACGGTAGTTCACCTGCGTATCCGGTTTTCTTGCGCGTTACGCTTCTTTTTTACCTCCTCTCTTTTCTCGAGGTGATGAGCATTGAGTCCGCTCGAGGTGTAGATTTACAAAGCACACACGAGAGAAAAGTTATCAATGAATCCATTGGGCCTTTACGCTCTGCACTCTCCCATGGAACAAGATACTTTTCGACCTTTTTTTCTCTTCCTCCCTCCCTCTCTCTCTCTCTCTTTTTCCATCTTCGCTCCCGCGATTCTTCGCCTTGAAAATTTTGAATTCGTTTGTAAAAAAAAGCGCATTTTGTCTTTCGAAAAAAAGCGAGGGCTGACTTTTTTCGCTCCGAAAAAATCGGTCTTTTTCTCATCGAAATGAGGATGATGAGATTTTTCGAATTGTACGAAAAGTACGAAAAAAGGACGGAGGATATACGCGGTAATTAATGAACGTCCGTAGGAATATAACTGTAAAGAAAAATAAGAGGAGAAGAAACGAGAGAAAAGGAGATTTCTTACGGCCACACGGGAGAAGAATCATCTTCTCCCGCGGCTCTGGACCACGAAATTTTTATACTTTATATACTTTTCGACCTTTTTTTCTCTTCCTCCCTCCCTCTCTCTCTCTCTTTTTCCATCTTCGCTCCCGCGATTCTTCGCCTTGAAAATTTTGAATTTCTTTTAAAAAAAAAGCGCATTTTATCTTTCGAAAAAAGCGAGGGCTGACTTTTTTCTCTCCGAAAAAATCGGTCTTTTTCTCATCGAAATGAGGATGATGAGATTTTTCGAATTGTACGAAAAATACGAAAAAAGGACGGAGGATAAACGCGGTAATTAATGAACGTCCGTAGAAATATAACTGTAAAGAAAAATAAGAGGAGAAGAAACGAGAGAAAAGGAGATTTCTTACGGCCACACGGGAGAAGAATCATCTTCTCCCGCGGCTCTGGACCACGAAATTTATTCGAACCATTCTCGCCACCTAACGGATCTCTCCTTGCGAGGATGTATAACGCGAGCTCGATTCTTTTTCCCATATTCCTTTTTTTTCCATCGATTTTTACTATCGCCCATCGTTTTTTCTTATTATCATTATTTTTAATCGTAAATAAATTCTCCACCGTAATCCAGTAATCGTATGCAGGATCGTTTCGCTCATATTTTTTTTCTTTTTTGGTTTCTCTGTGTTGTTCTTTTTTTTTTACGTCCGTCGATCTATCACTCGTCTCGACACTCCCAGGTGAAACGTCCAGGTATGCATAGCTCTCGTACGAGTCGGGAAGAGGGGCTCGAGAAGGGGGGGGGGGAGGCAGGGGTTAACTAAATATTATATCAACGATCTTCCACAGTGATTCGAGCAGAGCTCATCCCCTGCGAGCGTTTACAGTGACGCGAGAAATATTTTATTCGTCCGTCTTTCTCTCGCTTTTTCTTTTTTCTCTTCTCACCATGGTTTCGGGCAATTCCGATCGGAGATAAATCTACGAGAGAATTATTTGAAAGAAAAAAGTACGAAAAAATCGATGGAAAAAAGTAACGCGACGTGATTGGTTTTTTTTTTGGGATTTTCGCATTGAATTATCGAGTTTTTGACGAAATGTCGGCGATTTTCGTAATCGGCGTGAAAAAATACGTGGATATGGGCTGTTTAATCGAATTTAAAAAATCGACAATTTCGTCATTTTTTGCCAAACCACTAAAATGCCCGCCATTTTTTCCCTGATTGAGGCAGAGACTCCATCTTGTGCTCATTCTCCGGGCAATTGTTGACGCTTCAAAATGCCGTTTGGTTCGCGTAGATATCTGCATTTTTCGATTTTTGGCAGATTTTCAAAGCCTGACCATCGATTTTCGCCAATTTTCCCATACATACCCCTTTGCGTTTTTTTCGCCAATTTTCCACCTCGATTTTGAGGGGGAAGGAATCTAGCTATCGAGATAAAACTTTCACCGTTCTCTAAGTCTACTCGAGGGCTATCCAAAACCCCCCCAAAAAATCATTGTAGCATGATTTACAACGTAGTTACGGCCACTTGAAATTTCGGCTTTTCGACGATTCCGAAAAAGTGGGCAAAAACGGAGTAAAATTTTTTTTTTCGAATTTTCCATAAGTCGCCAGCCTATTTCGTCGCAAATTTCCCGCTGATTCCAAAACTCATCGACTTTTTCGCGAAAGCTCAAAATTTCGCAAAAAAACAGTTGAAATTCGAATGAGAATAGTTTTTTCGCGGTTTTCCCAAGGACGGAAAAGAAGACGCGAATTTTTCGCATCAACGACGATGTGTGCACTCTGTGTACAACGAATTAACATACGTACGAGTACATAAGTCAAGCCGGCAGGCGGGTACAAACTCGCCGTTTAATATTCCATGGAAGTGTCGTCCACGCGACCGTTCCTTATATACAAACATATCGAAACACTCCTGGCGATCCCCTCCGCGTATTGCCCCTCCTCCCCCGCTCTCGCTGGAGTCGCCCTTCATTTGAATAAAGAGCCGCGCGGCTGCCCTCGAGTTTTTCCTCTTCGTCTTATTCGCGATGCGCCTCACGGAAACGCGTCTCCTTACGTACGGAATTTATTTATTCCTCCTCAATCATGCTCTCCCACCGTCGACAAAAAGACGACTGATCCGCGTACGGAATAATTATTATTAATTCTCGATCGATTTTCCCGCGAAAAAACAAAGATCCACGAGAGCAAACGCGAAATACACATGATAAAACGTAACGTCTAATCGATGATAAATCGCTAATGAAGAAGAAAAAAAAAGGGGGGGTAAGAAAAAAGCGATCATCTCGTGTTTTCCATCTTTCCTTCCCTTACTCCCTCTCTCGTCCGTACTCTGTTTATTTGCTTATTCTTCTCTTTTTTTTTTCTCATTCTTTCATAAATCCCTCGACGTTTCTACACGCAGAGAGAGAGAGAGAGAGAGTCGGAGAGTCTGTAATAACGCGAGCTAATTAATCTTCGTGCAATTGAGAGTACAGCGACACTCGGGGGACTTTGCAGCCGCGATCTCGTCGTCCACCTCGTGGACGACGTCCTCGTGCGTTTTAAAAGCCCTCTCGTCGTCTCACCGAGCCGGTGTGCATAAATAATCCTTCACTTCCGGCGACAGCGGAGACACCGCGATCTTCCACGAGAGAAAATGGAGGAAAAAAAAAAGTTGAAATAATGATAATAATGATAAAGCGGCAACGAGGCGGCCGGACTCGCAAGGGCGTTGTACGTGGGCCTCTTCTCTCCAGTTTTTTCTCTCTCTCTCTCTCTCCCTCTCTCTCTCTCGGACGTATAGACACGAGGATGGAAAATTCACGTCCTACGTAATATCCTTCGCGTTGCCAACTGCCTTCTTATCTCTTTGCGCTACTACAGTTTTATTTTTTTCATTTTCCTTCCTTCTTTATCCTCCTTTTTTTCCCTCCCGTCACCCGTACGCATTTTCAAGACGTTTCTGGAGAACGCGGAAATCGTCGGCTTCCGCGCGCGCGCGCGCGCCTCGTCCGTCGCGAAAAAACGAGAGACGCACGTGCGCGGCGGCAGAGTATAGGCAAATTCATTTTCTCTTTCGTTTTTCGTCTCCCGACAAAAATAAAAGTTATTTTTGGATGCGTGGAATTTTTCAAAATCACCCGACGCAAAATTCACCTTTTGGGGGTGAATTTCTCAAGGGCGGAAGATGTAACGAGGGGCTCGAGGCTGCGTTGACGCGTTTTGTGTCTTTTTTTAATGTATTATCGTTCGAGGACATTGGACACGCTTGTAAAAATGTGATGGACCCGGTCGGGGAAAGGGGGGATGAAGGGAGAAGGATAGACCGAAAATGGCAAAGAATGGGGGGAGACCCGGTGATTTTGATGGATCGAGGAGCTCGTTGAACCCTTCTGGTTTTTTTTTTTTCCACGAGGACCCTGTCGCGTCATCTCGCTCTCGATCCTGCGCTGCATAATACGTACACGATATATATGTATGTATATAATATATATATATATACATACACATATTTGTTTTATTTTTCCACGGGTAATTCCGTATCCGACAGGTTACTCTCTCACGCTCGGTCATTTCGACGCGAGACGAGGCGCGCGAGAGAGGAGAGAGCCCCCTTAAGAAAAATATACGCATCGTCGGACCGATATTATGGATGGGTTTCGTTATCGATCTCCATCATCTTTGTCACAATTAGCGAGAAACGAGATGGGGAAAGATAATACGCGTTTTTTCATCGTTTGAAAATTTTCATAATAATAATAATGGTATACACTTAATTATTACTGTTATTTGAATATTGAATAATATTTTGGAAAATCAATATCATTTCATATTTGAACAATGATGTTCAATAATGATAATAACGATAATGATAATTCTTTTTCTGTAATATACGTACATACGTACGTCTTTGATCGACATTTTTGAACGAAGCAAAAGTGTCTTTTTCTTCATTTCCGGTCCATTATTATTATTATTGAATTTTTTCTATTAATCGTGGCAAAAAACAATGTTCCAATAATATTTAGAAAGGTCTGTCGCCTGTCGATTGAAAATAAAACAAATTGGCCGCTGAGCCGCTTTTTCATCATTTGAAAATTCTCATAATACTCATATATACTTCATTATTACTGTTATTTTAATATTGAATGATATTTTGGAAAATCAATATTATTTTATATTTGAACAACAATGTTTAATAATAATAATAACGATGATGATAATTTTTTTTCTGTAATATACGTAAGATACAATTCTTTTTTTTACGTATTAGTCCGCGTTTATGCAGTATAATGTACGTTTGATAATATAATCATGAACTTTTCTTTGATCGACATTTTTGAACGAAACAAGAGTGTCTTTTTCTTCATTTCCGGTCCATTATTATTATTATTGTTGAATTTTTTCTGTTAATTTGTGGCAGAAAACAATGTTCCAATGATATTTAGAAAGGTCTGTCGCCTGTCGATTGAAAATAAAACAAATTGGCCGCTGAGCCGCTTTTTCATCATTTGAAAATTCTCATAATACTCATATATACTTCATTATTACTGTTATTTTAATATTGAATGATATTTTGGAAAATCAATATTATTTTATATTTGAACAATGTTTAATAATAATAATAACGATAATGATAATTTTTTTTCTGTAATATACGTAAGATACAATTCTTTTTTTTACGTATTAGTCCGCGTTTATGCAGTATAATATACGTTTGATAATATAATCATGAACTTTTCTTTGATCGACATTTTTGAACGAAGCAAAAGTGTCTTTTTTCATTTTCAGTCCATTATTATTATTATTGTTGAATTTTTTCTGTTAATTTGTGGCAGAAAACAATGTTCCAATGATATTTAGAAAGGTCTGTCGCCTGTCGATTGGAAATGACACAAATTGGCCGCTGAGCCGCTTTCTCATCATTTGAAAATTCTCATAATAATAATAATATATACTTTATTATTACTGTTATTTGAATGTTGAATAATATTTTGGAAAATCAGTATTCTTTGACGTTTAAACAATAATTTTTAATTATAATTTTTTTCTCTATAATATACGTATAATGTATCAATCTTATTTTTACGTATTAGTCCGCGTTTATGCAGCATAATGTATCATATAATCATGAACTTTTCTTTGATCGACGTTTTTGAACGAAGCAAAAGTGTCTTTTTCTTCATTTCCGGTCCATTATTATTATTATTGTTGCATTTTTTCTGTTAATTGCGGCAGAAAACAACGTTCCAATAATATTTAGAAAGGTCTGTCGCCTGTCGATTGAAAATGAAACAAATTAGCTAATTTCGCCGCATGACCGGTCCAAGCCAGGCTTTTGCCGGAGTCGCTCTCTCGATGTGTTATCGCATTCACGTTTTTCCCGTCCCCGGTGTATCCGTCGACCTGTCGGGTGCGAGACGCGAGATTTTTCAAAATTTCCAGCTTCACGCATCGCGGCGGCTCGTCGCTCTCGCCCGACTCGCCCGAACTTTTTCGTTTTCGTCGTCTCGCAGTTTTTACGCAACTGCTCGATCGCCGACGGTTTTTGTCGATCTCGATGGGGGAAAAAACGGGGAAAAATGTCGTTTCGCCCGAATGAATTCAATATTTAATCGCAACTCGTTCGTCACCGCAGTAGCCCCGACTTTTATCGTCCATTTTTTTTTCGTCCGTCAACCTCGGATTTTTGGATTTTCACCGCTATATTCACCAGCGGAAAGTCAAACGCCGGAGGAAACATCGCGCGACGTAAAAACGTCGAGGAGCTCCCTTTCTTATCTGCGAAACATTCGCGGTAGAGTCCGGAAAATACACGTACAGGGCTTTCCGCGCGGAATCGATGACGCGAAAAAAAATCGTCGTCAGCTTCCGGGGTATCGATTATTTACTCCCTATCCTCGCAGGTTTTCGTCTCGAGAATGTCGATGCTCGAATCGTCGGGTGTTTGAACGCTTGGGAGAGAAAAAAATGCTTTTCGCCGCCCAGAGCTCGAAAATCAGGGTGAAAATGTTTCGAACGTTCGTAAAATCGAAGGAACCGACGTTTTCCGGCGGAAACCGCGAAAATAACGTTTTTTTCTCCACCTCGAGTGTCCAAACAGGCCTGCTCGGGGCGTTAACGGTCCGAGCGGGGAAACGCCGAGGGTTTTTGGGGCGCGGAACGCCCCGTGGGTGTATTGCAAAACTTTATTCCGCAAACTCGGTAGATTGTCGCGTTACATCGCGGGCTCGCTCGCTCGCTCGAGCAAAAAGTGGAAATTCGCGCGAACGAGAAATATAAGCTCGCAAGCGTGAACCGCCGACCATGACAGCGATAGGATAAGACAAAAAAAAAAAACATACCGACTGAGCCAAGCTATATGCAACTTCCTACATCGCTTCGATCTTTATATACATATATACATATGTGTATGTTTGTGTGTGCATATAAACGAAGAAAAAAAAGAAAAGAAAATTCCGTTACGTACGCCGTTGACGATTAACAAGCCGTTAATGGCACCCTCGCACCATCGATTTTGCGACAAGAGACAAGAAGATTGAGAAAAGAAGAAAAAAATACGGGGGGAAAAGTCACCGAGCGAAAAGAGCCGCGTGGGAGCCTCCGCGCGACACGCGGAGGAATAATCGAGTTTCTCGAGTTCGAAGCGAGAAAAGAAAAAAAGATTTTTTTTTTTTTTCATCATCTCGCGTTTCGTTTGTTTATTTGTTCGCTCGTTGTTTCAAAACGGCGATTTATGTTTGCGTCCGTTGGTGCAGAACCGATTAGAAAGTCGACGAGCGAGCCGCGCGAGTCGCGCCGCTGATAAGACCGACAGGAGAGGCTTCCTGTTCAACTTTGTTATTCAATTTTCATCGATAACGCGGCGTTCTTTTTTTCCTTTTCTTCTTCTTTCCATGTTTTTTTTTTTTTTTTATTATTCTTGCACCAAAGTCGAAAAAAGGCGAGGATTTTCCGTGTGAAAAAAGGAAAATCGCCTCACTGGCTCGCGCGGGGGCTTTGGAAAAACGTCTCGATGCGTTTCGATGCATGAAATTCTCGCGTCACGTCGCTGAAACGTTCCCCTACCGCGCCGAGAAGACCCTCTTCCGGGTGTACCGAGGTGTATATTTATGTATATTATGTTTGTACGTACGCGAAATGACTTTTCGCGCGTCCCACTCGCGGCGGTGTGCGCCACGCGGTGAGCAATAATGAGACGATTTTCTGTGTGTCCCGACGTTCACCGAGGGAGACCCGCGTATGCTGCTGCGGAAAAAGAGAGGAGAACCCCCGTGGCGCGGAATGAACTCGAGTGCGGAATCATCGTCGAGTGTATGGGGAATTTCGTGCGAACTTGTTGAGGTTTTTCAAAATTGTCTCGTTATCGCGGTTTAAAAGGGACATTTCGAACGTTTCTTCAGCAAGATCGAACGAATCGGCGAAATACCCGCGGGGAAAGACAAAGGATTCGCGATTTCAAATTTTTTTTTTAAATTTTCGTTGAAATTTTACATAGAAGGCCCCATATAACGTGCGCAACGCGTCCGGAGAAGATCCTTATAGGGCGATATCGCACGGGCGGTGGACCGTGCGCGCCTTTGCGAAGCCGTGAATGCGGGAGATGAAAGGTCGCGAGGGAAACGCGAGAGGACTCAAAGTTCGGAAGAATGAAACACGGGAGCGCGCGTGAAAGCCGGGCCGAGGAGGACGGGAAAAGGTTCGCCCCTCCAAAGGCCCTCGGAGGCAACCTCGAGTGTGTTTTACCGTTCTCGGCTCTCTCTCTCTCTCTCTTCTTTTTTTGTCAATTTTTCAACAATGAAACGCCCCATATATATAATAATAAGTATGCATATGAGGTAACTGCAAGCGCGTGTCTTGAACGCGGACACCCCCCGGTACATAAGTAACTCTATATTATTATCCTTTTTCACACCTCCGTGAACGTCAATGCGAACGCGCTATATATGTTTCCAATGCGACTTTCGTCCATGTTTTTCCTCCTGCGGGATGCTGCGCAGTATTTTTTTTTTCTTCTCTCCTCTCGGTAGACGAACTCGGAATAAAGACGAGGTATTATAATTGTCGGATAGTTCGAAGCCACGCGGTGGTGCCCCTGTACTCGAGGCTGTCTTTTCTTCTATTTTTTTTTTTTTTTCTGCATTGTCGAAATCACAATCGGATCATTCGGCAGGCTTTTTTTTTGTTCGTCTTCGCAGGCTGGCAAATTAATTGGGCGATCGCTGAATTTTTTTCCCGACCATTTCCTCCATCCTCCGTTTTTTCGTTTCGATTTATTCGATTTTCCGGAATTTCGTTGTTTTTTTTCTTTTTTATTATCGAGCGCAAAGGATTTGTACTTTGCGCGACGAATAGCCAAGAGCTGACGCTCTCGGCTCGTACAGATATGCGGATTAATAAAAGAACGCGACGGACTCATCGCGAATCCCGTTTAATCGCGATGTCACGCTGAAATTAAAGTCAATCGAGCGTGTCATCATCTCGAGGCGGCGGAGAGGAGAGAAAAAAGGCGAGAAAAACGAAAAACCCACAGGGCGCTGGAATTTTTTGTTTTTTTTTCGCCTTTTGGATTATGGAGAAACGCTAGGATTTATAACGCCGCGTATGGTTTGCGGTTTTTGCCGCTGAGCGATCGCTTTGGACGTAATTCGCAATGAACCGGCTCGTTACACGCTCGGACGCAGCGCTAGTGGAAACAGCCAGTGGCGGATCAGACTCGGAGTTGATTCAAGAGTCGTTTGGATGTGAAAACTTGAAAAAGAACGGGCTTAAACAGTTACGCGTGCCCGGAGGCGATGCGTGACAGTGCCGAGTGTCCAAAGATATCGAAAATACTCGTTCGACTTGTCTCTGGCTGTCATGCTTCCCCTGTCAAGTTTCGCACGCGATGCCCACTCAATTTCACCAATTTTACTCCAAAAATGTTAAACCCTGTTTCGAGTGTCATTTTTTTCTGTCAAAATGCTGTCAACTAACCGCAAAATTTGACAGTGTCAATTTTGGCAATTTTCGAAAAAACGTACGGATATATCTGCAGACATTGGAAAATAATAAAAATTTCGAGTTCGATTTTTTCCGTCAAAATGCTGTCAACTAACCGCAAAATTTGACAGTGTCAATTTTGGCAATTTTCGAAAAAAACGTACGATATTTCTGCAGACATTGGAAAATAATAAAAATTTCGAGTTCATTTTTTTCTGTCAAAATGCTGTCAACTAACCGCAAAATTTGACAGTGTCAATTTTGGCAATTTTCGAAAACAACGTACGGATATATCTGCAGACATTGGAAAATAATACAAATTTCGAGTTCGATTTTTTCCGTCAAAATGCTGTCAACTAACCGCAAAATTTGACAGTGTCAACTTTGGCAATTTTCGAAAAAAACGTACGATATTTCTGCAGACATTGGAAAATAATACAAATTTCGAGTTCATTTTTTTCTGTCAAAATGCTGTCAACTAACCGCAAAATTTGACATGTCAACTTTGGCAATTTTCGAAAAAACGTACGGATATATCTGCAGACATTGGAAAATAATACAAATTTCGAGTTCGATTTTTTCTGTCAAAATGCTGTCAACTAACCGCAAAATTTGACAGTGTCAATTTTGGCAATTTTCGAAAAAACGTACGGATATATCTGCAGACATTGGAAAATAATAAAAATTTCGAGTTCATTTTTTTCCGTCAAAATGCTGTCAACTAACCGCAAAATTTGACAGTGTCAACTTTGGCAATTTTCGAAAAAAATGTACCATAAATCTACAGACATTGGAAAATAATACAAATTTCGAGTTCATTTTTTTCCCCGTCAAAATACGACGATGCTGTCAAAAACAGTTTGACAGTTTCGCCTTTTCGAATTTCCAAGTGTAAAACTCGTCGTTAAATCGCCGCGAGGGTTTTTTGAATTTTTGTCTCCGCGAATCCGTGAGATTTTTCCCGCGAGATGAAACGCGAGATTCGAAAACGAGCGCGATGTAACGACATGGCGCGGGAACATGAGACACTGCGCGTATTCGCTTGGAGAAAAAAAAAACCCACCCTCGTTGTTGCAATCTTAATCGTAACGAAATACGATCTCTCCTTCCGAGTGACCCTCTCGATCGATTAAAGAGAAAAAATCTAAACAGCATATTCGCGGGAGGGTGAAAAACCGGTGAGAATCAACGACGACGAGGATTTCTCTCAGAGTCTCGTTAATCGTGCGACGATAAGTGCGATTTAATGCTCATAGAAGAGGAGAGAGAGGCGCAGCGAGACGTCCGAGAATCCCTCGGACGATTCTCAGCTTCTCGTTAAGATTGCAATATCGCACGAAAAAAACGGGCTTTCCGTCGCGATACGGCAAAACTCGTGAAATTCATTTTTTTCCCTCGACGAATCTAAAATTACGATTTGTCGAGAGAGAGAGAGAGAAAAAGAAACCAACGGAGGGTGGATGGAAAAATCCGATAAAAACGATAATTACGAGATGGACAAAGAATCGTCGTGGAAAAATCCGATAAAATAATGCGAATAAAATTGAACGCCGTACGCGTACTTTGTAAGAGCATCTGAGAATCCTTGGATTCGTCGGGATGAGAAAATTGAGACGTTTAACGCGCGCGGATCGGTCTTTATAATGTCTCGTGCGTTTATAACGTTTGTAAAGTCTGTCCGGTCGTTGAAACGTTATCGAAACGACCAGAACGAGCTCGTTGTTTCTCTTTCGCTGCTCGACACTCGGCAGCGTCGCGAAGAGAGGCAACGAGTACTCGCTCGAGTAGCTTGAGTTATTCCCTCGTCCTCAGCGTGGCGCAAACTGAATTTCTCGAATAAAGCTGCTCCGATAATATCGAGTCGAGGATTTACAAAACGGATAACACGCACGAAAAAATCCTAAAACGACAATTTCAAGTACCTACATGAATCCGAAAAAAAAAATCAGTCCCACAAAAGACCCCGCATTAACTTTGGTCCAAAATTCTTATGGCTTCGTTTAAAATCGGGGAAAAAAAAGTTTTCCGTTTATTTCTCCGAATTTTTCGTTTGTACGATTTTTTACGGAGATGGATGGATTTTTCCTCGCTGAAAACTCAAAATTTGTGCCAAAAAATGTTTTTCACGAAATTTGTACCGATTTTTGCGCGATTATGAGGCGAATAACGGTGCAAATTGGCAGAGGGATAAAACGATTGATTCTCGCATTGGAGAACAGCGATGAAAAGCATTTTGCGCGTATATACGTATATATATTTGTGTAAATGTGTATATATATTATGTATAAACATAGTAAATGGGGAATGTAAGTGGCGGAGGCCACCGTGGCTGGCGATGCTGCTCCGAACATGAATGAATGGAACCTGCTTCGCCGCTTGCATACCCATTATAGAAACTCGACGAATATAACAAGCCATCGTCTCTCTTTATACACGTATGGCATTTCTACGTACATACTTTGATGTGCCAACACATGTTCGCGCGTGTAAGCACAAGATAAATAACTTATTACATTTTTTCTCATCGAGAGTAAAGCGAATTTCATCCCAAACGCGTTACACTCGACATCGCCCCTGCGACGATACAGGGTGTCCCAAAATTCGATGACAACAATCGAAAGCCGGATTCAGACCGAAATTCCGAGGCGAAATGTAATTTAGCATTTTTTGACTCGAAACTTGACGAATTATCGAAAAATGCTCAAGGACTTTTCGACTTGGAATGTCATCCCCAATGTGACGTAAAATCGTGAGCAAGTACTTTTCGGACACCCGGTATAGTTGGAAAATTCACCCGTATACTATAGACGATGAAAAATCAATAAATTGAAAAAAATGTTTTTTCTTCTTTTCGAGTTTTGTTCCGTTGAAAATGACGGATTAAAGTACTGAAAGCAATTGAACGTAATATAATTGTAGTGTACAATATTAATTTTAATGTCGTTTTTCAAAATTATCATACATGTATAAATACCCTATTTATTCATTTAAATGGCAGTGATTTCGATCGAGCGAAATTCGAGAGGGAAAAAATTAATTTCTTCCAATGTTTTCTGTTCATTCGTTAATCCGTTTTGTTAATGAAAAATGTTGAAAAAAGGTGAATGTAGCGAAAGAGTGAATTACGCGAAATAAACGAACGTTATTTATGGGGAAATAGGTTGGAGAAGACATGAACAAACGACTGACGATAATTCCAGTCGAGAGTTTGTTTCTCGTTAAAATGTAATTATTGCCTCCTCGCGTTTAAACGAGAATTGCCCACAGCAGAGTTGCATATTGCTCTCGATTTATACGAAATTATCACGAGGAAATGTGGTGTCTCCCGAGATATATCCCGATGCTTCGAGCTTATCAATATAATTCCTATAATTGCCATTATAAATTGAAATTGTTTCGGTCTCACGATGTAGACGCTCGTTTTATTTATCAACCGAACGCGCCGCGTTATCTATTATTGTAATTTTATTCCATCTCTCATGGTTCGGACTATGCAGACGAAAAAAAAAAAGGAATCACGAATCCTTCTCTCGCTTTTTCCTCATCTTCGAAGATCGAAATAACACAGGCGGGGAAAAAAGAGGCGAAAAAAAAATAGTATTAAAATTGAAATTCTCAAGGATATTCACGCGCCGCGAGTCCTCCGCGAAACGAGCGTGATATTTCGTCAACGCCGACGTTTCTCGAGACGGTAAATGAAAATTATATCACCAGCGATGATGTTCGAATAAAATTAAGCAACGCTCGGATCGATTTCTTTTTTTTTTTTTTCTTAAATCACGTCTTTAATTCCAAGATCGATTCAACGAGGTGAGGGCAAAAATCGTCATCGATTTTCGCGAGTGACGCATGGAAAATCGACGGGGAAATTCAAAGATTTTTTTTTTGTCGCGAAATCACCGGTGGCTAAAGATCGAGGGGAAAAATCAACGAACCGAGTAAACACCTGCGTCACGGTGTCTGAACTCGCCTTGATATCCCGGCGACTTTATCCCCTTGTGTTTAACGTCGCGGTTTAGCTTGCGGGGGAAAAAAGTGCATTAATTTCTGATTGAAATCACGAGGAAGTGGCGGTGGGAGAGACGCGTGGTCGGCACACGTTTGAGGAAAATTCGTCGGATGTGATGTACATTTCTGTCGTATATCGTCAATTTTAAATTTAAAAAAAAAACCATTTTTTTCACATCGCTTGCAAAGTCGATATACAGGGTGTCGGAAAAAATGTCTACCGACAATTTTTTGTCACATCGGGGACGAAATTTCAAGCCGAAAAGTCCTTTGGTACTTTTCGATCCGACGAATCCTCACCGAGTTATTAATTATCGCAGTTGGACCGATTTTCCAAAACTTTGACGGTTCGCAACTCGTCAGGTTTTCGTCGTACGAGAAAATACCAAAATACTTTTCGACTCGGAATTCCATCCCGAATCCAACTTTGAATGATTATCGCAAAGTTTTTTCGACACCCTGTATACCCACGTATGTATAGAACACAATTCTCTCGTCCCAGTTGGCTGTTTGGTCCAGGCGCCAAAACCAGTTTCAACCGATCGCGACGAGCCCCATTATATGAACCCGATCCGAATCGCTTCTTTAACTAATCTGGTTGGTGCTTACGGTGACCTTCCATTAGCCCGATTCCACGCATAATTCATCGTCTCTCGCGTCGTCTGCCCGAGCGTTCTCCGTTAAAATCTCTCGCGCGACGCCTCGCCGCGCGATCTTTTCCATCTTTTCTCGCGTCCAGACATCACGAGAACGAAAACTCTTCCGAAAATCCCGCCCCAATTAACCCGAATGATTCAATCGATTTTTTTCAAAAATTTCAATCAACGCTCCTTCGTTATTCCCGATACTTTGTACATTTTTGCTTTCCCACGACCGCGACCAAAAACAGCCCGAAGACTTCTCGAACGTATTTTTGTCACGCTGGTCCATCGAATTTTATTTCATTCTCGTTTCTTCGTTAACGAGAGGTTTCCAAAAAGTGATGGAAAAAAAAGAACCGATTTTTTTCCTTCTCATCTTTTTCTATCAATTCTCTGGACATCGTAAATATATTAAGCGCGCGTTCTTGGGGTTCACGAGAGAAGAGAAAAAAAATCGTTTCGGCCATCCTCTCGCAGCCCCCCCGTTGTTTATGAGAGCCACGTAGCTCGGAGAGAGAGAGAGAAAAAAAACGAAAAATTTTATCCTACGGAATCATCAGAATCCCTCGAGTGTCGTAGATACATACTATTCTACATATATATATATATAAAATAGTATGTATCTATATATATGTATATGCAAGCAGCCTGTAACTGATGCGGAAGTATAAAGGTCCTCTATCATGATTTTTTTTTCGTTTCTTTTTTTCAATACGATGGTAAATATGTATTTATACATACGTACACAAGGAGCCCATGTATAATAAGAGACTCGATAAATAATTTCTCGTTAAGCTCCGCCTGGAAGGCATTTCGCCAATGGCTTATTTGAATAACAATTTCTTCGACGCGTACACAATATAACATCGAGATTCGAGCTTTTTCACGAGCCGCTATATTACTTTTTTTCGTTTTATTGATTTTTGCGCGAAAGAAAAGATGCGAATGCAAGCTCTATTGATTTTTCTTTATCAATTATGATAAATCCATCGACCGTCGAGTAAAATTCTTCGGAGATTCTTTTTCGTTTCTGATTTTATTTCCGTAAAATGACGTTCCTCCCTCCCATCGAGTCACGTGGGATAAATGTCCGGCGAGTTTGCGAATAAAATGGAAAACATGGCGTTTGCACGCAGCCTCCTCGGAGACGAATGAAAAATCGATGAAAATCATTGAAATTCACGATGATTTAGCGCCAGTGTCGTTTTCGCTCGGCTCACGGGACCCACGACCGTGTCACGGTCCATGAGATTATCGGAGACGCGTTACGGGAATATTTCTCTCCTCTCGCTCGCTTGCCTCTTTTTCCTCTCGACTTCTTCCCTTCGCAACAAATCACCGCTCGTTAAGTCCCCCAGGAATTTTTCCTTTTTCCTCTCGCGCGCGCGAATGCCATTTCCTTTGAGAGGAAGCTCGGGCACACGTTGCACGATGTCTCGCGCGCTCTCGAGAAACTTGTGCGAATCGCGTATGAAATATATCAATTTATCTCCCGATTCCCGCGCGCTCATCTCGCCCGCGAAAAATTACGAATCGCAGCCACCGACGACAGCTACGATTCGTCCAAACGTGACGATTTATCGAATACGCGAGGCCCTCGCAGCGTTGAAAAGTAAAAGGAAATGAAAATTCCCTCCCGGTCCATCTTTTTTTTATAAAAAAAAAGAAAAATGCGACAAATCGCCCGTCGAATTCGAGGCGGAACGCCCCATACACGTGTGCCTCCGCGCGGATGAAACCCATTCGGAATATTCGTTACGTCGAGCGTTAGAAACGTGAAGGAGAAAAAAAAAAGAAGGGCAGACACAACTCGGAATTTTTCGTCAGCGAACCTCTCGCCGCGGACACTCCCTTTTGACATTTATCAGGCGTGCTGCTCGTTCCTCGTACGTCCGCGCGTTTATTTCGCTCAACGCGGAAATGCGCGGCGGACGTATAATTCGAGGACATATACGACAGATAATACGCGCGCGCGCGCGTTTCACGTTCGCAGCGCGCCGACACCGCGCGGCGCTGCTGCGCAGGCGTCGCGCGCCGCCTGATAAGAGCCCGGCTGCTGCTCCGATTGGACGCGCGAACTGACGCGCGACCAATCGAATTAACGATAGATCACGCTGCCGGCGGAGAGGGAGAGCCTGCGCGCGCATGTCAATCCGGTTGTTTTTTCTTTTTTTACATTCAAATACGGTTCGGGAAACTAAGACGCTCGTTACCGAGCGCGTTCTCGTCCGTCCTGTTTCGCTCGCGAAAATAACGTCCGCGAGACTCCGAGGCGGCTCGCGCGGTGCTTATTTTTCTTACTTTTCACCCGACCGGATCTAAGAAAATATGAGGGAGAGATGGGGGGAAATTATATCTCTCGAATTTGCGGACGATATTTCTCGGTTCATCGAACGTCCGACAGCAGTCTCTCGTTCTTTCTCGCATTTTTCCGTAACCTCTCAATTCTTCCGGATGGGAATCTACGGTTATCTTTCTTCAAAGTTTTTCAAAAAATCGATGAATCGAAACTCTGCGTCAGACACCGTTTGTCTTGGACGAGAATTGATATTCGGAGCGTTCCCATCGATCTCCGAATGAGAATCAAAAAACGTAGAAAATTCGCATTATTTTGATAAAAATCGATAAATTAGACAAAACTCGAGTGCAAAATCGTATTTTTTTCTTCCGTCCTGTTTTGCTCGCGAAAATAACGTCCACGAGACTCTGAGGCGGCTCTCGCGGTGCTTATTTTTCTTACTTTTCACCCGACCGGATCTAAGAAAATATGAGGGAGAGATGGGGGGAAATTATATCGCTCGAATTTGCGGACGATATTTCTCGGTTCATCGAACGTCCGACAGCAGTCTCTCGTTCTTTCTCGCATTTTTCCGTAACCTCCCAATTCTGCCGGATGGGAATCTACGGTTATCTTTCTTCAAAGTTTTTCAAAAAATCGATGAATCGAAACTCTGCGTCAGACACCGTTTGTCTTTGACGAGAATTGATATTCGGAGCGTTCCCATCGATCTCCGAATGAGAATCAAAAAACGTAGAAAATTCGCATTATTTTGATAAAAATCGATAAATTAGACAAAACTCGAGTGCAAAATCGTATTTTTTTCTTCCGTCCTGTTTTGCTCGCGAAAATAACGTCCACGAGACTCTGAGGCGGCTCTGATAAACGTAGAATATTCGCACGATTTTGATAAAAATCGATAAATTAGACAAAACTCGAGTGCAAAATCGTATTTTTTTCGCGTTCACTCAGAGTCGCGAGAAAATGGTAATTGCCCGTTTTGCGACTGCATTTTCCACCGAAACTTCAGTGTGAATCACGCGTTCGAACGTTAAAAACAGCGTCACAACGGGAAACCCATTATTCGAAAATCCTCTCAAAGGACAAATTGGAGACTGACTCGATCTCACGCTAATCGATAGGGCACCATAGGAGAGCGCTTGGAATCGCTCGGAGCGTTCGAACCCGCTTCGCGAGATGAAAATTACGAATAAAAAAGTGGCAATTATGTCATTGTGATGAATTTTGGGACCCGCTGTGACGCGCGTACGTTCGTAAATTGCATCCAAGGCACGGAGGGGGTTCGCGCTTTTCTCTCTCCGGAAAGTCGATCATTATTATTATTTCCATCGAACGCGTTGCTTCCCCGGGCATCGATCCCTATTATTTCAGCGACTCTCACGCGCTGCCACAACACGACGCCCAATTTCCCACAAAATTCACGCCCCGATAATTGCCGTATTACTTTAACATCGGGGATGAATTTTATTCAATGTAATCCCAACGGAGGGTTAAAACTACCCCCTAATCAAATCTCGAACCTTCAATCACCATTTCAAATTCAATTTCCTGCCAATCAAATTACAGGCAACTTTTTTCAAAATTCCAACAATGTCATGTTTTTCCATCATCCTCATTCAATAATAATCATAATTATTCCTCATTATTATTCACGCCGGGGAAAAGTAATCAATCGTACGCGAGATTCTCGGGAGAAAAGCAAAGAATTAAAATTCAAAAAAGTATATTTATCTGCCGTTATTATTATTATTATTATTATTATTCCTACTATCGCAAACATCCTCTTTAAGAACGGGGATGTTTCAACCCCTGAATGTACGGCGATCGAGGGGATGGTCACGTGACGATTGTCCGGCTGTACGTGTTTTTTTTTTTTTCCTTTCGACCTGCACGTTTCCACGACGCGGTCATACTCGAAACGAAAATACAATTCCTTCGCCGCGCCGAAGGGTCATCCGCGCTTTTCTCCACTGTCCTCTCTCACCACCGAACGTTCTTCCACTTTTTTTTTTTTTTCTTCTCCGTCACTTAGCATAAAGGGGGTTCACTTGGCTTAATGGTTCAATGGAAAAATGTCCATTATGCCCATGGACTTTCTTGTCCCATGGTCATAATTAGGTATACACATGCGTGTCGTCCTTCCTGCATGGGCTATCGGCGGACTTTTAGGGCCATGGGAATTTTTCGTCAGCCGCGCTCGGACATTTTTTTTTTTTTTTCCTTTTTTTCAATGGCTCAACGTGGCGCGTTCGAGCCGGACCCGCCTGACCGCCGGATCGATCGCGCGTGGACTAAAATCTCGGCGTTGAAACTCGGCGTCTTCAACGGTATTACTTTTATTCACGAAAATTGACGAGGGAAATACGTGTATTTAGAAAAAAACGAGAAAAATCGATGTATCTCTTGACGGAAAAGAAAAAAAATTGCCTCCATCGGTGTTTCGAGGATTTTCCGTTTATTTCGAAAAGATCGACACCGAAAGCGTCCGAGGACATTTCAGAGTGGATTTTGAGAAAGAAACGGACGGAGACTCGTTTTCTCCATATTTTCGTAATTCTAATCGCCTTTCGACACTTTTATCGCCGAAAATTTTCGTACACGTGCTCGGATTTGCTGTTTCTTTATTCTCACGATATTCGCGAGTATTTTGCACCGAAGTGACACGAGAATCTCGCGTACTTTGCGATACCACGAAAATTCGCAAAACGAATCGTCGAAAAGAAAAATAATCCGCTCGTTTTTCTCAAAAGTCGTGAAATTTTCAAAATTCTCCGGGTGTCTCGTGATCTTCGTTCTGAATTTTGAGAAAAAATTCAAGCGTCTCGAAAGAAAAGGTGGGCTGAACATTTTTCGAAATTATCCTCCACTCGACGATTTGCCAATCATTTTTTATATTGTTTTTATCGAAAATTGCCGCGACCGATTTTTCTTCCGATTTTTTCGGTCTCACAAAATTCGCGAGATTCTCGTTGCATTTCGGTGTTGCCTGAAATTGCCCGGTACACTGAGAAAAAAGATTTGGTTGTATCTTGGCATACCAAACTTTTGTTAGACTTTCAGTGAAATAATTTGTTTGCTTCCAACAAATAAATTCATTATATCTCGACGATACTAAACGTTTGAATGATTTTTAATGAAACTGTTTCTTTACGCCAAATAAATGTTTTCATCGACCGCAATTCATTTATAAAAAAAGAGACCCACTTGACTTAAATAAAATTCTATTTAGGGACACTTTTTGGATTGCTATGTCTTGCTATGTCGTTACTAATACCGCGTTGCTATGTCGTTATCGAGAAAGTGTCGCTATGACACTGTCTATGACGCGTTTTTTCTCCTACCAAACGATTTATTTGAAACAAATGAATAATTCTTTGACATAACGAAATCCTTGATGAATGGAGTACTGCATAGTCTAATAAAGCATTTATTTAAATGAAATAGGTAGTTCAGTAGATGATACTCGCAAAACTTGTGAATAGAAATATCACTTTTGTTTGAATCTAATAAAATGTTTCTTTGCAATTTACACTTAAAAAAGAATTTGTTTGAAGTAACTAAGGCGAATCAATTATAACTGTTTTATTAAGTCGAACAAATGTACTCGTTGAAATACACAAAAATTTGATAGTTTCAAAGAGAAAATTATGCTACTATACGCTATTTGGTTGATGGAACCAAACTATTTTTCTCGGTGTAGGATCGCTACGGTAACAATTTTCCGAGACTTTTTCCCCCCGAAAAACAAGTTGGAAAAAATGGAAGAAAAAGCGAGTGAAACTCACGAATTTCACGGAGTTTCGCGTCCTTTATTTTCACTTCCCCGCTTCTCTCTTCAACGGCGTTTTATTAATCGTCCGTGTGTGCGAGGTCGACACGCGAGTTGACGGTTCCTTCAGGACGGATCATGACTCCGCGCCGAGTCTCAATTACGCGCACTCCATCCCCCCCCGGCGACGCAATTATCTACCAAAGTTTCGTTTCCTCGCGCGAAAGCATGCTCCTCTTACTCCCCTTTTTCTCCTCGCAATTTTCCCCGATAATCACCGGCTAAAATGTCATCCACGGTCCAAACGTTTCTTTCTTTCCTCTCTCGCGTTCATTCCAATTTCTCCCGCGCGTCGAAACTCGCTGAAATCACAGGCGGCGACATTTCACGAGGCGACGTTTAAAAAAACGCACGTTTCAACGAAAAAAAAAACCCATTTCGCCCTCGGCGATTTTTCCCGCACTTTTTTCCTGCCGCACTCGACGCTCTTTTTCACTCTCGTCGTTCGTTCATCCTCGGACGTTCCGAGTGGAGAAAAAGGAAGCTGCCACCGAGTGCATTTTTGCTTTTTTTTTTTTCTCCTTTTCTTTCGGCTTAAGAACGGAGAAGAGGAGAGTCTCGTCAGCCTCGAAGGAGGAAATATAATACTCGCGTGACAGACGGACACCGCAGAGCGAATCCTGCCGCCGGTATGAGCGGTGTCCACTTCTTTTTCCGTTTCTTCCTTCTTATTCCCTCGTCACCCTCCGCCGCATCGCCGCTGTCACCTCCTCCCGTCCTTCCTCCTTCTCCCTGTCGCGAATGTCCTCACCGCGATACCTTCTCGCCCCCCCCACCCCCCGAGCCAAAAAACCAGCAGCAACAACAACAACAACAACAACAACGACAAAAAAACCCAAAACCGCGCGAGTTTCTTGACGCCTTATCACTGAAATTCACTGCACCACCTATCGCCCGACTCCCCGCGTGACTCCCGACCCGGGGATGCCCCGGGTGTCTTTTTATCCCCGTTGACCTTCCCACGACCTTGACATCGGCGTTTAACCCTCGATGTTCGCGCGCGCGCGCGCCCCCTTAAAGTTTCCGACGTCGACTTTTTCCTTGATTCCTCCGCGACCGGGTGACCTTGAAACCCCGAATCGGCAACTCGGCAGCTTTTCTCGACGACGCGCCCTCGCGAAAAACAAACAAACACCCCGACAGCGCAAACTGCGTGTTTACAATTGTCGAAACGAACTTTACGGCGCGGCGTCTTGCTTTGGACTGTGAAGCAGCGGCGCCTTCCACTTTCCGAGCTTACGTATCACGTCGGTTACAAGTGTGAGCTTCGTACGCCGCCGCCGTTCCCGCCACGCGGGCGCGCGCGCGCGCGCTCGCTCTCTCGCACGAATCGCGCCCTGCCCGGGTAAGACTCCGCGTCGACGTCGTCCTCGTCGTTGTGTTTCCACCGCGTCGCTCGTCATTCGTCGTCTTTCCTTCATCGTTTTTAAAAACGCGCGCGATGTCGCGCGAATCGACGATGCGCGCGCGTAGAAAAAGGCCCAGAGGTAGAAGAAGAAGAAGAAGAAGAGGAGGAAGAACGAAGTGCGAGAGGGAAAAAAAACGAAACGAACGGAAAGGAAATAACGGGCGAGAGAAGGTAGGCGATAGTCGTGCGTTAAGAGGGGGGGGGGGGGAGGAAGCCCCCCTCCTACTATTCCCGCGTATGTGCGTGCGTTCCCTTCGGCTTCCACGGGGGCAAAACGCCGACGATGTCCCGCCCATTCCTGAAAAACTCCCCTCTCGTTCCACCCCCCCCCCCCCTCCTCCACGTCTTCTAGTAAAATCTCCCCCTCCCCTTCCGCTTCTCTTCTCGGTGCCGATCTTCGGCGTTTTCAACGCCGACGGCAGCCATACGAAGAGCCCCGATAGGCCCCCCGCTCTCGCGGCGTCTTTTCCATCCTCGCGCGAGCCGTCAAAAAGCTCCTCGCGGAGCGCACTTGGCGCACGCACCGCCGCGAATGTCGCTCGTGCTGCTGCCGCTGCAGCATACCGACGAATTCGCCGCTGACGTAAACACACGGGAGGTACGCGCGCGCGCGCGCGCGGCCTCTAATGAGACGAGAAGAACGAGAGAGACGGGATGCTGGGGAGAGGGGGGAATGGACCACGCGATGAACTTTCGCGTTACGACACACTCGGGAGACGAGGCGACGAGAGTCTCGCGCGCCACGCATCGGCATCACCCGGCGTCGATGTCTCCGCGAGGGGTGACCTTTTTTCCCATCCGTTGTCTCCCCTGGAGAAGATCGTATCCGCCTTTGTTTCATCAGCAAAGGTTTCGCTCTGGCGATTATCGTCCACCTCCGTCAAAGTGACGAAAATTTTCCAACAAGCACGCCGCAAAATCGTCGCGAAAGAAGCTCCGATTTTCCATCGTTTCGTACGAGTACGATGCAGCCAAATCTGCTCTCCAGAATTTATACAATTCCTGATAAGCCACTTTTGGCGAGGCTTGTTGTTTTTTTGTTTTTACAATCGCAACGGGTTGAAAACTCGTTCGGGGAGGGCTGCGTTTGGCCCAGATTCAGCGCGCGATTGACTCACGACGGAGAGTCGCTGTTTTCATCGTGATCTCGGAACGAAAAACCATCCATTATTGATCGAAACGATCGCAAATGTATCGAGGAAAAGTCGAAGGAGGAAAAAAGCCAGCGTCGTTATCGTTTGCCGCGGAGAACGGTGAAACTTTTGCTGCGAGAGTATGGGGGCGAGGGGGGAGGAGGAGGAGAAAAAAAATGGTAGCAAATCCGAGAAGAATCGCGATCTCGTAAACTAGACTACGAATGATGATCCAAGCTGGACCGATCGCCGCCAGATGAAACTCGATGAAAGTCTCTCGTGTGTCGCCTCCTCTCCCGGCTCAATCTAAATGCGAAGGGAGAGTCGCGGAGCAAAGACGCTGGGTGTATCGAACCCGGAGCTACGCACGCACGACGATCTACAGGGCGTTTCAGGCGAAACGTCCCACTCGAAAACCGCGAATTCTTGGAGGCTCCTCTTTTTTTCTCGCCCGTTGCATCTTTGCTGAAACGCCCTCCGCGCGACCTTCACCTCGCGAGTAAATCCCAAGCCGGAAAAGGGCAAAAAAAATTCTACCCCGAAATGTTGAAAATTCCCGAATAAATTTATCTCGCCGGAAAAAATGATTTTTTTTTTTCAACATTTTTTTGGTAACTTTTTTCGTTAATTTGGTACATTTTTTCGTTCGATCACGTACCTCCCGAACGCCCTTGAGGTTGAAAAACTTGCGAACGCTCGTTCTGAATCGTCCTGTACGTGATTGCACTTACGGGTGTCCATATCGTGTCGAATTCGAGTTTGAGATCTCGTCGATCGTCGATACACTTATACATCTCACGTGTGTGACACGACGGAGATCCTCGGGCGTGGAAAACGCCCGAGAGTCGCGCTCTCCGTCGCTCTCCCTCGGCGGCAGCGACGAGCCTCACCGGGGCGTCGTCTGCCGATGCCGCGCTCGCCGCCCGACACACGTTCATCCGCGCGCGTCTCCCTTCCGCCCGTGATCTCCTTTTTCCCATGAAAACCTGTCCATCGCTCGCGTTGTCCCGCGAGTTTCACTTTGCTCTCCGGGATAACAAAGATCCGTGCCTTTTTATGCGAAATATACGAAAGCAAATCGCGAAAACGCCCTCGGGACACTTTGCCCGCACCCAGAAAAAAATCTATTATCTTCAAATAAAACCTATTTAATTTGAATAGATTTTTTGCTTGGCTCCTGGCAGAATAGACTTTTATTCAAATTCAACATATAAATTTATTTGATTCAACCAGTGTTATTAGTGTTATTTAAAAAGTATTGGAATGAGCCTGGAGTTAGTATTGGAAGTAGTTGTATAGGATGTGATGACCCGAACGGTCTTGCAGTGGTAGGGACGGTCCAGTGACGATGAGTGAACGGAATGGTGGCCCCGCCGCTGGATGGTCTCGAACCCCGGTCCTCCCGATGAGAGCGATGAGCGCTAACCACTGCGCTACGGCTACTTATGATTTTTTTCACTCGAATCGTCTATACCTCAGTAATGCTGGACCGTCACAAGGAATTGTAGCCACCATCGTAACTACCACCGCCATAGCCTTTCGGTTATTAATAACGATGCTTGATATCAGCATTCATGCACTATACGAAAAATATTTCTTATAGTATCATTTATATTCGTGTAATTTAGTGATTAAGTATATCTCAATGTTAAATAAATATATATGTTAGAAGCGAATACATAGGCAAATCAAATCAAATAAAAATGTATTTGATCCAACAAAAAATCTATTTAATTGTAATAAATGAAGATTGAATAGACGAATCTATTCAATCATAATAGATCTTTTCTCTGGGTGTAAGATTTTATATTTTGTGGCACAAAGTTTAATGGTA
Source organism: Heteropelma amictum (assembly GCA_959613375.1). NCBI lineage: Eukaryota > Metazoa > Arthropoda > Insecta > Hymenoptera > Ichneumonidae > Heteropelma > Heteropelma amictum. The sequence goes on along the minus strand of OY390721.1, from coordinate 2,554,908 downwards.
TTTCGGTTATTAATAACGATGCTTGATATCAGCATTCATGCACTATACGAAAAATATTTCTCATAGTATCATTTATATTCGTGTAATTTAGTGATTAAGTATATCTCAATGTTAAATAAATAATGTATTTGATCCAACAAAAAATCTATTTAATTGTAATAAATGAAGATTGAATAGACGAATCTATTCAATCATAATAGATCTTTTCTCTGGGTGTAAGATTTTATATTTTGTGGCACAAAGTTTAATGGTATTTCGGTTATTAATAACGATGCTTGATATCAGCATTCATGCACTATACGAAAAATATTTCTCATAGTATCATTTATATTCGTGTAATTTAGTGATTAAGTATATCTCAATGTTAAATAAATAATGTATTTGATCCAACAAAAAATATATTTAATTCTAATAAATGAAGATTGAATAGACGAATCTATTCAATCATAATAGATCTTTTCTCTGGGTGCGAAGGCCACAGACACACACGGAGATTCAGCGGGAAAAGAATGAGAAGCAAAAACAAAAAAAGCGGATTTTTGGGCATAATTTTCAGCTGAAAATAAATAAAAAACGACGAAAAAAAGGTCCACGAGCTGGACCGAGCGCAGCATCCGAAGGATCGGACGTGACACGTTCGCGTTGGAATGCTTTTTATTCTCGATATCGAACGGGCCTCGAGGCACGAACAGAAAGCGCAGGAGAGCGATAATTTCTCTCCCCCCCCCCCCCCCCTCTCATCCGATGAAAAATTGACAATCCGAGCACGTATGCGCTCGCGATGGCGTTTTCTAAAAAGTTTCGATCGCGAAATCCTTCTCGCGCGGAAAAGTCGGGAGAGTCGCGCGCGAGTACGGAAAGAGTACGCGAAAAAGGAAGAACAAACGGGGAGAAAAGAAAACGGAAAAAAAACGAGGTTTTTTTGCCTTTTTCTTTTATTTTAACGAGGGATATATCCTCCGCTGGATGCTGCGAGAGAGCAACGACGCACATTTGCGGTATGCACTTGTATAATTACGCGCGAATGTGTGTTTCTCTCCCGCGATGCGCGCGCTTTATAATGCTCGCTGACAGGGGCGAGAGAGAGGTTCGCAATTATTTTCATGTCATTAATTAACGCTTAGGCTCGACGACTGACGTGTTTTACACCGAGTTTCCTCGGGCAGGTAACGATTACACGATTTTTTTTCACGATTACTTATTAAAATCGTCCAACGGAATAACGAAATTTTCGTTCTTTTTTTTATTTCATCGTCCGTCGCGAAATTTCGATGGAATTCCCTCCGGGTCGCTTTTCATTATTAATTCGCGAAATGCGGAATTTATAAAACTGGGGAGGGGGGGTACTCGTCCGAAAATAGTTCAAAGTTGAACAAGAAAAATTGTGTTTTTTTTTTTCACCCACCCTAATATCGATATACGCATGAGCATGATTCGCGTCCGCTGGTGGCTTTCTCACACTCGAAATCACGATCGTCTCACTCGCGATCGTACGAATATATATGTATACATAAAAATATATAATGACGTTATAGAAAATTTATTTAAATACTTCACGTAACCTTCGGACAGCGGATAAACACACACACACACGCACACCGAGGCTAATGAGACTCTTATGAGCGATGCAGAAAGCATACGTAATAAATGATGGTGAATATATACATATATATGATGAAAAATGAAATGAAAAATATCACGCGAATGATCGCTGCTGCTGCTGCTGCTGGTAACTCTGCAGAGTTGCAAAAGAGGGGAAAGAAAGATACGATGCGCGCAGAAAGCCTTCGTGTTTGTTAATAAGCCGATATTTTTCAAACCGCACACGCCATAATCGCGCCTGTTTCATTTCGTTTTCATTTTATTCGAAATTTTTATTGGACATTTGCCTTTCTTTATTTTCTCAATATTTTTCTCATCGTCCGCTTTTTTGCACATGCAATATCGTTTGCTTTTGTTTTCGTTGGTGTTACAATAATTGGACACGAAATGGATACGAAACTCTTGTCAATGCTGACGATTACACACCTTGTAACGATTATACGTAATTGGTACACGCGAATAACGATTTATAACAGCCGAGGGATAACATTAAACGGGGATGCGCTCGCGTACGCGTGAATGATGGTTTCCGCGACCGTGTTCGAATGGAAATGATCGCGGAGATTATTTATTTATTTTCCTTTCTCCGGCGGTGTTATATATCGCGATAATCAGGCTGAATTATCATTTTATGAAATGTCCGATGGCCAAAGATCGAGGCTCTTTTATTGATTCGCTTCGCGAGCTGTTTTTCATTGGAAAAAATGGAATTTTTAATATATTGCTTCTCGGGGAGATTTCAACGTGGTATTCATATAGATTTCCGATAAACAATCGAAAGAGCGTAAAATACGAGGATGAATAAAATCGAAGGAAAGATTACCATAATTTTCGTATCGGTGTTCACCACCTGGTGTGCCCACGATGCGCACACATGTATAATATATTTATTTTAACCCCCATGGTCAATATTCAACCCCTTTTTTCGGAGAAGGGTGAATTCTTATGAGTGTCGTATATAAACACGCATGTGCCCCTGCATTCACCGATTCAATACAAAATGCATAGACGTTTATTTGCAATCCTCTCATCCTATATAAAGTTTTACGAACACATACAGGCTGCCCCGTGTAGCTCAGTGCCAATAACAGCGAAATGTAATTCTAAACGAATTTCGTTCGCGATTTAAACGTACGTTATTAACATTCGAATTTGGGGCATGCTGCAAATCGATATACAGGGTGTCCCGAAAATTCGGGATTTTTCGTTCACGGTTGGATTCGGAATGGAAATTCCGAGTCGAAATGTACTTTGGTATTTTCTCCTACGACCGAAACTTGACGAGTTATCGCTCGTCAAAGGTCGCGTCGATCGGACGCGCGCGGTCCAGCTTCGTTAATTTGTAACTCGACGGGCATTCGTCGGATCGAAAAAGTGCTCAGAGACTTTTCGGCTTGGAATTTCGTTCCCGATGCACCATTAAATTATCAGTACCGAATTTTTGGGACACCCTGTATATTGTATACACATCGGGCTCGTCGTGCTTTTTCGTCCATTCGATCAAAAAGGCTCTCGCGGATGAAGAAGGATTCCAACAGGGTTTAATAAGATATTACGGAAAATCTGCACCAAATTTCGAAAAAAGAGCGTTCGAAAAACGACAGAGAAATATGGGGGTGAAATTCTATTGTATTCAAAGAAAGCAAGATTAAACAAATTTATTTTATACGAGAATGAAATGTGATTCAACGTTTTTTTCACAGCGCGCTAAACGCTCAAAATTCACATTTTGTTTTTGGGATTGTACCTTCGAAAGGTTCTTGAGACGGGGTGAGGGAAAAGAAAGGGTTGAAAGTTGTCCGAGGGGATCGATGATGGCGATGATGGTCAGGGCAGTGTCGAGAGGCGATGACCCTTCGACCAAAAGGGATGCAAAACGTCCCTCGGGCCTTTATTTTCATTCATTTCGTTATTTCATAAATGCTCCTCCGGCATTCTTCGATCTTCTCTTTATCGTCTTCACTCTTTTTTTTCCGTCTCATCCCTGCGCTTTCATTGTTATTTAACGCCGGCGCGAACGTGACTCCTCCATCGCCGGAAGGATCCGGATTTTTTTTACCCCCGAAAAGAAAAAATAAATTCATCTCTCGCTTCGAACAATGACGAACCAAGAGAGGACGTTGCGAAGATGAATAATCGAGAAAGCGCGACGACTCCTCCATCACCGCAAAACTCGCGTTTGCGGTCGAAATTTCGAAGTTTGTTTATTAAATTGTCAGTTTTTTCCTTTTTTTTCGACACCTCGACGTACTCGGGATGGAAAAAGCCCGACGATGGCGTTGCGGTTTGAAGAAAACGGTTGTTGTTTACGCGCGACGGAAATGAAGATTGATCGCCGATCGTAAATAACACATCGATTTTCAGAGGCGAATAAAAACGACACCGAACGATATTGCTCGTTGCTTAAACGGACGTTAATACATTTTTATCGCAAATTCATGCAAACGAAATGATTGTTTTGCGGTTATACTCTCTTCCGCGGTTGATGACGATGATAATGATAAAAATTCATCGGTAATTGAAAAATATTTGTGAAAATCATCGTTGTTATTGCACATGTTTTGATTATCGCGTGGAAAAATGTTTATTGTTTATTTAATGCTTGTATCGTTCGGTAGTCAATTTCGTATACGTATGTTGTATAAAAATGTGCATACATTTATGTATATACGGGGGAATGCCAATAAGTATAATTATAAGTGAGACCGAGGAGGCTGGACCACGCCCTGTCTCCGCTCGATTCTCCTCTCTCTCTCTCTCTCTCTCTCTCAGAGTCGAGAACTCTTCGGATTTTCGTCTCCGTCTTTTTTCCTCGTCATCGTCGCCTTATTCTCGGCTCTTTGCGCTCCACCATCTCAACGATAAACATTACAGCCCACAGGTTGGTCCAAAAAAGACGCGAAAGCGCGTAATTTTTTTTTTTTTTTTCATAAAACGTTCCGGAATAACGCGATATTCGTCGCTGGAAAAGAGACTTTTCTGATCGAATGGATTCTGCAAATAATTTCCTTTTTTTTCACGAGAATCGGTGGGTACCTTCCGGTGAATGCGAGTTGTGAAATTACCTGTAGGATTTTTATTTTTTTACGAGCGTGAACGTGTGTCGGAGGCTCTGCTCTTGGCTCTGAGCCGTTCATGGACCTCTCGCGAGAGCTCGATTTTCCTCTCTCTCTCTCTGTCTCTCGTTCTCGAAGAGAATAAAAGAGACGGATGGGCATGGGTTGGGTTTTTGAGGTATCTCGTTTGTCTTTTTCCGTCCTAGTCGGGAACGCGTATAATATTTTATCTCAATGAGATGTATCCGCGCACTTTGGACCTTTGATCGAAAATTCGAAAATTCAATGACGAAACCATGAAAAACCGTCGCTTAATCGATTGTGAATGAAATTCGACGAAACCTCGGTGTGTCTCGTAATCAGCGGGAAAAAAAGACATCGATACAAACTGCGAAATTAAATTTTTCAAATTCGACATTTTTCGACGATAATTCCTTCGTTAAAGCGCTTGCCCTCGTGAAAGTTTCAAAATGCCGTTTGGTTTATCGAATTTCCAAAGTCGAACCATCGACTTTCGTCAATTTTTGCCCCGTTGAGTATTTTTCTTTTTTTTCACCATTTTTCCTAATCGATTTTAAGAAAAAAGGCTTATAGCTGTTTCGAAAATGTGAAAAAACGAAGAAAAAATGTTTTCTCAATTTTTCACCTCTCCGATTACGCAAACACGAGTGCGTCGAATTTGTCGAAAATCCGAGGCTTTATAAACGCCGTATATAATAAATGTAAACGCGCGTTGCATATGTGCGTGCGATACAAAATGGAAGATCGCGCTCGAGAGATTGCATCCTCAATAACTCATGACACGAGCAAAATGCTCGAGAGAGAGCCGTATAATAATCGAACGACTATATAATCCGTTATATATTCGCTATACAATTTAGCATGAAAGATGGAGAATACGAGCGTTAGTCGATAGATCTCGGCGATGGCGGTTGAGAGTATACATCAAACGAGCAAAAAAAAAGCAAGAAAGAGAATAAGAAAAAAGGCAATTTTCTCCACATCGAGAAAATCGACGTGAAAAAAATGTCGAATAAATTTCAGTTTCTCTCCTTTTTTTTCGTGCCTCTCGCCTCTCGGTTTCATCTCACTTCGATCTCATCTTTGAGATCTCGGATTATGGAAACTTTGCATTATATAAACGGCGCGGTGTGTGTATATCGTAAAACACAGAAATCAGCGCGTAATCCATCGAATATTCTTGAGTTCATTTTCACGTAACCCACGTGCGCTCGTATGGAAAGTGTAGGCAGGCTTACGCACCGTAATGTGTACATAAAGACTCGAGTTTTACGTAACTTTTGTCGCGATATAATAGCAGAGCACGTGGAAAAGGAGATTTTGCGCGCGTTAGGGTGTTTCAAAGAGCGATAAAATCGTTGGCTCGATCGGAGACTAGGCTCGTTGGGAAAATGAGAATTAAAAAATATTAAAGAGCCAGTGATCGTCCGATAAACTTCGCAAATACAAGCACAAAACTTCGATGATTAAAATCATCGATTCTCAATTCGTTTTTGACGCTCAAGGCGGCGAAAAAATTCATCAAGGGCCGAGAACTCTTGGCTGCCCGAGGCGATAAAGACAGTACGCGGGATGGACCGTCCGCGAGATCGAGCGGAAAGTTTTTTCGCTCGGGCAAAGATTTTTCTTTCAATCAGGCATATCGACAGTTTTTCGGCTCGGAGAAAAAAACGTCGCCTCCAAAAATGAAACACCCTAACGCACGTAAATGCACACGAGTGCATGCTCGAAGGTGCAATTGACTCGCGAGTATACATGCGTTTACGTCGTAAATCAGAGGCGTTCCACCCACTGACGTAAGAAAGACAGCTGCCTCCTGATCGTCGGGCAGCCAGCTAATTCGAGGGGATGCTTCACATATATAAATGTGTAAAAATTCCTCACGCCGCACGCTCGCTAAATATATACCCATAAATTTCGTGTTTCGCGAGTTTACGACACATTAATAAATTATCGATCTTCCGCCATATTTATTATCGAAAAAAAAACCTAAAATTACGATATACAAGGTAAAATATGGAAAAAACGAAAAAAAAACGCATTGGTCCTCTTGTAAAATCGCAAGAGTCCGGGAGTTTAAATTCCCCCGTGAAATTTCGAAATTTCACGATCGATTTGTACGTAAATTCACTTTTTTGTTTCTCTTTGAAGAACTTGAAGATTTTTTCTTTAACAAACTTGACGATTTTTATCCTCGAGGATGTGAGTCTCGGGTTTCGTTGAGGCCTCTCGAGAAAAATGGAGTTTCCCAAAGAATTTTGAATTTTTGAATTTTGGTCAAAGTCAATATCGCTTCGATTCGAGGCGTTAGAAAGTCCCTTCGGGGATCGATAAATGCGAGGTGGTATTACTTTTGCGACTGCGGATAAATAAATCTGCCGATAAATTTTCGAGTCTCGTAATCGCGCAGCATCGCGTGACGAACGCCGAGATTCGTCATTGGTGCCTCTACGAGCCACGGAAAAATCGTGTAATTTTTGCAAAACCAGATAATCATATTCCATATGCTATGCACCGAGTGTCGAAATGAAAAACAAATCGTTCGCCCGAGCAAGAGAGGCAGTGGCCTAGTGGTAACGCGCCCGGTTCACACCCGGTGGGTCCGGGTTCGATTCCCGCCGCCGACACCAATGGATTTTTCTAAGTGCCTTAAACTGTTCTCTCGTGGTTCGGAACCCACGTAAAAAAGTAGGTCTATTGGAGGAAATCCACCCACCCAGAAAAACAGAGGAGGTACGAAGGAGATATGACACAGAATGGGTAGTAATTGGGTGGGTGGCTTGTAAAAACGCGTAAAGGGTGTGCAAGTAAAACTCCCCAATTATTATTATTAATTATTATCGTTCGCCCGAGCAGGACGACGTTTAAGCCCCTCGGGAGAAAAGTCGTGTTTTTTTCGCAAAAAAAATCGCGTTTTCCTAACCGGAATGCGCAAGAATCCAGCGAAACGACGAAATTTGAGACACCCTGTACATGAAAACGAATTTAATTAAATTGTTATTAACTTTGGCGATTGCGGCGCGGAGTTAATAATTTACCGCGCTTTTTTTTGTTTTATTTTATTTTTTTTATAGTCTTACGGTCGAGAGTAATTATAATCGTGTAAAGTACGTCCCGCGTGCGGTTCGCGCACGGTTTTAACCCTGACGCGGCGGGCGCGATTAATCTCGGAGGTTACGACGTCGTGCGAGACGCGCGTAGTGTCGATGGGAGCGCGATAAAGTTGCTCGGAGAAGCGTACGCGCGCGGTCGATATTTTCCGAAGCGAGAGAGCAGCCGAGCTTTCTCCGCTGGATCACGCGGTAGTTCACCTCGTCCGCCGTATATAAAAAGCTACCGTTCGAACGTCAGAGGCGAGACGTTCGACGTCGAGGAAGGCAAAAAAAGACTCGAAGTCGTCGTCGAGGTGTCTCTCCTTAAAGCACCTTTTCAATCTTCTTCATTTCGCTGATCGACACGCACCACGCCCGAGGATATCTCGGGAGAAAGAGAGGACACCCGGTGTGCATTATAAATCTCGCTAGAAACTCTCCGGGTAATTCATTAGGGAATGAAAATCGGCGACTTCGATACCAGTTTATCGATGAAGCAAGGGGGGGGGGGAGGCAAGAAAATACGCAATCAGCCCGAGGCGAAATTGTCCCAGTTTTCAAGGTCGGAGAAACGCCCGGGTTTTCTTCGTCGAGCTCCACGGCGACGATGAGAAAACCGCTGCCAAGGTGGTCTGCCGAAAGGTCTGTACGGTTGTCTTTGAGTAAATTGAGTCAAGGTCAAAGATCGCGATGGAAAGTTCGGTGCTCACCGAAGCCTCGCGAGTGGGCTTGCGTCTGGAACGGTTTGGGTTGTGTTTGGGTTTGGGGTGTTTGGGGATCGGACATGCCGGGGAGGAAAGCCCTAGGGGCGAGTTTTCTTCGTCGAGTTTCACGGCGATGATGAAAAAAGTACCGCCAAGGTGGAAAAACAGGGGGGTACCAAAATCGCTCGAGAGCAAAGTGGCTCAAGGTCGAAGATGGCAGCGGGGTTCAAGCTCGAGTGTCGCTCGAGTTTGCCCCAATGGGCAGCGCCGGACTCTCATCCTAATTCGCCCGGGTGCGGGAAGAAGACGTTGGAAGAAGAATCACGCCGGAAAGAATGAGAACGCTGTTAGGAACGGAGTTGAATGTTGCCAGTTTGCCGTGGCGCTCGAGCTCGCTGGCAGGCTGCTGATCTCTGAAGAACGGTCTCGCGAACCCGCAGTCGATACACAAACACACACACACACACATAAAACAGGCTGCTGTGGCAGACAGGTTGTCCAGATTCCATGGAAGGTCGTTTGCTTATTGCTTTACCGGGCGGGTCGTGAGCGCTTAGGACTCGCGGCTATAAGACAACATAGCTCCGGGGACCATTTCTCCATGCGCGAATGGCAGCGGCAGCAACGAAGCTGCGTCGCAAAGTCTTCTCGAGGCCTCGAGCGCGGATTCGTTCATTCTTCGGCAGTTTTTCAGCAGCGTTTGGCTGACGGAATCGCCGGGCCTTTGGTATTCCCAGGAAGGAACCATCGGGAACCAGACGAATTGCAAAGTCAATCGGTCCCGGCGTTTCCCAATCGGGGATACGGCAGGCGTTATTCATAAATGCCTCAAAACTCGTATGATCAGCGGAATAATCGAAAGATTTTAGACGGAACGCGTTATATATTATGGACCACATACAGGGTGTCCCGGAACTCGGCGTCGGCGATTTACAGTCACGTTCGGGGTGAAATTCCGAGACGAAAAGTACTTTAGCGTTTTTTCGTACCGTCGAATCCTGACGAGTTATTAATTGCCGAAGATCGCGCGACTCGGATGCTGATTTTCACCGTATATAGGGTGTCCGAAAAATTGATGCTGATGATTTAATGGTACATTGGGGATGAAATTCCGAGTCGAAAAGTCCCTTGACACTTTTTGATACGACGTGTCCTTGTTGAGTTATTAAATAAAACAGTTGGCCCAAGAAGCGCTTCTCGCTGGGTCTTGGTCGTATAAGAAAACACTGAAACACATTTCGACTCGGAATTTTCAACAGAGACTTTTCGGACACTCTCTTACCTGAAGGGCTATTTTAAGACGATAATTTTTCAAGGTCAATCTCGCGAGATTCGCAATGGCGTCATTCCTGTTTTTGGGGATGGCGATGAATCACCAGTGAGCCTCGTTTTTTTTCCTTCTATCAAATCCTTACATTTTTTACGCACGGTTTTAAAGTCGCGCTCCGCTCGAAGCGGGCAAGTTTATCGTCGCGGCTTTTTGCCGGATTCGATAATCGCATTTTTTTTTGCCAAAAAAATTCTCCATGCTTTTTCGATCTTTCCAAAGTGGCTCGTTGGTCCTTTTTTTTTCGTTTCCTTCAACGTCCCGACTCTCACGGTTTTTCAAAAATATCTCGAAACATGGAAATCCGATTGCGAATTAAATGTATATATTTTTTTTTTATTTTTTTTTCCTTCGTCCATATACGACTCAACCGTGACTGTGTATCGCGCGTGCATATATTCCTCCGTGGCTCGTCTCGGAGTGATATAAACTCGCGTGTTTGCGTCCCGCGATTAATTTATCGCTCTTGCGCGAATATAAAATTCTCAGCTTTAATTCTTTTCTTTTTCCTCGACTTTTTTCATCTCCTTCTTTCTCTCCTTCGCGCTTATAATCGCGCATATGATTTATAAACAATTCGCAACAACCTTCGCGCCGTCTATATCTGTCGCTGATGTGCGCACGTTTTTTTTATAACATCTCGTTTATTTATTTATCAAAAAAAAAAAAAACGAGCCGAGCTAAAACGGCTAAAGATTAAAGCGGAGATATATTCGCGCGAAAGTTAAGTCTCGAAACGAAGGATTTTATTTTTCCATATTTCTTGTCGGATTACCCGTCGATTAATGCGTTTTTGACTCTCCTCAAAATTCGTATTGATTATCGTAACTACGAACGACGCTAATTGTCGAAGAAACCGAGAGAGAGAGAGGGAGAGAGGGAGAAAAAGAAGATGAGAAAAGCGGATGCTGCGCTGATACCCGTTTCGTGAAAAAATCGAGTCTCAAAGTCCCAAAAAAAGCCGAAATTCGAAATTCCCGCAATTCTTCCGTCGTTTTGAAATGTTTTTTTTGAAAATTCACGTTTTATTTCGATTCCGTCGGGATTTCATCTCCGCAGCATCCTCGAGGTACACGCTGTACATTTTTCGCGTTAAAAGGTGTTATTACGTGCGCCTGTGCGCGCAGAAAGAGAGAGAGGGGTTGAAAAAAAAAAAAGACACGAGGCGGAGAGGGGAAGGGGAATTTACGCACAAGCGGTAGCTTTTCCTCTGTCGAGGCTGCAATAACACGCGTGCATAATACACCCTGGAACCTGAAGAGAAAAACGAGGGAGAGAGAGACGGAAAGGGGGGGGGGGGTCTTATAGGTTATAAGCGCAAAGAGGTATTAGCGAGTGTCGATCGAGTCTGGAGATAAACCCGCGCGAGAGACGCAGTCGAGTGTATAATTATATCCCTTAAGGTCGCGCGAATCGATACAAATTAATCCCGGCCGTTTATCCTCCGCACGGAATTTCTCGTTTTTCTCTCCCATTAACGGAATAAAAAATGAATAAACAACGAAATTATAATCCCCGGGGCGGTTTTTTCCCTGCGAAATCCGAGAAAAATCTCGGAGAACGCGAGGATCTCGAAGCAAAAAAAAATCCCGTCATCTCTCGCCGATTTTCTCCGATATCCGAGTGTCCCGCGACCCCTTAAGGTCCTTAAGGGAATCGATAAACCCGGGATCGACGAAAGTTGGGATCGATAATTCCCGCATCGGACTTTTCCATCCAAAATCCGAGAGGATAATGAGAAATCGAGAGTTGAGAGGCTGCAAAAAAGGACCTGGACCATCCCGCGGGTCGTTTCCCCCCTTAACGAAGAATTTTCATTCCGTAAAGGCTGATGAAGAAACCTCGCGGTATTGAGAGTGAGGTAAGAGGAGGAACAAAAATGAGAGAGAGAGAGAGAGGGAGAAAAGTGAGATGGGATGGTCCAGAGGCGAGGAAGAGAGTGAAAAGAGATCGGATGCTGCCTCGCTGCGCGAAAGAGGAGAAAAGAGCAGGATGAAAAAAAAGAGGAGAAAAAAAAGCAAGACAAAAGTGAAGAGACGAAAAAAACAGGGCCTCGAGACGAGAGCGTGGGTCTCCGCGGGCATTTTCCACACGAAGAAGGAGCGTGCTGGACGAAATCGCGTCGGCGAGCGTTCGAGAGAGAGAAAAAGAAAGAAAGAAAGAGGGAACGCACATGGGAGAAAGAATCTTCATCCGCGGACTGAGCGGCCATCTTGTCTCTCTCGATATGCGGCGAGTCCGCGAATCGAAGACGAAACGGCGAGCTCGCGCGGTTTCCTTCGTGAAATTGAGAACCGCGCGCCCGCGAGAGGAGCCCCAATCTGTCCGGCCTCTCTTGCTATAAATACGTATGCCGTATGAAAGTGTGTATTTGCGACGGTATCGTCTTTCCCCTCTTCAACGTGCGCGCGTGTGTGTGTGGGTAAAAGATTGCACGATGGTCCACCGTACATACTCTATACACACACACATACACATATACATATATACACTGCCGGCCAAAAGTTTAAGAGCATCTCGATAAAAATGCCCAAATTGAAATAAAAATCATTTTTTTCGCTTCTCTTCAACGATTCATATTCACAGATCGAACATACGTAAATATTGAACGTAACAAATCTATATCCTCGTTTATGCGTATTTATTCTCCTTATACTCATCATATTACGTATATAATCGTTATATACATGCAGATAAAGAGTGTAAGAGCATCTCCCTAAAAACGGCTAGATTGAAGCAAAATGTAAAAATCGAATATACGCAAAGTATCGAATCCAACGAATAAATATCGGTGCTGTCGCGTGCATTTTTGTATTTTACACCCACGAAGATTCCGCATAATCGTTACGTGCGTGTATGTGCCGCAGGGGAACCGCGACAATCGCCGTATAATTGCGAAAAAAAATGCAATCTTTTCACGGAAATACGAGATGGCGAGAAAAATGAAATACGGCGTGTAGAAATTTGCGGATGTTTCACGAGAGGTCTTGAACTTTTGGCCGGCACTATATACAGTGTGTATATAATACACAGTGCGGTATTCACCTACGCGTCTTTTTGTCCTCGAGTTCTCGAGTTTCCCACGTGTAAAGAAGCTCTGATTGTTGACCGCGAGAGGAGGGGGGGGGGGAGGGGGGATTCTCCATTTCGTGAGATTTCAAAGGATCGAAAAATCGCGTTAGAAAGAGCTCGAAACGGGATCTCCTTCGAGACCTTGGAATCCAAAGATTTGTCCGTTGGAAAAAAATTCATTGCTCAAGGTCACGCGGTCACGGAGTCTCACGGATTTCGGGCGACTCGGTTTTCCCCCCGTGCGTTTTCATTCCTCCCTCGAATCTCTCTCCTCTTCCGGAAGGAGCTTGGTACAACCTGATACCAACCTTCTTCCAGTTGACCTTGACCAAGGTCGCGTTTTCGGACCGAAAATCGACCGGAAATGCATCGAAATTGTTCGAGTTTTCTCATCGATCGTGGAGCGAGAAACAAAAAGTGAAACGAGAACAACGAAAAGGAATCAAAGTAAAAATCCGACGCAGCATCCAGCGCGGGATCTCTTTACAATCTCGTGCTTTCTCCTCGTGCGGAGGATGCGCGTAATAAACACATATATCTGAGGAGGCCCGGAATGAACGGTGAAAAAAGAAAATAAAAAAAAAGTGTCCAAAAAAGCCGAGAAATTTCGGAATTCCGCGAGAGTGAAGAGTCGTTTTTTTTTTTTCGAACACGAAAACAAAGGCAATCCCACGAAACGGAAATTCGAAAATTTCTCCTCAATTTTTTTTCACCGATTCGTCAGCGACGTTTCGTTCTCATCTCATCGGCTTTTCCGGTGATCGCATCTCCGGAACGTCGAATATCCCGATGGATTTTTGCCTCGATCGGTGAAAATCGATCGACGCGCATTCCTCCGCGCGTTAAAGTTCCCCATAATGAGATTCAGTTTTGTTTTCGAAAAACTTCAAGGCCCCCGATCGAATCGATTGCACATTAATGTTTCTCTCTCTCTCTCTCTTTTTATTATTTATTTGTCGAGAGCTACACGCGAACGCCATATGCCGTTGTACGACTCTTAACGATCAACGATTCTCGACGATATATCGCACTGTCGTCATCGAAAAATACATATATTAATTTATATGTATGTACAAACACACACACACACACACACACGTCGTAATATAACGCGTAATAACGTAATAAATGAATAAATTCCATCGACGAGAGCGATATTTATTCGTCAGCGAGGAGAACTCGCGCGAACTCGTACGAAGATTAAACATATAATATCGCGATCGTAAATAATCACAAGGGCTTAAATAATCCGCCGTGAATCGCGAGTCAGTGTCTCGCCACTCGGCGATAATAATTCGATCGCGGAATTTATGCGATAAATCGATCGCTGTTATAACATCGTTGCGCAACCCGCGCAGCATGGCGTGTTAATACGATTGTTAAAGGCGCGTTGGCGCAACTTTCGCGCGCGATCATTCAAATTCCGGATGCTGGAGGAGAACACGCGAGAATCGCGACTTTCCAACGTTTCGCCGTGCAATTTTCTCGTCAATGACGATCGATCAGAGCGGATATCGAGGATATCTGGCAAAAAGGAAAATTGCGCCAGTGTCCCTCGACGATCTTTTCGCATTTTTTTCTCTCTTTTTTTCCGCGCGATAAAAGCTGCCTCGTTGAGGATCGGACTTTGAGATAAGTACGAGCGATTGGGATGCGAAAAATGAGATCGCTGACACGAATCGCAATTAATTCGTAATTAATAATGAGATCGCGGAGGATCGCGAGGAGGGAAAAAGAAGGAAAGTTTTCCATCCTCGAACCGCCCGCTTATCTCTCCCGGACTCGTGTCCGCGTGTATCTCTTCATTTATTTCCGAACAAACTCGCAATATCGCGCACATTAGCAATTTCATATACGAACTTTTGTGTTTGTTTTTATACGAGAACGACGATAGAAAATCGCATATATAAATATATGAGATTTTCTACCGCGATCTTGCTCCCGGTAATTGATCCATAGATCAGTCTGATGAATTGATAACTGTTACCATTTCCCGGAGGGGAAGTCGGACTTGTGTGTGTGTGTGTGTGCAACCGTTGTACACACACAAATGTATATAAAAGACGAGAGAGATCGCCCGTTTTTCTGCGAACTCTGGGCCTGCCGGGCTCTCTTCATCCAGCATCCGCGATGCTACAAAGGGGGGAGGAACGCGACACAGACGGACCGTTAAAGTCTGGGAGAATGGTGATCTCTCTCCCTCTCTCTCTCTCTCTCTCTCTGTGTCTTGCCCCTTTGATATAATATTACCGTTAGTATAACGAGGGCGAGGCGGTGCAGCACTCGTGCATCGTTGCATCCATACATGTATGTATATACACCCCGGCTGTCTGTTGGACTCCGAGAGGCTCGGAGATCGTTTCGATTCCTAGTCCTCGAGCTACTTATTTTTCATTCTCCTCTTTCGTTTCCATTCGGGTATACGCGCCTTCGAGAGCAGATCGAGAGACTAGACGCTGCGCCAGACGTGACTTTTCACATATATATTCATTCTAGAATTCATCCAAAGACTCCGGAAAGTGTGTAATTTGGACGAAAAATTCCAAAGCTTTTCCAAAGCTTTTTTTTCGCGCGGCTCGAACATTTTGCAAGTTTTTCCACGAAATTCAGATCGAATTCGATTCGACGCGAATAATTGTTCGCAAAATCGAGCTATTCGGGCGTTTCATGAAGTTTCCATTCGGATACACGCGCCTTCGAGAGCAGATCGAGAGGCTAGACGCTGCGCCAGACGTGACTTTTCACATATATATTCATTCTAGAATTCATCCAAAGACTCCGGAAAGTGGGTAATTTGGACGAAAAATGCCAAAGCTTTTCCAAAGCTTTTTTTTCGCGCGGCTCGAACATTTTGCAAGTTTTTCCACGAAATTCAGATCGAATTCGATTCGACGCGAATAATTGTTCGCAAAATCGAGCTATTCGGGCGTTTCATGAAGTTTCCATTCGGATACACGCGCCTTCGAGAGCAGATCGAGAGGCTAGACGCTGCGCCAGACGTGACTTTTCACATATATATTCATTCTAGAATTCATCCAAAGACTCCGGAAAGTGGGTAATTTGGACGAAAAATGCCAAAGCTTTTCCAAAGCTTTTTTTTCGCGCGGCTCGAACATTTTGCAAGTTTTTCCACGAAATTCAGATCGAATTCGATTCGACGCGAATAATTGTTCGCAAAATCGAGCTATTCGGGCGTTTCATGAAGTTTCCATTCGGATACACGCGCCTTCGAGAGCAGATCGAGAGGCTAGACGCTGCGCCAGACGTGACTTTTCACATATATATTCATTCTAGAATTCATCCAAAGACTCCGGAAAGTGTGTAATTTGGACGAAAAATTCCAAAGCTTTTCGAAAGCTTTTTTTTCGCGCGGCTCGAACATTTTGCAAGTTTTTCCACGAAATTCAAATCGAATTCGATTCGACGCGAATAATTGTTCGCAAAATCGAGCTATTCGGCCGTTTCATGAAGTTTCCATTCGGATATACGCGCCTTCGAGAGCAGATCGAGAGACTAGACGCTGCCCCAGACGTGACTTTTCACATATATATTCATTCTAGAATTCATCCAAAGACTCCGGAAAGTGGGTAATTTGGACGAAAAATGCCAAAGCTTTTCCAAAGCTTTTTTTTCGCGCGGCTCGAGCATTTTGCAAGTTTTTCCACGAAATTCAAATCGAATTCGATTCGACGCGAATAATTGTTCGCAAAATCGAGCTATTCGGGCGTTTCATGAAGTTTCCATTCGGATATACGCGCCTTCGAGAGCAGATCGAGAGACTAGACGCTGCCCCAGACGTGACTTTTCACATATATATTCATTCTAGAATTCATCCAAAGACTCCGGAAAGTGTGTAATTTGGACGAAAAATTCCAAAGCTTTTCCAAAGCTTTTTTTTCGCGCGGCTCGAACATTTTGCAAGTTTTTCCACGAAATTCAAATCGAATTCGATTCGACGCGAATAATTGTTCGCAAAATCGAGCTATTCGGGCGTTTCATGAAGTTTCCATTCGGATACACGCGCCTTCGAGAGCAGATCGAGAGACTAGACGCTGCGCCAGACGTGACTTTTCACATATATATTCATTCTAGAATTCATCCAAAGACTCCGGAAAGTGTGTAATTTGGACGAAAAATTCCAAAGCTTTTCCAAAGCTTTTTTTTCGCGCGGCTCGAACATTTTGCAAGTTTTTCCACGAAATTCAGATCGAATTCGATTCGACGCGAATAATTGTTCGCAAAATCGAGCTATTCGGGCGTTTCATGAAGTTTCCATTCGGATATACGCGCCTTCGAGAGCAGATCGAGAGGCTAGACGCTGCGCCAGACGTGACTTTTCACATATATATTCATTCTAGAATTCATCCAAAGACTCCGGAAAGTGTGTAATTTGGACGAAAAATTCCAAAGCTTTTCCAAAGCTTTTTTTTCGCGCGGCTCGAACATTTTGCAAGTTTTTCCACGAAATTCAAATCGAATTCGATTCGACGCGATTAATTATTCGCAAAATCGAGCAATTCGGGCGTTTCATGAAAATCGCTGTCGAAAATCGCGATGAGAAAATACCGCGATGGTGTGAAAATGTAAAAAACGATGAAAAAAAAAATGGTTACTCACCCAGCTCTGAGGGACGCCGCGGTGAGGGTGAGCTGCTGCGCGGTGACGGCGCTGCTGTCCCCGTCGACGGGCACCAGTTCCGAGAGCACGATTATGGGTCCCGGGTTACCGGGGACGGAATTTCCGGTCGCGGTGACGACGCCGCGCGGCAGATCGTCCTCGTGCTGGAGATGAAGCTGCTGATAATGATGAAGATGGAGGACGGACGCGGTCGCCCTCGCGGTTACGCAGTTTCCCGCTAGGAGGCCGCCTCTGCCGACGTTGGGATTCTGCGAAGACGTCGAGGAGCTCGTCGGCGGCGGCGAGGGTGGCGACGGGGGTGGCGGCGGATATTCCACTACCTGGACCCGGTCGGCCTCGCTCTCGTAGATGATCTCCTTGTCGTGGGTGTACATGACCGTTTTTTGGCCGTCGTTGTAGATGAGGTCGATCATTTTGTGGCCGGGAACGCTCAGATTCGAGTTGCCGTTTTCGCCGTCCGGCGTCAC
The DNA here is from genome assembly GCA_959613375.1 of Heteropelma amictum. Lineage (NCBI taxonomy): Eukaryota > Metazoa > Arthropoda > Insecta > Hymenoptera > Ichneumonidae > Heteropelma > Heteropelma amictum. Next base: position 2,536,929 of record OY390721.1, on the reverse strand, counting down.
GCGCCCGTTCTCGTCATCCCGCTGCTGCTGCTGCTGCTCATCCTGGTCCTGATGATGATTGTGATGATTGTGATGATGATGACGATGATGATGATGATGATGATGATGATTGTTGTTATTGTTGTTGTGATGATGATGATGATGATGATACTTGTGATGGAGTCCGCTCGACTCGTGAAGGTCAAGGACGTTCACCGGCTGCATCGTCGCCAGGAGCACCTGATCGTTGTCGTTTTGATTCTGATTGCTCAGCGACGAGGACGCCGGCGATATCGGCTCCTCCTGTACCTGAAAAACACAGGCTTTCATTTACGAAAATTCTCCATTTTTTGGTTTTCAACGTTTCACTCCGCCACCGCCAGGGGAAAGAAATTCCTTCCTTCTTTTTTTCGAATATCTTCCGAATTCTACTCCAATAGCGCGTAACCGAAGCAGCGAAATTTCGCTCGGCGTTTTTTCGAAAAACTTTTTCGAAAAGCGCAAAGTTTCTCAAAGTTCTCTCGCGATTTTGATTTTTCTCTCGAGAGAGGCTTCGCCGGAGGCGGGGAGGACGGACAAAGTTGAGATGAAAAAGACGAAAAGAAAGAAAAATTTTCACCCCGCGATTCCCGCGGGATAATCGAGCGTGCAAAAGCTACGCGCGGGGTGAAGCTTGTAACTTTTTCGGACGGTGAAATATCCCCTCCGGGGGCCTGTAATTATCCGTCGCATGGTAATTATGCTGTTAGGAACCGCGCGTTAATCGTCCTCGAGCTTTACCCACTGCGCGGGCTCTTCGAGAATTAACGAGAAAAGAGAGGAGGAGGACGAGCCGCGGAAAACCTCGACGATCGTCGATGGGAAAAGTCGGGGTTCATCCTCGTCGTCGAAAGAGGCTGGATGAACCCGGACGAGCGTGACGGGTTTCGTAACGCGAGAAGGAGAAAAGAAAACACGGTAGAAACTTCGAAAGGATTTATCGCGTTTATTTATCGACGAGATGTTGGCGCGAAAAAAAAACAAAAATCATCGACGGCGCTTCGACATTTCTGCTAATAAACTTTAATGTTTCTTTCTTTTTTTCTCTTCTTCTTCTCCTTTTTCGATGATTATATCTCGGAGAGAGAAAAAAAATGAATGAATTTATGAAAATTTCATAGAGACGCCGAGGGCAGTCCGAGAAACCGAGACTTTCGCAATACGATCGTAAATTCGTTCGGCGGTTTTTTTTTTTTTCTTTTCTTTCTTTCCACAAAACTTTGAACATCGAGAAGCCTCTCGAGTTTATTCCCTCGCTCTCTCTCTCTCTCAAAGAGGATTTAACGCGCGCGTTTGTTTCATCGAAAGCTTCGTCGCCTCGCGGGAATTTTGACACTCGATCGGACGGGAAAAATGACGAAAATCGGCGTCGATCGATGATTTTTCAAAAAAACTTTCGCCGCGTCGTCATATTCAAAAACCGTAGGCTGCTTTTTTTTCAAAATAGCAATCCGACTACCGAAAATTCGAGTTCTCCTCGAAATTCCGCCATTTTGAATTTTCCGTACCTGAATTCGACCTGAAAAACCCCGACAGTCCGGTCGCGTCGATTTTTCCTTTGAGTTGACTATAAAAAAAAAGCTGTCGTTTTTAAATATTTTTTTTTCAAAAATTTCCGTCCACGATTATTATTATTGCGTTCGTGCGTACTTATCAGAGTCGCTACTGCTAGTCGGCCTTATCGGTATAACGGAATATACTACTTTTGTAACGTACGTACGTGTCGTTGAGAAGGAAGAGAAAAAAAGAGAGAGAGAGAGAGAGAGAGGAGAAAATCCTATCCGCAGCAATCCGAGTACCGAAAATCCGAATTCTCGTCGAAATTCCGCCATTTTGAATTTTCCGTACCTGAATTCGACCTGAAAAACCCCGACAGTCCGGTCGCGTCGATTTTTCCTTTGAGTTGACTATAAAAAAAAAGCTGTCGGTTTTAAATATTTTTTTTTCAAAAATTACCGTCCACGATTATTATTATTGCGTTCGTGCGTACTTATCAGAGTCGCTACTGCTGGTCGGCCTTATCGGTATAACGGAATATACTACTTTTGTAACGTACGTACGTGTCGTTGAGAAGGAAGAGAAAAAAAGAGAGAGAGAGAGAGAGGCGAAAATCCTATCCGCAGCAATCCGACTACCGAAAATCCGAATTTTCGTCGAAATTCCGCCATTTTGGATTTTCCGTACCTGAATTCGACCTGAAAAACCCCGACAGTCCGGTCGCGTCGATTTTTCCTTTGAGTTGACTATAAAAAAAAAAGCTGTCGTTTTTAAATATTTTTTTTTCAAAAATTTCCGTCCACGATTATTATTATTGCGTTCGTGCGTACTTATCAGAGTCGCTACTGCTAGTCGGCCTTATCGGTATAACGGAATATACTACTTTTGTAACGTACGTACGTGTCGTTGAGAAGGAAGAGAAAAAAAGAGAGAGAGAGAGAGAGAGAGGAGAAAATCCTATCCGCAGCAATCCGAGTACCGAAAATCCGAATTCTCGTCGAAATTCCGCCATTTTGAATTTTCCGTACCTGAATTCGACCTGAAAAACCCCGACAGTCCGGTCGCGTCGATTTTTCCTTTGAGTTGACTATAAAAAAAAAGCTGTCGTTTTTAAATATTTTTTTTTCAAAAATTTCCGTCCACGATTATTATTATTGCGTTCGTGCGTACTTATCAGAGTCGCTACTGCTAGTCGGCCTTATCGGTATAACGGAATATACTACTTTTGTAACGTACGTACGTGTCGTTGAGAAGGAAGAGAAAAAAAGAGAGAGAGAGAGAGAGAGAGAGGAGAAAATCCTATCCGCAGTCTCTCAACTTACACGCTACGCCTACGCGCGAGACGTAAACGCGCTTAATCGGTGGATCGATCATGGCGCAAAAGGGACCATTATGATAAATATCGCGTTATATTCGCGTGCAAATATATAATTGCGGCATTTTATATAATAAACATTAATTCATAAATATATACACACACACACACACACGATAATCAAGGATAGAGGACGCATGGAATAATCAAAAGATAGATCGTCGTTTGAATATTCAAGAATTTTCCATTAAATTCCAACGCACGGTGGGACGTTTATTTTCAAACGATAACGCGCTAAATTGTGATACGCGGCGAGCATTTTCCTTCTTTTTTTTTCCAACGTATCACTCCCAGTCCTTAACTCAAACCGCAAAGACAAGTCGGAGCGGAATTAATCGCCACCGCCGTTTCGTCGTTTCTCCGATTTTTCTCTCGTCCGCGTCTAGAATTTTTCGATATTTTTTTTTCCTCGATTAAAAAACAATCAAGCAATCGCGCAAAAATCCCTCGACGGTCTCGTCCCCGAGAATCGTCGCGAAAGAAATAAATCCAAGGGACTTTTTTGTCGGCGATGATTCTCCAATTTGACGAACCTTTTATTTTTCTTTACGCAATTTTCGTAATTGCACGTTTGGAAAATCGTTCGAGGCTCGTTAATTGCCCTCGGGGACGCCCGAGAAAATTGACCTCTCCGTTTTGCGCCCGTTCGATCGAAGCTCGCTTCTGATCGCGCGGAAAAACGACGATCGAACGATTATCGCCGTAGAATTGTGAAAAAAAAAAAAGGAAAAAAAAAATCATACGTGAAATAAGGAAAAAACGAATCTCGATTAGCATTGAATTTATCGCAGAGTCTTGAATTAATTATCAACACTCGGGAACGTTTATCCATTCGCGTTTCAATGAAAAAATTGAAAAAAAAATAGCGAATATTCAAAGACAAACACGGGGCGTTTCCTTTCGATGAGATTTCCGAAAACAAAAATCCCTCGCGATTCGAAAAAACCGCGTATCCAATTCGATGTTTTTTTTTCTTTTTTTCGCCGGTCCGAACTCGGCCGATTGATATTATTTCCATAACGTTCGTCTATTTTTTTTTTTTTCGAATTAAAATAATCGGTATGTTCGAGGTGTGCGCGTTATAAATAAGATACGCGCGCGTTTATAGCGCAAAAAAAAAGACGTTATTCGCCAACGTTTGCCACATTATTAGAGCGGCGCGGACGCGGGAGGGGGGGGTCAGCACATAAGTGCGTTTATATATTCTCTTCTCGATCGTTACTCAAGATAAGGCGTTGAGGAAAAATCTGATTCATCTAATACGAGTATATACGCGCGTACAGCCCGAGAGCCGAGTATCCCGGCGATAATAATAAATATTGATGACAAGTTTCGTGATTGCGAAGCCCGTGATAGAATCCTCGCGATAGTCGCGGAGCCGCCGTAATATCCGAGTGTATCCTGTGTGCGTTTTTTTTTTTTCACTTTTAGCTATATTCTCGAGACGCGCGTTCGCGAATCGAGGAAGAAAAAAAAACGCGCGAATTTACGAAATGTTTTTCATCACGGTGAGAGGAAAAAAAGCGTTACTTTGTTTCGCCGAAAATTTCGCCCGATGAAATTCGATCGATCGAGCGCTCGATGACGATTCCTGACTCGCGAAAAAAGTTTCAAAACGCTTTTTTTTTTTTTAAATCGTTGACATTATTATTACGAATTTATCGGTACTATTACCGTTATTAATTGAATATCGACGTACGCTCGATTCGCGAATCGGAAAAGAATCATCGGGATTGGATTTTTTTTTTTTTTAAATTGACTCAATAATTCGATGATTTTTTTTTTTACCGAATTGCGATTACGTTCGGTCTTTTTCCAACGAAATGGCAATTATCGCGACTCTCCGTCTGATTTTCGAGTGCGTTTATTGTTATTATTATTATTATTATTTACGAAACACGCGAGTATCCGAGAAAATTGCGCGGTCGGCAACCGTTTGGCGAAGACCGCGCGAGGGGGGGGAGGACTCTTTCGCAATCGCGATTCTCAAAGAGAGACTCGGCGGCGAAATTGCCCGCGGCAGTGAGAGCACGGCGCGAGGCTCGCGTTCTCGACGCGATTTTTACGATTTTTAACGAAAATCGAAAATTCAATGTCGCGCGATCCGACGACAAAAAATTCAAAGTTCCAGCGTATATTTTGCAAATTCTTCCGTTCGCCTCATACGATGATCGTTTTTATTGCAATGCGATTGCGAAACGCGGATAGCGCGAGCATACGCGATGACACAGACGGCGATTGAACGACGAGAGCCGCGTCATTCAACAGGATGATTAATGAAACCGACGACGGAGGTGCGAGGATCTATCGCGCGTCCGTATAGGTCCGCTTGTAATATTCATAATCATGAAATTCACTCGTTATCCGCGCTTCTCCCCGTCCCGGAATTTTCCAATCAATTTTATTCTCGCATCGACGATGATAATAATAATAATAATCATAAAAACGAAGCGAGAAATTCGCGCGCTCGGCGACGCTGTGAAAAATGTGCAAAAAATTCCATCCGACGATTTTCCGCAAAGTGACAAAAGTCGTCGACGAATCGTCGATTGTTTTTTCTCTCTCTTTTTCCAAACAGCGAATTCTTTTGGTTTTTTTTTTTTATGCGCGGATATTTTTGCAATTCCCCTCCGCACTTTGCAATCGTCGAATGACTCTTCACCGTCGTCTCTCTCGCGTCCTTCCGATAAAATCGTCGGAAATGAGAAAAAATTCTCAATAACAAAGTTGCATCCGCGATTGATCGATGACCGGAGAGAAGCTTCGGGGGGGGGGGGGGGGGGGATGACGAGATCGAAGATTTTTTGTCAGAGAGATGGAAGAAAAATGAGTAATTTTTACCAACCGGTGAGAGAGGATCCTGCATGTGGATCGCAGCGCCGTCAGCGTCGTCCGTGCAAGTCGACATTTTCCTCGGCGTTCTCCGCGACAGTCTTTTTCCCTTTCCTCCGACTTTTCCTCGAGTCTCGATGGAGAAAAATCGTGCGAATCTTCCCTCCTCTTATCGAAGCCGCGAAATATCGCCGGACCGGCGTTTTCCAATTTTTCCTTCCTTTTTCTCTATCGTCGGAACGATCTCGTATCACAGACGTCCGAGAGTATGGCACGTGAGGGTCACTGCAGTTTCGAGGGGCGACATCTGGCGAATGAAAAAAAACAAGCGAAAACAACGCGCGTCAGCCATTTTTCCTGCAATTCCACATCAACGAGATAAAGCTGGATAAAGCTATTTTTCCCAAAGCGCGAAACCGCCGCGAGCGCGATTTCGACGAGGGAAAACCCAGCTGATCCGAGTTCCCGTCAGGTTCACGAGCGAAGGAGCGGAAAAGTAGGAGTTTCGTCTCGGAGAAGACGAAAACCGGCCGGGGCGGGTCCGGCGAAGGAGGAAACGCAAATTTTTCATTGTCGCGCATTCTCATGAATCCCGTCTCTCCCGGAGAGGTCAAGAGCTCCGTGGGGTCCGTCGAAGGTCACCCGGCGCGCAATCTTCCTCTTCGGTAATAACCAGTTGTGCTCCCACTCCCGGATAAACACGGAGGTTCGCGCTTCGGAAGGAAGTAAGAAAGAGGATTGAGGGAGGGGGGGAGAGAGATTGGCGGAGAGGTTAGAGTACACGGGAACCAGAAATCTACGGGAGCGCGCCGTTAAACAGGCTCTCGGCGTCGTCACGGCGCGAAGCGAGAGTCATTCCGGAGTCGCGCCTCGTAAAACTGGAATTCAGGAGAGAACGCGGCCCCGTAACCGCAGGCGGCGTCGGCGAGGTTGGCTGTGGCCAGGAGGCGCCACAACAAAACAGAAAACCAGCCAGAAGGAGAGGCCGACCCGGGGCGGCGGCGGGGGAGGGGGTGCTGGGGGGGAAGCAGGGTTATTCGTACGCTATATATCTCGCTGAGAAAAGAGGACGAACAGACAGGTGTAATAATAGACGGGTAACGAGGAAGCCTCGGAGTGATCGAGAGTCGAGTTCCCCGAGGAAGGGGGAGGGGGAGGTGCGCCCCACCTCCGGGGAGCAGCGAGTCTGGCGGGTTCTCAGCGCGCTCTCGCGACATCCCGCTTTTCTCGTTCTTCCTCCTCGTCCTCTTTATTCCCCGCGGACGTTTATCCGTCTCGAGGGGGCACTTTTGTGCATCGGTGAATAACCGGAAACCGGATTTCAGGTATATCCGATGAAGATGACGATGATGATGACGTCGGGGATCGCGCCGATCAGAGGTCGAAAGGTCACGCGTCCGGGGGGTCGCGAGAACGAGGTGAAGGAGGGGAGGAGAGGTGATCGCACGTCCGTACGTCACCCGCGACGTCCGTGTACGCGGATCGGAGGAGAAACGACGCGCCGGGACGAGAGGATCCGCGTTGCCGAGCGCGGCGCAAGCAGGTTCGTCCGGTCTAACCTGATTCTCAAAGGGAAGCCCACAATACCACGCGGCATCAGCGAGATTGGACCCACCTTCCGTATATACCGTTTGTGTATTTCAAGTATAACCGCCACCGCCGCGAGGTGCGCGAGGGCGCCCGCGCCAGGGAGTTTCAGATTCTAACGTCGCGAGCCCGCCGCAGTCCGACATTCACGCTGAACGCGGAGCTCACGCGCGGTATCGGCTCGTCGCGCGTCGCCGAATCAATCGCGCGTTTCAAAGGTCAAAAGAGTCAAATACTCGCGGAGGGCCGCGGGGACGCTCGTCAGGAATGGTGCGCAAGAGGGGGGGGGGGGGGCGGATGTAGTAGACGCGCGAGTTATCCGATCGTACCCGGAGGCTCCGAGTGTCGTTTTTCTCCTCCTGCCCCCCCCCCCCCTCTCGTTCCGAGGAACTTTGCCAGTGAGAGTGTTTGCACAGTGTGTCGCCAGAGGAGTCTCCTCTCCGATGCAAGATCGAGAGACTCCGCCGCTGGTCGTTGGACGCCAAAGTGTTTAACGTGTACGAAAAGCCGCGGGGGCGTCGGGGGGGAGGGCTCGCAACAGCGGCCGAGAGTCGAGAAAGTACGAGAAGAGCCCGCGCTATCAGCGGAAGCCAATTAGCACCGCGCGCGTTTCGTTCGCGCGTTATTGAAGCCCCGTAAGGAGTAATGACCGCGTACAACATGGACGAGGGACCAGGGGAGGAGGGAGCGAAGTGCCGATGAGGAGTTTGAAAAAAGCACGAGAGGATCCACGGCGAGTGTTCAGGAACGGCCGGGGACGATCGGGGCGATAAGAAAAACGCGGGGGGGATCGCGAGGAGGCAGAGTGAAAAAACGCTGGAATATTCATGGAATCAAAATTTTGCTCGATCCGAGGATTCGCGTCTTCGTCTCTCGTTTAATCGCGGGAATAAATATATACCCGACGGAGGATGAGGGAAAAAAAAACGAGCTGTTTCGATTGGCTCGGGAGGTCCCAAGGCTGACGGAAAGACGCGGCGGAGTCGAGTCTTGGAGCAAAAGGCGAGAGCAGGGTCCAGAAGAATTTCTCGGGCGAGCGATACGTTCGACGGGGATGGAAAGATGGGAAAAAAATGTCTGTACATGTGTGTGTGTGTGTGCCAACGAGATGAGATCTCGAAAAAGAAGCAACATCTTCACGACGAGGATGAAGGAGACGGGCTCCGTCTACCTGCCGCCACCTGCCGCGAGCCTCTCCGTGGTATATACCCGGCAGGTATTCGAACGTGTATACGCGCCACTGGAGGATAAAAGAGAGGGGAAAAAAGAAAACAAGAGGCGACACACGGGCTACAGGTCCGGGGTGCACGCGTGTGAAGAAATAAATAAATAAAAATACACGTATTCGTACGGAAATTTACGCGTACGTCGCGCGAAATTACGAAGATCCCGCGGTGTGGAAACTCGATTTTAAGGCGTTTCGGTACTACTTATCTGGTGGCAAGATCTACAGAAAATCTCATTGTATTTCTGCAGGATTGCAACTGTTGCTCGCCAAATTTTCTTTTATAAGTGGCGTTCAATGCTACGGTTGGCCAATCTACTACTAGAAATGCGCATGCGCATGCACTTCCCATCGCATCCGGATGGAAGTCGTCATGTGTAATTTTCATGCAAAGGCTTGTGTTTTGTCCTGTATCTCATCAACCAGATGGAAAAACCTCTTCAAATTTGTAGACAATCATTATACAGATGTAATTCAGATCTGACATAAATTTTATGCAAATGGTAATATTTTCAAAGAATTTACAGCCCAAACGAATATTTCGCCCATTTACTTCCGAGTATAAGCCGAATTTTTGAAAATTATTTACAAAAAAACGACGTCGTGGATCAACTTGAAATTTGAACCGTCTACATTTTGTATACTCGCCATTTGCGAAAAAAAAAATCGAGTTCATGGTAATATTTTCAAAAGTACTATCGAAACTCCTTAAGCTGAGATGCGATAAAATCGACTCCGCCGAGTAACGAGAGGAAAAGGCGAATAAAAAAAAATGCATTTTAAGGATCACGGAAATGTGTATACTCACGCTCGTTGCGGGCGACTACCGGGCGTTGGACGAAGAGAGCAGTGCGCGTCAATGAAAGCCGCCGGCCCGTGGTGCAATCCCGATGACGATGACTGTCATTACGATCCTCGCTGGCAAATGGCACGTGTGAATCGATGATTCATAACGAAACGGAATAAAAAGAAAAAAAAACAAACGACACCGGAAGGGAAACGGGAACTGGACTACAAACTACCGTAGGGGACTTTTCCAGTGTCTTTTCCGAATCACATTTCCGATGCTCGTTTCACCATCGGCCACCTCCGAGGCCTTCCCCCCTCCGCCGCCTCCGACCCCTCCCCCACCCCCGCACAGCCGCGATTCACGGTACGCACTTTCGCGACCGGAATATCGCGAGGATCCGCGATTCACTCGCTGCTCATTGAGACGAAATAAAAACGGAAATTTCGAACGCCGTCCGTTCTTCGATGAATCTCGACGCTCGATCGTCGTTTGAAAAATCGACGCTCGGGCGAATACACCGAAGAATATTTTGATCTTCCTTCGTCCTTGACGCTTTTTTCTCAAGGTTAAACAATGTCGAATCAGCCCCCGCACTCCCGGGTCTCGCTGTTTCACTCGGGGACGACACCCGGAGACACTCGTCGCGGAACACTCTCTCCCTCGGGCGCGCGATGTTTTCCGCGTTTGTTTGTTCGTTTTTTTTTTTTTTTTTTTTTTTCACCGACTCGATAAACCACCAGCTGGCCGTCTCGTCTATTTTTGTTCACGAACGAATGGAGGAAAAAAAAAAAAAAACAAATCGGCAGTCTCGTACTCTCCTTTTCGTCTCGGCGCACGCACCGGCGGCCTCGCGCGCGTCACACACACAATTTTTCCTCCCGTTCAACTCGCTCAACTGGGTTCACTTGTGCGGTTCCCGACCGGTTTTTCGCGAACGCACACCGGGTTTTCGCCAGTGAGCAGAGCGCGGAGATCTCCACTCTCCGGTGAGAGAGCGCGCGCCCGCTCTCCCGCACTCGCGCATATATACCCGCGCAGGGACGCCCCCTCACCCGCGATATAACGACACTCGCGATGCACACTCGGAGGATGGTACTTTGAGAGCGGAAAGCGGGTGTCTCGAGCTTGTCCACCGCTGTACCGCGGGCGCGCACGCACAGACACACACACACACACGCGGACACACACGCACACGCACCAGCTTTCCTCTCGACCTTTTCTCCGTCACCCCTTTGTTTTCGTGTTTTTCTCTCGTTGCTTTTTCTCTCCCCCCTCGAGGATCGGCAGCCTTTATCGAATCGTTGGTTTTTCGCACGCGTTCGTACCGAATCGTTATTATCGACGCGGTTTTATCCGGCGCGCGGCACACTGCCGTTCGCCCAAAAGTTTTCATGCGCTTTAAGCAGCGCGCGAGCAAGGGGACAAGCGAAATCCTCTCGTCTCCACGGACTATACACGGAGTTCTCTTCTCCTCGAGATGGAGGCAACATGGCCGCCTCCCAGCATCCAGCGGCAATCCGCCTTCCCCCTTTCTCTCTCTCTCGCTCTCTCTCTGCCTCTCTCTCTCTCTCTCTCTCTCTCTTTTTTTCCTCCGTCTTTCCTTTACATCCTCCACTCCGCCTCCTCCTCGAGATCCTCTCCTTTTCGCTCCTTCGGAGCACAGCATCCGTGCGCCTTTTCTCTCCTGCTCTCTCTCTCTCTCTCTCGCTCCATCCGACGAAACCTCACGAGCGCGCGGTTACCCGCACTCCGCTCCACGGACCCGAGCCGCCTCTCCTTCTCGCGCGCACCCGCAGCCTCCCTCGCGCTCCCCCACTCGGGAGACTCACTCCCGTCCTTCTCGCTCCCGTTTTCACCTCGCGCTTTTTCTCTCACGCTCCCTTGCCCGTCCACGTAGCTCGCGCTCCCTCGAGCCTTCTTTTCCTCTTCTTTTTTTCCTTTCCGTCTCGCTCTCCATCTCACCGTCTCTGCATCGCCTTCTCCAGCGATCCCCGCGCCGTGTATCTCCGTCCTTACCCTCCCCGCTCCTCCACTCCCGCTCCCTCGATCATTTCGCCGCACGACGCTGCAACCCACACCGTGTGTATCTCCCGTCGCGCTCCCGCACGGCCAACTTTTCACTCCACGAGCTCGCACCGCTCCACCGCAGATCCTAATTCCATCTCGCTCTTCTTCGTCTCCCGTTTCTTTGCGCCGAACGTACACACACACACACACACGCTCCAAACGATACGCGCTTCGCTCTCCCTCGCCGATCGATCGAATAGCGCCGTTTCTCTCGCGCCGTATCCAGCATCATCGTCCTTCGTCTCTCGTTTCCCCTTGAGGCACACGAGCGATCTCTCCCTATGAGTGTATGTATATATACATCGTTCTTTCCCTCTCCCCCCCTCGTACGCTCTCTCGAGACGCACCGAGCGCGTACACCTCGCTTTTTCTCTTTCCCTTTCTCTCGTGGACTCTGACCCTCCGCTCTCCCCGCCGCAGCCCATTGGTCCCGCGCGAGAGCCGTAAGTAACTCGGGCTGACCGTGGATTTTACGAGGGAGAACCCCTGAGGCCTCTTCTTCTTCATCATCTTTCCTCCTCCCGATGCTGCTCCCGCTGTCCTCTCCCATCGGTCCAGCAGGTAGCGCGAAGAGGCTTCTTCTTCTCCTCTCGCACTTTTCGTTTCGTACTTGACGAAACCGCGGAGCGACAAGGACGCACGAAAATAATCGACTCGTCGGGAGCGGGCGGAGGGACGATCGGGAGATGAAGGAGAATCGTTAGGCCGAGTGGATTTTCGGCGGAGGAGCTGCGGTACATTTGGGAGGGGGATAAAGATGGAAAATCAAAACGCTGGGTTATCCCGAAATGGCAATTTTTTTTCAAATTTGGAAACTCGACCGCGCTTTTGGCGTTTGGTCCATTGAGCACGGATGATGCCCGCTAAAGATTTTTCGATGCCGCGAGAGCGCCAACTTTCGGATTTTTCCAAGGACTCGTCCAACGGCCGGTGTAGTCAATGAGAAAACAAGAGGAGGAGAGTGAACAATATTCGGTCCATGGGAAGTGCCACGGATACGCAAACTCGCGGAGAGGAGATAGTCCGAGTCACATCGGACGGGAAGCGGAGTGGACCCTGGTGGCCACCCGGCATTATCGTTTCCCCCGTTCGTCCCTCCCCTGCTCGCACTCTCCTCTCTCTCCCTCTCTCTCTCTCTCGTTTCATCTCCCAGCGATATATATTTATACCTGGCGCGTTTGTTGCTCTTTTATTCGAGAAAATATCTCGAGCGGGGAATCACACGAGCGCGAGGAAGATGAGGCGGAGGAACAAGAGGAAAAAAAAACAAGAAAGAGAAACTTTGAGACTTTTTCAGGCTTCTCCCTCCTCCGGGGGAGAGCGAATGGAAGCGAGGAGAGGAAGAACGACGATGATAGTGACGACGAAGAAGACGCCGCGCGATGATGAAAAATAAGAGTTTCGCAAGGGGGCTCTTTGATCCGGCGAGTTTAAATTTGAAAAAAAAAAAAAAAAAACGAAAAACGAAAACCCAAGGGGGCACCGGCGGCGATGAGGCCCGGGGAATGCAGCTGATTTGTCGTCTCTGATTAAAGACTCGGTGAAAACGATGAATTTTCGAAAAATTCTTGAAAAATCTTCCGACGGTATTTTCAAATTCGATTCTCTCTCCACTAATTTTTCGTAATCTCATCGCAACCGGAAACAAATATCCAGAGTCGCCTGAGAAACTTTGAAAAAAATTCTTCCTCGAAAATTTGTCGATCTTTTTTTTTTTGCCTCACCAGATTTTTTCCGACGTTCGTATCGCAAAGTACGCGAAATTCACATTTTATTTCGGTCAAACGCGAAGGAGAAAGGGAGAAAAAAGAAAGAGTCTAACGGCAGTGAGAGTGAAGGAAGGGGAGGGGGGGGGCAGGAGCGGAGATGAGCGGAGACTCGTGAAAAATGGGAATCCGGCGTGTGTGGAGGAGAGAGCACGGCAGCCTCTCGCGGTGTGCGCGCCGATGCTTGACCCTGCTGAAGAAAGAGAAAAAAAAAATCACCGAAAGATACAAACGACCTCCGACGCTCGCGTGTACTTTTAAGAGCGTGGAAATGTGTGTGTGTGTGCGCTTTTTTCTTAATTTTCAAATCACCGCTCCGTCGCGAGCACGAAAACGCGATCGATCGCGCAACAAAAGCGCAGCATCCGCGCTATTGCGAAAAATATCGAATTACTCGTATATATCGCCGCGTTATCGACCTTAAGGTAACATCTTATTTTCGATTCGAGATATCCGCCGTAAAAACGAGCTCTCGAGGTCAAGGCTCGGTGCGGTTTCTCCTCCCCCCTCTTCTCCGTCCTCTGCGGTCGCGTCGATGAAAATGAACGTTTCTCCGGCCTTTTTTTCTCCATCTTTTTTCCTTTCTTCCCTCAAACTCACCCTCCAGCGGCCTTGCGACGTCATTTTCGGGCTTGTCTCCGCATCGGAGTGCTTCGAGACCGAGTGACTTCTGGGTAAATCTTTGTACGCCAGAGAGAGAGAGAGAGAGAGAGGCACAAATTACGGTTCGCGAACGCCGGGCGCCGTTTGGTCGCTCACGCTACGGGTGAAATAAAACGCGTGCGCGCCCGCGTGACGCAACAAAACCCAACGATTATCGGCCATTCTCGTATCGATGAAAAGAAAAAGAAATGAGAAAATAAAATGGAGAAAAGCCTCGCCACGGTTCGCGGATCGGGCCTCGCGCAACGTACGTTCCACGTACGCGAGTCGGATACCGATAATGTTACAACCATCGCAATTTACACCGCGCGCACTTGCCGCAGCGCCGGAACCTCCCGTTGCACGATTTTTTCGACCTTTTTTTTTTGTTTTTTTTTTTGTTATTCTTCGTTTGGTCTCCTTCTTCCGGCAAAAAAGTCCTCTCCCGCCCCTTCTCGTAATAGCCCGAAGTACGTACTTTACTTTCGTTTTTTTTTTTTCATCGCCGCGCGAGCCCGCTTGTAATAATCCAGCGACACGGATTTATTTCCCGCTGCATAATAATAAGCGCTGTCTCGTGTGTCCGCTCCGCGCGATACGTGTGTGGGCGCCCGAGCTGCTTGAGCGCTCCAGCCTCCGAGCAAGTGCTAAATTCAAAAGGTGCGCTATTTATTAAGCGCGTCTATGCCTTGTTCCTGTGTTTCTCGCGTGGTTTTCTTCTTCTTTCCATTTTTCGCGCTTCGATGCCCGGGGAAAGTTGCCAAAGTCGTTCACTTTTTTTCGTCGGAGCGCGAAATTTTCCCGCGAAGAGAGAAAAATTGACACGATCGCTACGGAGAAAAAAATCGAGACTGTTTTGCCGAAAAATTTCATCGCTCGATGAAAAATCGTCCGGACGACTTTTGAAAATCGGCGAAAATTGAAAATTCCGAAATTTTCGTACTGCGAAAGAAATTCTAAAACGGTAATACCGATTTAATATCGATCGAGTAATGAAGGATCGGTGAATCCGCGATGCCACTCTCGCCGATGATTTCACTTTGATCCTTGGCCTTTGGCGAGTTAGAAAGGATCGAAAGTACAACGCGATTACCCAGGGGTCCGTTCGCGGAGACTCCCGCGCAGTTTTTTCGATTTTTGTACGAGCACGAAGGTCAAACGTCATGATTTTTCACCGAGCGCACGATGAAACTGGCGACCATCGCAGATCGAATTTTCGAGACAGTTTCGAACCGCACGGAGAGGCGAAAGAAATGCCGCTATTTATTCGGCCATCGGTCTCCTCCTCGGACACGCACCGACGCGTCTTTTTCAGCTCAAAAATCGCCCTTTCAAAACCCTTTTGCTTCCCCGCGCGGCGCTCAGCCTCCCCCTCTCGATGTTTTCTCACAGAGACGATCTTTGAACGAGAAAATCATCTCGCTTGTGCGGCTCTCGCGGGGCGTTCAAGTCACCGCGACGAATGCATCCTCCCTCACGCGCTCTATCGTCGTTGTGGACTTTTTGGTTTTTTTTTTCCTAAAATCACGATATTTCATCAATGTCCAATGGGAAATTCATTTTTCGAACTTTTTCACTGAAATTGAGAGCTTTCCATGAAAAATCCATGTGATTTTCGTAACCCCGTGAAAAAATAGATTTTCGCCGATTTTTCCATAAATACCCCATCGCGTTTTTTTTTTTTATAATTCTGCCCCATTTTCCGTGAGAATGCGTTACACAATTTTTTCCACGTTGTTCAAACGGAAAATGAAAAATCGAGATGGGGGTCTCTCGATGTTAAAGTCTCTTATTTGAGTCGGTGTTTTTTGACCCACCCTAATATACACACGCACGATCGGATCTCCTTGCCCTGCGATATCTTCTTTCCGTTGTCGCTTTCTTTCGAGCTTTCACGAAATTATATGTATACTGAGACATACACACACACACACACACATATGTATTTCTATATCAAAGTAACCGCACAGCTTCCATCACCCCCGTTCTGACCGATGAGAAACCGGAATACTACGTAACGCCGAGAAACGGGTGCAGACACCCGGTGACTCGCAGATCATTGAGTAAAAAAGAGAAAGAGAGAGAAGATGAAAAAAATTAGAATTCTAAACACACCACGCGATGTGCAAAAATCCATAATCGATAATAAACTAATCAGCCCTCCTCGATCGTTTTTTTTTCGTCACGGTGGAAAATACTGACGAAATTTCCCTCGGCGAATTTATCCTCGTTTTATTTTTATTTTTCATCTAAAAATACGATAATATCCCGTAAAAATGACAATTTGTACATTCCGCTCTCAACGCTCGCCGTCCGACAGCCGTGTGTGTGTGTGTGTGTTTTTTTTTCCTCGCCAACGGTCGCACTTTAAATCGCCGTGTATTATGAAAACCGTATGCAAACAACGTCGACGAATGTGAAAGTTTACAATCAATCGAAAAATCAATTACTCAAGCACCGGGTTTCTCAATATCCATCAGTCGGCGATGTTGTTATCATTATTATTATTATTATTATTATTACATCATGCTTGGATGAACGGATACGAGCGAATTTTGCTCTTATCTGAATGAAAACGTCGCCGCGTTATCCAACGGGGAAACGTGCGCGCGCGTACATTGCAGAAGGCAAAAGTACACATTCGCGAGTGACTGGCTTTTTCTTATCGTTCCACCGTGTGCGATTGCTCAACTTTTCAAACGGCGCGAGAAAAAAAAACGAAAGAAAGAAACAAACGACAGAGAGAGAGAGAGAGAGAGAAAAAAGACTTCATTACGGCATTATTAAAGCGCATGAAACATTGCGTACTTGCGATCCGCTGGCACGTGTGTTCCGACATTTTTTATTTTTATCTTTTTTTTTTTTTAATACGATTGTGCGCCCAGCCGAGCGAATAAACGCAATTTGCCAATAAAATATTCGAGTCCCGTAAAGGGAGAGCATGCGCCGGACACTTTTAACATCAGCGTTCGCGCAATTACGTAATTTGTGAACGTTGTCTCGTTTTGTTTTCGCCGATATTTTTCTCGTCGGTTTTTTTTTTGTCTCGGGAAATCGGCGAAGAAATCAATGACCGCGTGTAATCGTCGCCGATAAAAGTGAGATAAACGATTTTTCCAACGTATGGAACAAACGCTCCTGCTGCGCTCGCAGCATCCGTCTTTGGTCGATGAAGGTTTTCCGTTTCCTTCCATCTAAGGTCGTGCCCCTCGGATTTCTTACCGCGGTAGACTCGTTTTTCTCTTTTATGTATGTATGTATATATGTATAATGTACGAGTGTCTTCAGCAACGTTAAATTGCTGCTGCTGCTGCTGCTGGGACTGGCGAGGGGCCGTTAACTTTTAGCAAGAAAAGAAGGACAGTTACGCGCGTCTGCGAGGCATCCAGACTCGCAATTTCTTACCCCTTTCGCGCGCTGCGCACAGTCCGAACGTTTCTTGCATCTCCCGCGTTATTAAGTATGTACGTGCATCTGCGGACGAATCGAGCTGGATGAATTTATATTTATATAAAATCTGGAATGCCCCATACCTCGGTTTTACGCATTTTTCGTCGAGATTAATTCGACGCCGCGAGCCTCAATTCGTTTCGTCGATCTTCGATGCTCGGCCCTTCGAGGAATTTCCGGCACTCGGTGATGCTATGAGAAGGTGAAAAATAAAATTGCCCAAATTCACGCGGAGAGCAAAAAACCGTTCGGGAGAAATTGAAAATTTACGAAAAGCTCGGTTTCCCGTTTCCTTTGGATTACCCTTGAAATCGTTGAATAATTAAGCACGATTGATTGAGATTTTGGTAAAATTCGGCGAAATTTCGAAATTACTTGAGGATATTACCAATTAATTACTGTTTTCTCATCGAAATTTTGAGTTTTCGGGAAAAAGTCGGTGTGTTTCGTGATCAGCGGGAAATTTCCGATCGGACAAGACTTTGAAAAGTTGAAAATTTGAGAAAAAAAAGTTCGGCCTACTTTTGGCCACTTTTCCCAAATCGTCGAAAAGTCGGAATTTCAAGTGGTCATAACTGCGTTAATAATTATGCTACATACGTTTCTTGGGGGGGTTTTGAGACGCTCTCGAGTAGACTTAGACAACGGTGAAAGTTTTATCTAGATAGCTAGATTCCTTCCCCCTCAAAATCGATGTTGAAAATTGGCGAAAAAAGCGCAAAGGGGTATGTATGGGAAAATTGGCGAAAATCGACGGTCGGACTTGAAAAATCTGCCAAAAATCGAAAAATGAAGATATCTACACGAACCAAACGGCATTTTGAAGCCTCAACAATTGCGAAGAGACCGATCACAAGTTCAGGCCTCTACCCCAAAGGAGAAAAAAGCGGCAGTCCTTTTAGCGAATCGGTTCAATCCGGTGAAAAATGACGAAAAATTTTTTACCTCAAAACTTGCTTTCGATGGTCCATATCGATGTATTTATTCCCGCTGATTACGGAACACACCGGTATTTCACCGAAAACGCAATATTTCCGTCGTAAAATGCAATAATACGAATTTTGTCAATAAATTACTATTTCCTCATTGAAATATCAAGTTTTCGGGAAAAACTCGGCGTGTTTCGTAATCAGCGGGAAATTTCCGATCGGATAAGCCATTGAGACATTGAAAATTGAAGAAAAAAAATCCGACCCACACTCGTCTCTGCTGGAATAATTGCCCGTCGTGCTTCTTGAATCGCTGTTCGATTTTATTGCGAATGAGCGTTAAACCCGATGGCCAAGTGAGAATTGTTTTTCAGTAGACTCAATAATGCTTCGTAGAATATAGCAGTACCGAGGAATAAAAAAAAAAGAAGCGAGAGAAAGAGATGGCTGCACATAAAGAGAGAAAATCAGAGAGGTAAGAGTGATTCTCGTCGATCAGAGAACGGAACCATCCGCACGGAGTTCTGCCTCCGCTGGACCATAGGGTCCGAGCCTTTCAGGGATTCAACTGCGTTTCTCCTCGACTCTCCTTCTTTCCATTTCTTCCCGTCTCTTTTCCTCGCGTTTGAATTCGCTGCTTCGTTTTTTTTCACCTTTTTTCTTCGTTTTAATCCCTTTTACTCTTAGCCGAGGATCGCCGAGTGATTAAATAAAATCCTGACGTCGCGAGAGAATCGCGGTGCAGCCTCTGTCTCTCTGTCTCTCTCTCTCTCTCTTTCTGTCGAAAAAAAAAATGGAGACTCGAGAGGCATGAGCAAAAAAAGCCCAAGAAAGAAAAAGAAATCTGCACGTCGATCGCGTGTGTGTATATGACTCGAGCGACTAAAAGGGGAGCGCGCGGAGAAATGCATGCGAGGTTTACAAGGACCCTTCGCGAGGCGAGTTGCACGCGAGGATTGATCGCTTTACGTGTCCCAATCCTCCGTGTATGCATACGCCGTGTATTTATATATATATATATATATATAAATATCGAATGAGAAAACGCAAATGTAATACACACTCGAGATTTGTGAAGGGAGACTCTTCCCTCCTTGTTTTTTTACGCAGCTTCTTCCTCGCGAATATATCGAAGCAAATTTGTTTCGAAATAAAAAATAAACCGAGTACACATCGTTACGATACTATGCTTCTTTTTTTTTATTCACTTTTCAAGGAATTTTCCTTCAACTCATTTTCTCCGCGTGTAAAAAAATCCAATTTTCGACATCCGTGACATGTACATTGACAAATTTGTTGCTCCGAAAGTTGCGAATGCATAAAATTTTGTTAAATTCAACTTTCCGATTATTCGAGGCGATGAAGATGACATTTTTTTTATATCCGAATTTCAGGCAGTAATTGCACAATGGAGGGAAATAAATTTTCGTCGACGGTGAAATCGTCGCTGAGCCGAGGTCCGTGAATGGCTCTTGAACTTCAGGCGGAAGGTTAATCCGTCGTGCGCGATGATTATCGATCCCCGTGGAGTTCGGACCGCTCTCGAGGTCGAAAACGTCCGCTGGCAGAGCCATTTTCAGCCGGGAAACGCTCTGCGGTACAGTGATTGGCAGCCCAACTGCGAAGATCGACGTTTAGTTTTCCGTTGCGGAATGGATTGATGAATAATTTAATAACGCTCTGGAACACAATTTCCGAAGCTGCGGTCTTTCTCCGAGTGGCCAATCACCGTGCCTACAGTGAAGGTAGACTTTTTTATTCCAGTGACTCTCGGTTTCTCTCTTTCTTTTTTTTTGGATTATCCAGCGACTTTCCACCTTCGCCTCTCCACCTTTTTCTTGGCTTTTAATATCCCACGTGTATCAAAGACTCGCTACCTGCTCCAGGGACGAAAAGGGATGCTGTGAACTTTACACACACACACACACATACACACAAACGAACAGAGATGCTCTTAAAATATGGGAAGCTTCTCGTTGTTGGAGTCATCGTGTGCCCATAAAAACACACGCGAAAGGGCTCGCAGCAATTACGGCGGATATTCAGGAATTGGTAGGGAAAAAAGATATCCAGTCGCTTGTGCATCATCAGAGACTAGTTCAATCGATAGTACAGTCATTGGCCGTACCGCGATTTTTTCCAATACTAATTTTCCGATACCAAGCGAAGATCGTTGATTATTAAATTCAGGGATACCTGGGCAATCATTTTTTGTTCTTTTCCTTCAAACGATTACAATTTGTCGAAATCAACGCAGGAGAATTGAAAAAAAAAAAACAATACTTTTCGGCGATTTTTTCTAACGTCAAGTGGCCAATGACTGTGCCTTTCGGCGGAACCGGAAAGTTCTGGACCGCAGGGGCATTTCGAGCGGATTTAAGAGGACGCTTGTGCATCATCAGAGACTAGTTCAATCGATAGTACAGTCATTGGCCGTACCGCGATTTTTTCCAATACCAATTTTCCGATACCAAGCGAAGATCGTTGATTATTAAATTCAGGGATACCTGGGCAATCATTTTTTGTTCTTTTCCTTCAAACGATTACAATTTGTCGAAATCAACGCAGGAGAATTGAAAGAAAAAAACAATACTTTCCGGCGATTTTTTCTAACGTCAAGTGGCCAATGACTGTGCCTTTCGGCGGAACCGGAAAGTTCTGGACCGCAGGGGCATTTCGAGCGGATTTAAGAGGATCACCTGTTGGAAAAACACACCCCCCCACCATTCGATCCGTCGTTTCTCGTAATATACGTCGCTTCTCTATCTCCGCAGGAATCTTCGTTTTTTTTTCTCTTTTGGGGTCCAGTAAACATCCAAACGATCTTACCTGCTAGAAAACCCACAAAAGCGAGACGTCGTGTAAAAGCCACGACCCTTATTTCCCAAAGAGATTTTTCCCTCGCGTCTGACGACTCCAACCCCCATAAACTATAAATACCAATGGCTTACCGCCATTGACGCCCTTCTTTTTTTTCTTCCTCCTCGCCGACTTTACGATAGTATACGTGCGTGACAAGTGCATCCAATTCCTCGGCTTTTATATCGTCGCAACCGACCAATCTCCCTCCGCTCGACGTGAGAACCTTTTTTCTTTTTCTCCACCTGACGTTTCCTCTTTTTTTCTTCGGGATTTAGTCCCGGCGGGGCAAACTCCCATAAAATTCAGCGGCTCGCACCAAATTGACGTTTTCCCAGTTAATTGATCGGAATAAATTACGATTTTTATCTCGAAAAAATTATCAGCGAATTATCAAAGCTCGTTTCTTTTTTTTTTTTCATTTCACCTCGCCCGCTTCTCAATTACTTATTCGTCACGATGTACAAGTCCGTGAGCATCTCGAGAACCGACAGACGTCGTGCAAAGTCACCAAGCCGGTCTATGAATCAGTTTCCTTCAGCAAAGTCTGTACTTTCTATCGCATCTCCACATTTTTCCGAAACAAGTGCAACGATACCAATTAACTCGGCATAAACATCAACGTGTGCTCTGCTTTTTCCTATTACCGAAACGTCAAGTCGCGATTAGCGGGCGTTTGCGTTATTCGCCTCGCTAGAGCCTCGCGGCACAGTGATTGGCCACTTAACGATTAAATTCGTTTTCTCTCCGTAAATTCAAACTCCAACTTCGGCCCGTCCATTTTCACAGTCGGTCGATGATCGAAGTGACAAATTTACCCACGAATCCCCCGATATTCCCTTTCGTTTCGCTCGAATTCGTTGATTAGATTGAAAAAATACACAGACATAGATCGCCAAGCGGTCGGGGTATGTCACGAAAGTCCCCTCGGTGCTCGAGAAAATATACTTTCTAACGATTTCGCGGTAGGTGGTTGCGCTCTTATCCACCGCGGCAATAAACACGCGTATATATTACGCGTGGCTAATGATAAATCTCTTTACCTCGAAATAAAGAGGAAATATATATTATCCAAAGCAATATGGAATAGTCCGAGTGCGCCGAGGCGAAGAAGAGAAGGAAAAAACAGCGCAAACAGCGCAACGGAGGAGGAGAAGCTTAGGGGGGGGGGGGGGGGGGAGTGCTTTGAGATAAAACGGAGCAAGATGGGAGAATCCACGGGCGTATCTATGAAATTCTACCGTCGAGTCCCGGCGAATGCGTAACGACGCGGGGCAGGAGCAGCGCGCAAACACGGGCTTTTATCCGTCAGTCGCAAAAACGAGAAAAACGCGAACGTTTCTCGCGCGGCAATTTATTTCAAACAAAAATAACGAGCCGTTCGCTTCTGAAAACGAAAAAACAAAAAAAAAACGTAAAAAAACGAATCGCTCCCCCCTCCGCCCTCCGCGATCGCGCGAAAGCTGAAAAATCGTCACCGAAGAGGCAAATTGCAAAGTCGCGATGAGTCTCTCTCTCTCGATCTCGTTTTCTCATCAAGGGCGAACAGAGGGCCACGGGAAAAATGAGAGCAAACGATTTTTGCCCCAGAGAGAGAGAGAGAGAGAGGACGCGGAATGAAAATGAGGGCTCGTACGTCGGGAAGGGGGGAGGGAGCCAGGGTGACAGCTTTGTGGGCGCCCTCGCGTTATTAATTATCATCAGGCATGCGAGACGATTCTGTACTTCCCTCGCTCTTTTCTCTTCGTTTCTCTTCCTTTTTTTTTTATTTTTTCAACTTCGATGTTTCCGAGAACGTCCAATGTGTGTGTGTGTAAGTGTGCTCGAGCTACCGATCATAATTCTTCACCTCGCGCGGGGGTACGAGGGAGGGTCCGCAATAAAGGATAAAACGAAGGAAGGGCGATACGCGAAGTCGCGGAGGATGAAGCGGAAGGGAAGAAAATAAGAGCGCGCGCGCGAGCGGTGATACTCCGTTCCGGGATTTATGGGATGCTGAGCGGTGGGCTTGTAAACAAGAGTGGACCTAGATTAATGAGGAGAAGTCGGCTTATGACGGTAAAAAGGGAAAAATTGCGAGCGGTGCGTGCGAGCGCCTCGATGATTTTTCGAACGAGGAGTACGTACGTCAAAGCGAGAAAACGCGATCTTCGCTGCGCGGCCTCGTGACACTCCCGACTGCGATCGTTTTCATTTTTCAACCTTCCGAAAACTCGTAAAAGTCCCGGTTTCGAAAGTCTCGTAAAGACACTTTTTCTTTTTTTTTTTTGACGACGGATTTTTCCAACTTTGAGCAACCGACGACCGACGAATATCGAGGAAATGGGATATCAGCGTCAGCGACGTTTTCGCCATGCCTCGTTACCGTGAAAAATCGCCCGAGGATAGAAATTGAAGATTCGCTTTTATTTTGGAGACATTTTTCCTGTCGAATTCATCGAATAATGTCACCAAATTTGACGCGTTCGATCTTGATAATTAAAACGATGAATTTGTCACTTTTCCTCTCAATTCTCGAGGAAAAGCTTGATAATCATTCGGAACCAAAATCTGACACGATATGGACCATTTCAATAACATCGAAACCAATTCTCAGAGTGTTTTTGATAACTAACAGACGACACTTTTTTTTCGATCGAACCTACTCGAGTACAAGTTCTCCAATTATTCGGAACATCGAAAGATGAGCTAAAAAAGAATGTGAACCACGAAATTTTAATATTCAGAACGTTTAATTCTCAATTCATCTCTGAAGAACGAAAGAGCAAAAAATGCACTTTTTTCAATGGCTCCGGATGTTCATTTATTCATTTATCGAAAGCCCGATCGATAGAATCGTTGAAAAAAAATGTGTCGTAAATTTTCGGAAAAGCCGTTATTCGAAAGTAATTACCGAAATTTCCTCTAAAGTACCATTACGAGAGGCTGAAGAATAAAAGAAACGTAGAGAGAGAGAGAGAGAGAGAGAGATATGGAGTCATTAAATGGTTTTTGGAAAACACCGCGAGCGTCATCTCCTCTCCTTCGCGGCGTAAAGAGATGCCTGCGGTATCTTCCCTGATTCTTATCTTCACGCAGCATCCGCGCGATGAGATCACCGGCCGACCCGGAGGGGGGCGTCAGTTTATTCTTCCGAACCTTATATTCTCATGCGTGAATTCTCATTCGTGCATACATGCACAACGCGATATATACAATATCACATCGGGAGATCGGGGCAAAATGGTCCAGCAGAATTCGCTCCGAAAAAGCAACATTCCCGATGTGAAAAAAAATTGGCGATAACTTAACGAGAAAACCTGAAATTTTCAAAAAAACTGTACAACACCCGTGCTCGAAATGCGACCTGAAAAAAGGCATTACAATTCCATCGGTTCGGGAACAATAATTTCAAAATTTTCCATCAACAATCTCTCCGAAAAAACTTGAGAAAAAAGACGAGTCTCATTCGCGCCGCGTGAATTTCGACATTTCCCATCGGAATTTTCGAAAAATGATAAACCTGTCCGAAAATTTGTCCCTCAAGGGGTTCGTCATGCCCCGATTTCCCCTTGTGTATATATGTATATATATGTACGTATGTTATATGTATATACTATATATTGTTATCAAGGGTGGTAAATAACAAAATTCATTCGTACCCCAAGGACATGTCCACTGCGGCCTACAGGTAAACTCCGCCGAGCTTCGATATACATATATTACGTACATATTGTATACGCACATACATATATAGCTTTTACATGAATATCAGAATCGAGTGTCGGCTCGAAACTCTGAAAAAAAAAACAAAAAAAAACACAAAACGTCATGGAGGATATATACAGAGGTGGAGAACGCGCGCTCGAGCTGGATTAAAGACGCGAGTGAGATAGCAAGGGGATTTAATGGACCGAGACACACCACTCGGCTGTATACTATATCCTATACGTGCTCTCTCGTTGCTCTCGGGCAATTTCAGTATATATATTCGCACATACAGAGTGTAACATACATAGAAGAAAAAAGTATACAAGTGGTCGGCAATAGGGAGTCTTTCCTCGCCTATGGCAGTCTCTCGCTTCGCTCCTTCTGGTAGCAGAGTCCAGTGACAAACTCACCGCGATCTCTTCCATGTTACTAAAGTACTCCACCTCCCCCACCGCCATGAATCCTCCGATAGGGAGCGCGTCGAAGAAGCCCAATGAGCGCGAACATGATTTATAAACGAATTATCGATGTCGAGAAGAAGCGATCATTTTTTTTTTTTCGATCCCATCTTTGGAATCTCGCGTCTGTTGAAAAAGAAATATTGATAAAAATGTTGGAAAAGATCCATTTTGTACGAGGATCGAGATTCAGTGACGACTTTCCGCGATCGTAAATATCCGATGTCGAGGAAAAATGTGTTTCTCGATGTCGATATACGATCTTTGGAGGCTCGGTTCTGTCCGAGAAAAGGATTAATGAAAACTTTGGAAAATATTGTTAAAAAGAAAAAGAAAATTCTGTGAGAATAATTTTTCTAACCTCAATTTGTTTGTCGAAAGCGCGTTTAAGGTAGTTCTATCGTTTTATCGTTTTCTTAAGATTTTGTTGAAAATTTGAATACGTATTCTTTGATGTCATATATACGTGTGTAATCAATTTTGGAAGGTTTTACCACGTGGAAGTTGAGATATTTATTGGTAAAAATCACAATTTTCGGTAGAGTCTCTCGTAAGAGCGCGTGTTAAAAGTTGCATTTTCATCAATGAATATCTTGGCTTCTACGTGGTGAAGCTTTCTAAAACTTTGCGTACATTTTTATGCAACATCAAAGAAGATTTCTTGAGTTTTCCAAAAAAATCGTAAGAAAATTTTTTTCGCAATTTTTGTAATTATAGAGCAAGCACATATCACCTGGGATGACCGTGAATTTGGAGTATGCTGTTCTTTAGTCGATTTGCAACAACTTTTCTTATTTAACTGAAGCCCGCGAACCATTTTGTATGTGAGAAAAACTGCAAAACAATTTCTCGATTTGAATCTAACGATAGAACTACCTTAACGTTAGAATGGAATAAGGAGCGTGGAAAAGCGCGGGAAAATCCGTTACAATCGTGTCGGGAATCGAGTGAAAAACGAGATGCGCCGACGTCGAGAGCGCAGGCGCGATAAATCTTTCGCGCGATCCTCGAATCGCACGCGCATGCGCGCCTCGACGACGGGGAGTATAATCCGAAATACGCGCATAGATACGTGACCAGAAATGCTCTCGCGTGCATTTCCTCGTGCGTCAACGACGCACATATCGCGTATTATAAAATGCAGCTGTATTTTATTATCATTATTATTATCTACGTACGAATATTCGCTGCGAAATGCCATCGGTCGCGCGCGCGCGAACGATACGCAATTTTTAAACGATCTACACATATGAATATACAGGTGGGACGCTCCGTGTCCAATCCACGAGCGGAGAGAAAGAGCGTAAATCATAAAGCATAACCGTTCCGCGCTCTCCGGCCAGTGTCTCTCCTCTCTCTTTTTATTTTTCATTTTTCTCCCTCTCTCTCTCTCTCTCGACTCCACCCTTTATACAGTCACTGGCAGGCTTCTCAAAGCCTCCGTTACTATTATCACCTACACCAAAGAGGTGCAAGCACTTTCCGCTCACGCGGCGTTCGTGTATGGGGCGTTCCGTCATAGTCGATCCGCTCCTTCCGTCGGGAGGTTCAACGACCCTCGAACTCTTTTTTCCCCTCGGACATTTTATTCGTCTTTTTCCTCCTGCTTTCCCTGCTTGGCCGTACTGTCGTCTCCTGTGAATTTTTCGCTCTCTCCGCCAACGAAACTCGAAAAAGTCTCGATCTAAATTTTCATTTCGTATTGTTTCTTTTTTTTTTAATTTGTTTGTCCATCGGCGTTTCTCCTGTTTTTTCGTGATACTCGTTTGCGCCGTTCGGCTGGAAAATTTGGCACGGTTTTCTCGTGAAGGGACTCGTGCAAGCGCGCGTATGCGCAAAACGCGATCGTGGCGACGTCCGGTCGCGCCTTTTGCACATATCTTCGTAGCGAGCCTCCGCTCGCGTATAATCCTCCGACAACGAGAGCAATTCTGTATAACTGAGATCGCAGAGGAGGAAAAGAGAAGGCAGGAACGCGGATAAGCGATATATACGTATTCCTTATACACAGCACGAGAAGCGATTTACTCGCTCGCGCTCTCTCTCTCTCTCTCTCTCTCTCTCGTTCTCTCTCATCGAATCGATTATTTATCGGATTGGTCGTCCCAGCTCGTCGATTCGATGTAGTCGTTGACAGCTTTATGAGGCTCGTATGTACGCTACCATATCGGCCGAGCTATATCCTCACAATTTATAAATATACATCTAAATCCTTGTTAAAAGCACACATGTAACACGAAATTTTCACCTTTTTTCGCTTATCGCAGAAGCCTCTCAGACGCACTGAAATTTTTATCAATTTTCATTCTCAAACTCTCTTCATTTTCCAGTAGAAAATCCCTCTGAAACTCCACGTCACAGCTCCCCTCATTTTATAACTATACACATCGAAAGTATACACAAATATCTTTTTTTCAAACCCATCAGATCGTCGAAGAGCGAGAGAAAAATCCGGAAACTTTGATGAATTTTCTATCTCGTCAAAAAAAAAAAAAAACAAAGGTTACAACGTACAATAATAATGGGGAAACGTGAAAATTCGTAAAAATTCAGGTATTTTCGTGTCCATTTTGTGGGCTGTTGAAAAAAAAGGAACAAATTAGCGGAAAACCGAATCTCGTTGATGGAAAGGTACATTTATTTCCGGGATGTAGGTTCGCGAGAGAATGTGTCGCTCCCGGTGATAATTATAATTC
This sequence comes from Heteropelma amictum, assembly GCA_959613375.1. Taxonomy (NCBI): domain Eukaryota; kingdom Metazoa; phylum Arthropoda; class Insecta; order Hymenoptera; family Ichneumonidae; genus Heteropelma; species Heteropelma amictum. Next base: position 2,509,048 of record OY390721.1, on the reverse strand, counting down.
TCTCGAGCTCGCGGCCAGCTCGCCAGCTCTCGGAGCATCGATCGAACGCGAAGAGAAAAGTGTCTCGCGCTCGGGATTTTTTTTTCTTTCGTGTTTTTCAAACCCTCGAGGCTAAAGATTATATCTGTCGCGATATTGAGCGAGGTGCGCGCACACGTGTATAATAATAATAATAAAGCGATTCGACGCGGAGGATGCGCGCAAAAAGGGCAAAATCCCAAACGCGGGTCAATCCGCAATTTCGATATTAATAAATTTCGCAATTCGATGAAACTATTTTGAATCTTCGCGTCAAGCTTATCCTCGCTTCCACGTTAAACAAAATCCCTCGAACTCTGTTTTCCTCCGAATCGTCTCGGGATTGTATGCAATTTTCCAATTTTATTATAATCTTCTTTTAAAAAAATTACTCTGAAAAAGTGTGTCCGTCACACATAATCGACGGTTTCGAGACACGAAACGAAAAAATTCGTAACCGTCACTGTTTTCCCTATGGTGTCGGTGAATTGTGATTGAGAAAAAAACAAAAAAGAGTTTGCCTCGAAAAAAATGAAAAAAGAGTGGGTCCGCCGGTACAGTTTTGACGTGAAATTCCCCATAAGTGTTATTCGGGCTGTCGGTTCTTGGTCTCCTTCTCTCTCTCTCTGTTATACTCCTTCGGACCTCGATTAAATTGGATTTTTTATATCACACGAAAGACGTTGGAGAGCCGCACAAAGGTCCGAGAGAGAGAGAGAGAGAGAGAGAGAGGGTCTGTATATATTCGTACGGTGCAGAGAGATTCGACTTTGGAATCTCGCAGTCGTCGTTGTCGTATCCGTCGAGTTGCGCTGTATTTTTAGGCATTAAAATCGTTCCATAAATTAAATCCCACCGTGTCTCTCCTCTTCCCCCCCCCTTCCCTCTCTCTCTCTCTCTCTCGCCTGCCCAACACATATAAACACAATAATACACTTGTAGGTAAAAAGCAATGGGGAAAAGAGGACCAAAATGAAGTGGAAGCTCTGGGCGTTCCAGCGGGAAGAGATCGAGAATGGAGAAAAAGATGAGGGAAAAAAAACGAGGGAAAGATTCGAAAGAACAGCGCGCGGCAACTGGAAAAAAAACGTATGTATATAACATATATTTCTCTCTTTTACTCGAAACCTTTCTCGCGGGTAATCTTCGTACTGGACCTCGGGAGTAAGACGGAGATGGGAGGAGTATTTTGTCCGCTCGGAGCTCGAAGATAAGCCCATAACATGACCTGACTTAACGCGATGGCATCGAGGTTGGAGAATCCTCGTCGTCGTCGTCGTCGGCATTATGGGTTTTTCGGACGGGAATATCTTTTTAAATCCATCCCCATTCAGCCCCTCCTCTCCCCTCTACACCCTCTGCTCCTTTATTCTTCCAAAGTTCCACTCGAATATTCTTTATCTTATTTACGTTTAATTTATATTATTCGTTTCTTCTTTTTTCCCCCGATTTTTCGAAAAATATATCCTCGCGCTCTCCCCGTCGGGACCGACGGTTATTAAGAGGCCGAGGAGGGGGGACGAGAGGGTTCCTCTTCTTTTTTTTATCCTGTTGTTTCATCGCGAGATGCGCGAGTCCATCGGAATCTCGATAAAGGAATAATGTTACAGGATTATCCTCGTCCGTATTAGGGTGTCTCGCTCTCGGGCGACATTTTGTTTTTTCGTGTCTCGCTTCGAGTCGTACGTTTTCACGCGAGTGCAGAGATTTTTGCTCGGTTGCGGACTTGGATTCGAGCAACGATTCTCGAAATATTGAATTTTACGAAGGAACAAATTTGAGGGCGGTGAAAATCGACGTTGAGCGGAGGGAACGTTTTGTTCCCATGCTGCTCAATCGCAAAATGGAGTTTTCCGATGAGCCGAAATCGGCGATTGAGCGAAAATTCTTTTCAACCCGCGCGAAACGGAAAAACGTCGCCGAAAAACGAAACACCCTAACGCGTATTTGCGGATTTCGAAAGACACCACACTGCGCGTTTAAAGTTCGAAGATTCGCGAGAGAACATGAGGCCGCGAGAAAAAGCGATAAATATTTGCGGCTATAAATTGCGCAATTTATACATCGTCGGGGGAATTATAGTTGTTTATGTCTTGTAACAGAACGCTGGAATATATACATAGATATGTACGTACTCGTGACGATATTCGAGAGAGAGAGAAAAATAACGAAGCTGACAAGCGAGCCAGCCGAGAGAACCATTTTAATTAGGGATCTCCTCTCGATGTTTCGTCACACCACTATCGCGAATAAATTAATTCCGTACGTCGATGTCATAAAAAAAAAACAAAAAAGCATCCTCAACAGAAGGAACAAAAATGTCCATCACCGCCAACTGTCATTTTTCGCAACTTCACGTTCGCAGGATGGAAGAGAACGCAAGCTCCCGTTGGTCGAAAAAATTCAAAGCAAAAGTCTGACAACGCAAAAAAAAAAAAACGTTTTTTCTTACCCTCCTTTGACGTCTCGTCTCTCTTCTCTCAAAGTTTCGCGGATATATTTATCTTATCCCTCCACGGCGGGTCTTGTCCTCTCAATGAGCAAAATCCGTGCGTCTCTGAGAGTCCAGTTGCCGTCCAGTTCTCACCGATTCACCCGGGAAGAGAGGTAAGGGGGAGGAAGCTTTTGACCGTCGCACCATCCTCTTGGTAGGAAAACCAGACAGTCGTCCGGGACACCCTCGTTCTCTCCGTGCACAAGCGCGAATCTTTGCGGGATTTGTCCTAAATCCACGTGCGCGCAGTCCTTCCCGAGCGAAAAAAAGGGCGCAAGTGCGACGGAAACGGTGTGTGGTCAGCCCGGCGGAAAGGTCGTAACTGGTCTTGGAACGTGGAAGAAAAATCGCTCGAAGGAAGCCCTTCCTGTTCACACACGAGGAACTCACACCAGGTCGAATCCCGCGTATTATTCGTACCTGGGTGGAAGGCTCGCGCGTGATGCCAGCGAGCGCGCCAAGGGTGTAAAACGGGACTCGTCCCCGCTCGTATATAATAATCCACCGCGTGAAACTGACCAATAGATCCGGTTTAACAAGTTTCCGGATTCCTGGGGGTCATGTGCACGACTGTCCTGCTTCTGGCTCCTCTCCCCCCCGGCCCCTTTCCCGCGTATCCTTCCTCTCTTTCCCTCCCATGACCTTTGCTCTTCTCGCAATCCCGTTTTACACCCGGTGTCCTTCTCGGCCCTCTCCGCGCGTATACCCTTTTTGCTCTCTTCGCCAAGGGGGAATCCTCCGCGTTGGATCCGTGGCTGTGTATGACCGGTTATGACCTACAGACTCGTCGCCCGGGACCCTCGCCAGGTTGGGACTCGATCGCGTCCAGAAGACGCGATGACACCCCGACCAACCTGACCACTTTGCCCGCGCCCGAGACTCTCGTCGTTTCTTGGCCCACCCTGACGTTCGCGGATTCCGCATAAAATTAGGCTAGAATTTTCGCCGGGATCCCGAAATCCGGTTTCGTCCGATAATACGACGACGACGACGACGACGACCAGAGCCTCGAGGCTGCACAGCGGTGCGAAAAACGGGAACGTCCGTCAATGAGAGTCTCGGCGACCTACGAAAGTGATTCCACGTGTTTGTCGGAACCGAGGGCGTGTCTTTGATGTAAACGCGAAATTTCGTCACTTTACCCAGGGAGAAGGGGGGAGAACCCCGGTGAAAAGGGGCACGCACCTGAACTCTGCCGGATATCTCGTTCGTACAAGTGGCGCGACGAGGAATCTCTCCTTTTTTTGTTCAATTATGCTTCGATGAAGGGTCGCGCGCAGGAACTCTCTACACTTGGCGTTAGGATTCAGAGAGAGGAGAGCAGGAACAGGTTTTTCAGGGGTGACTCCCGGGTGACTCGGTCCGAATTGAACCCTGGTGATTCTCATAACGCGCAAACTCGCAGTTTACATCCGAGAATTCCGAATTGAAAAGACCCAGCAATGACCATCGCGATGACCATCAACGTCCGGGGCCGAGGGAGCCTCCACCGCCCTTAATTTCATTCTTCTTCCTATTTTCTCCCGTTCCCCTTCGCCTACGGGGAGCTTTACGCGCTGTGGGAACGAAAACCTGATCGGGGGTGAAACGGAGAGTCCACCGGGAGCTGCTGGACTGTCCGATGAGTCCCGTCAGAGAGTCTTCAACGGATGACCTCTGCCGTGTCAGGGGAGTTTCGCACGGACACTACGACCCGGGCTGTGGCCGGTGTTCCCGTCGAGATGCCCGTCTTCCTCCGCGAGACGGAGCTTTTCAAGCGTTTTTCCGGTTTCGGGATCGTCCGGGGGTCAACCGCCGTTCCGAGGAACGACAATGCCTTGATAATAAACAGTTCCGGAAGCGTGCAACGTACGTTTTACGCGCAAAGACGCGTCCGGCGTTTATTTAAACATGCGCGAACGTTGGAGACTCGACGGTTGTTGCTTCTTTTTCTTTTTCCAACGTACGAACGCGAGATTATCGTGGGAAAACCAGATCTACCGGACACACCGGTTGAACGGAACTTTATGTACATCTTTTAACGTCGCGCGCGCGCGCGTTTTACGTTAAAAGCCGCGCGCCGCACGCGCTGAAAAAAGAAACGGTTAGCCGTCTTGCTTCTTGCAAAAGTTGCTGCGTATTATATCGCATTCGCGCAAAACGCCTCGTGTTTGTGAATGAATGAGGAACTGTCGAGGATCTCGTCTTTCTTCCTCCGAGAAACCAGATGTCCAGCCGCGACGATAATAACGCTCAACTCTTTGAAATTGCGATCGAGGCTTTTGGCGAGGGGAAAAAAAACAAGACGCGGATAAAAGTGCCGGCGGTTGAGAGTGCAAAGTTCGCTCCATCGGCGTGCGTATTATACGTTACGAGAAACTGGAATGTCCATTGAAAAGGATTAATGACATCATCGTTCAGCGTCTCGCGGAGAAATTTCTCCATCTTCCTCTTAGCTCGATGATTTTTTCCGTCCGCCATCTTGTCACGAGCGTTTAACGGGAAAAAAACGTATTGTGAAACAATTTCGGCTCCATTTGTTTTCCATGCAATTTTATCCACCGTCTCATCCTTTTCCACCGGACGGGATCATTCCCGGAAGTAAGATATCTTACGACGTCGATCGACGAGCGATGTTTTCATCTTTGATTTTTCTAGGAGGAATTTACAAACTTTTGCGAAGCTGCACTCTCGATCCCCCCCGACCATCTTGCACCCGGCAAATCGAGGTCTCACCCGAGATATCCCAAAAAAAAAAAGGTTTAAAGCGCTTGGGCGGAAAAATAGACGAAAGTGGAGTCGGAAATAAAATCCCGCGGATGATGTTCTCACCTCGGATTATTCAGAGAGGAATCAACGGCCGAAGGATCGAAATATCCCGAGATGAAACGCGCAGCATCCCTTCGGAGATCGAACGACTCGCCATCGCCGTCGAGAGCGGAAAAAACGAAGGCTCCCGGCGAAGCTCCCGGCGAATACGCTGCACTCTCGAGTCCCCCGGGTGGTCTTTACCCCCAAAACGGAATCTCATCGTATAATGTTATTACGGAGAGTCGGACGAGGATATAAAACTCAAAGACGTGGATACGTATAAACGGCCCTTGAGGCTCCTCCAGCAGCCATGAGAGCGAAGGCCGCGGACTTTGTCCGGAGTACGTCGGCGTCGCGCGGAAGAGAAGTCGCCGGTGGTGCGTTGGACGGCTGCTGGAGACGCCGAGATATTCGCTCGCGGAGATGAAGAGCGCACAGGATGGGGCGGGAGGGGAGGTAGAAGGGCTGCCTCGTGTACAAGAGAGGTAGCCATCGGTAATTATTTATATCGGTCGATCCCGAATGAACGTCACGTACGGGCGAGAGGATCGGGATGTGGAAAGAGGCGGCAAGGATGGACCTGGATCTTGGCTCTTTTATATCGGCGTTATGGGCGTTCGAAGCATCCTCCCGAGTGTGAGTGAAGAAGAGAGAGAGAGAGCGACTACGCAGCAAAAATATCCCGCACAGATGCCACTTGAACTATGAAACTCACGTCGGATGCTGGAAGAGATGCCTCTCCGAGAATGTAATCTTCTTCGAGTCGCGTTGTCCGAGCCTGAAGCGCGACTGTATTATCCAATTTCCACATGGAATAACAAGCCGTCCGTGAAAATCATCGAATTTGTCTTTCGACGTTTCACTATGGTCCATCCTGGATTAATCAGCCTCTGAGGGATCACGGACTCGTGGTATTTCATTTTACGCCATCCGTTTGCCGGACAAATATACGAGATGATTGAAACTGGAGATAAATAGGATGGAAAGAATGGCGGAGGGGGGAGGGAGGAGGAGCTGGGGGCAGGAGACCGAGATGGAGAGATCACGATCGAGATGAAGACCAAGGAAAGACGAGGCCTCTTGATTTTCGATCGAGATTGTAAAGCGGAGAGACCCTCGCGCTGAGACGGAATTTACGGAGGCGAGTGAAACGCTGGAAGCGATCGGCGGACGCGAGGGGGAGGATGACAGTGACGATGAGATATTGAAAAATAAATGAGGATTTTGGAGAATTACGAGAACGACGATCCTGATAATTGTCCGACTGTGTATCGTCGATTGAGACTTTTCACAGCCAGCGAGGATAAACCGCGTCGACGATCGAATCCTGATGGTAAAAAATTCGATGAAAGTTTGAGCAATTTGCGCGTCCTGGAGAAACCGCGAGAGAAGAGAGACAAGATTGTGTGCAATGGTCCAGGTTTGAATTTGAAGAGGCAAACGAGGGTTACGAAGGATCAACGGAATGACGATCATTAATCGCGAATCATTAATCAAGACTCCCCATAGACGGAGAAAATGAACATCCGAGTCTTGGTCTCCCTTGGCAGTGGCAATTTCGATAATGAAAAAAGCCAAGCAAAATGCACGTTCGTCAAACGACGGAGGCTGGAAAATATGTTGCTGATATCTAAACAAACGTACAGGCAGAGGCACAGCCTCAAGGAATGTACTCGCGGAGAAATCGACGAAGAGGATGAAGCAGAAAAGAAGGATAAAGCTGTACATGGTGATCGGTGAGAAAAGGATAAAACACGAGTGGTGGAATGGTCCATCGATGAACGAAAGGCACTCGAGTGCAAGCGAGACGGAACGGGGACGAGAGACGCACGTTCGATGCGTAAAGTTCGAGTACATGTATCCGATAATGTACTTTGTGTATATACATGTATATAGCATAAACGTTGTTGACTGTAATCAAAAGCCTTCCAAGTGCAGGGAGAAGCAATATTTATAGATATATACATATACATATTCTCGCGTCTGGCCCCCTCGGGCCTCCTCATCTCCAGGAGGCGGCGCCGTCTCGTACACCGTGCCTACCTACCGTCCCGTGTTTATCGAGGAGTCGGGGACCCATTGGCCACCGCGATGACCAATCATCATTTGACATTCTTTCGCGACGCGTGAGCTCCACCGCGAGTTATCTCTCGCGCTCTCTCTCTCTCTCTCTCTCTCTCGCGCTTGCCCATTTCCGTCGCGTTTCACCTATCGGCAACATCACCCAGCAGCAACGAACGGAGACGACTGCATCGCGTGCCTCTCAACGAAATCGCACGAAGAGTCGAAAAGATTCGAGATGTTCCAGCAATCTCTAGGCTACGGTCGACAACTCTCGAATTCGATCTTTTTTTTTTCCTTTTCTCCCCTCCGGTTGATAATATTCTTCTCATCTCCCTGTATACCTGCGGTATCGGTAATTCGCCCTTCCTCTCTCGGAGATCGCACACTCCCGGGGCCTCTCCGTATGTATATCATACCGCAGAGGTGGGGGACAACTTGCGCGTGGCGTGTGTTAACCGATGCGAGACACCGCGATCTCCCGAGAGGAAGATGCTGCGGACGCACTCGGAGCTACCTGCGCGCTGTATTTCTCTCTCTCTCTCTCTCTCTCTCTTGGCAGTCTGCTACCCTACGGGTCCGACAGATCTTGGATCAAGGAGTATTCGACATTGTCATTTATCCGCGTTTACGGTCGGAGAATCCGCGGTACTGAATTCTTCTCGAATGTCGGATGCTGCATCTCGCAGCATCCGTCACAATCGCCGGGAGGTTTTTCTCTTCTTTTTTTCGTGATTCACAAAGTTTTCGCGTGCAATCGCTCGTGGGAGGGGGGAGAGGCAGACAGAACGTGTCGGATTCTGCCGGTGTTTAAGGGGGACGCGAGAGGAGCTGCGGGATACAGATATACAAGAGTCATTGTCTCGTTATCATTCCGCGCGAGCCACCTCGTCATCTTGTTACGCAAGCTTATAACGTTCGAGCCTGTATGGGCGACGTTTACCGCGACGACGACGACGACGACGACGTCGAGCGGTGCAGCCCCATATGCTCTCCGTTGGTAATTGCTTCCCTCGCCCGATCGCGCAGCTCCCAGCTGCATAAACGTCTCGCACTTCCATTTATGTGCAAAAGATTTTTCCTGCTTTTTTTACCCCGTATGTTTATCGCGATTTCAGACTTTTCCGTTCGCTCACCGGTTCTCTCGTGGCAGCTCATTTCTCTGCCATTTTTTCTCGTACCTTACATTTTGCGTGCGTATAATTACCCGAGGCGTGACGAGCCAATGAATAATTACGCAATATTATGACCGCGAGCACGCTTTTAGCGCGCTCTAACGGGTATTTCTCGTCCGATGAGGTTTGGTCGTTATCGAAAAACGTCGAGAGTTTCCTTCGAAAAATCGACATTTTTCTTACAGCTCCCGACCCTGTTTGCTCGGCAAAGTTTCGTCGATTGCGAAGTACGCCAAACTTCCTTCGAAAACCCAAAATAATGTCAAAAACGACAATGATAAGATTGCGAGCAAAGACTCTGATTCGATTCGCTCGATTTTTCCATGGAATCGTTCAGTTTTCGAATTCGAATACGCGCGCGAAAAACTGAGAGACATCTGTACGTTATATGTAAAATGAAAAAAAAAAAACAAAAGATTCGATACGCGTATATAGGAATCAGAAACACGCAGCGGGGGTTGTTGACTCTGTCGCGCTGTTGGGTGCTCCCTCGTTTATACACGGCGTGGAAAAACCGCACGGGTATACATATAACGAGTTGCGGGGCACTCGAGAATCCCGGCGAGAGCTCTAGGGGGGAAACGATGCGTGCCTGTATGCGTACCGACGACTCTCGTCCGATCGGACCAGTTCAGCGAAACGTCCGCTTCTGCTCTTCTTCCCCCCCCTCCCTTTTAAACATACAAACGTGTTGGGACGAATAAAATCAATCGTCATCCCGACACTTTCCACATCGATCGAAAGTGAAGAAAATGAAAAACTCCAACACCGAATGATCATTCCTAACCTCAAATTGCGGATAACAATGGATTTCCCGCCATTTTTATACCAGCTGCGCGAACGAAGCGATCGTAAAACCGTTATAGGCGTCAATTGCGTTCCGCGCCGCCTGGAGGGACGCTCGGGAAGCTTTCCGCTGAATCTCCCCTCCCTTTTAAACATACAAACGTGTTGGGACGAATAAAATCAATCGTCGTCCCGACACTTTCCACATCGATCGAAAGTGAAGAAAATGAAAAACTCCAACACCGAATGATCATTCCTAACCTCAAATTGCGGATAACAATGGATTTCCCGCCATTTTTATACCAGCTGCGCGAACGAAGCGATCGTAAAACCGTTACAGGCGTCAATTGCGTTCCGCGCCGCCTGGAGGGACGCTCGGGAAGCTTTCCGCTGAATCTCCCCTCCCTTTTAAACATACAAACGTGTTGGGACGAATAAAATCAATCGTCATCCCGACACTTTCCACATCGATCGAAAGTGAAGAAAATGAAAAACTCCAACACCGAATGAACGTTCCTAACCTCAAATTGCGGATAACAATGGATTTCCCGCCATTTTTATACCAGCTGCGCGAACGAAGCGATCGTAAAACCGTTATAGGCGTCAATTGCGTTCCGCGCCGCCTGGAGGGACGCTCGGGAAGCTTTCCGCTGAATCTCCCGCGCTTACGCGCCCACGCGACGCATCTTTCGAGCAAAGTCGATAGGATTCTTTTGTTCTTCTTTTGGCGCGATCTTGAGCATCAATTGAGAATAAATTTGTACGACGGCGGGAGAAGACTGACGAGGGAAAATCGTTCGAGTATGTGTGTGTGTGTGCGTAAATGTGCTCGGCAAATCGGGAGCGATGTAACCAAGCGAGAGAGATCTGGAAGAAATATATGTATATATATATATTTATAAATAAAACATGTAGGGAAAACGAGCAGAAAAAAGACGACACGCGTACAGCAATTAGCTCTCGATGGTGCGCGAGCTCCGGGAGATACGCGATCGCCATTCTCGACAAGAATCCTCTCCTCGTTTCTTTCTGCTCTCTTCGTCTCATAAACTCGAAAGGATTTCATGAAAAAAAAAAAAAAAAAACAAAAAAGACGAGGACGAGCAGAGGAAGGAAGAGTCGGAGACGTGAAGGACGATAGGAATTAATACCGATAGAATGCAAGTATCGAAGCTCACGGGAAACTAGCCATTTTCTTTTCATTTACCCATATACGTTCTTGTTTGATTAAAATTCTATTCCTCAAGTTCGCGCTGAAGATTCCGCTGAAAAGCACACGGGCATGTTCAATTTCTGATTATTTACAGAATTTTAAAGTCGCATCGTCGATTTTCCCCAATTATTTTTCTCCGACCATCGATTTTTGTCAATTTTCCTTCGATATCGCGAGAAATTTCAATGATTTCATTGGACGACTGATTTTTTTTTTCGAAAACTCAAAGTTTCAATTAAAAATAATGTTCACGGTCGTTTGACGGGCGTCACTCGAAGAAGTTAACACGATTGCGAGGAAGAAATGTACGAGGGGCGTACGAGTGTCGGACAAGGGAGAAAAAAGGCGAGATCGTATCTAGCAGAGGTCTCTCATTTATTTTTTTATAATTTTATCGAGCGAGAGAGAAGAAGCATTTATAGGCTTCCGAGTAAGTGGCAGAATGGTATTAATTTTCTTTCGCTTCTATAAACCCATGGGCGCGCGTGTGTGCGAGTGCGTTCTCCAATGGTGTATAACGACAGTTTCATGCGAAATATAAATGGAGCGCGCGCCCTCGCGCGTCTTTGAGGAGAAACGAGACGCGGAGGAACAAGATGGAGAGTAGACGAGATGGGATGGGAGAGAGAAAAAGAGAGAAAGTAGCCGATCGTTCATTACGAATACGTCGCGTGTACTGGCAATTAAAAGGGCGTAGATCCGACGATTCGAGCGAGGTTAGGTCGATGCTTCATTTTTTTTTTTATCAACGGTCGATAAAAGTCTCGAAACGATATTACTTCTCGCGGGAAAAATACAGTAGCCGTTGGTTAACTATTTTATTTTTATTTTTCATCTTCTCCCTCTCCTTCTTCCTCTCTCTCTCTCTCTCTCTCTCTTGCGCGAGAATAAATTATATCGATAAATTTGTCGTCTCCTTTTTTTCTCTCCCTCTCTCTCTCTCTCGTTCTCTAAGTTTCTTTGATTAACCAAAGGCGTCGGTTTATATACGTCCTCTGCCTTTTATCGTATCCCCCTTAATTACAAGACTACCGGATAATCGATTTTCTCCTCCATCTTTATCTCCTCTGCTCTCGTTGCACGCATTAATTATTTATCTCTGGCATTTCTGAAATTATCGTTTTATTTTAATTTCTCCGTCTCTTGGTTTTTTTCTTCTCATCTCCCAATTTATTCGCGTCCGTTTCGCCGCTTCGCTACTTTTCGCAAAACTCTCCGAGGGCTTCTTAATGTCACTTGGATTCGCGCAAAGTGTCTACCGTAATTGCACGAAAAAAATCGCAAGTCCTTGTTAACCAGCTCATTATCAGCCAAAAATGACGAAAGATTTTTAAGTCCGAATATTTCATTTGAATCTCTGAATCGATGCGTTTCATTAAAATGTCGAGTTATCGAAACAAACCTCTGAAATAAGGCCCCTGAAAGTTCTTATCGTCATTTTTCGGTAACGACTATATGCGTCATCGGACGATCGTGAATTTCTCGTTTAATCGTGAATTTCTCTCTCCATTCAGCCTCAAAGTGCACGCGTGTCGCGAGAGACCAGAGCACACCGCACACTCGCACACAATCATCATCATCATTATCATCATCGTCGTCGTCGTCGTCGTCGTCGTCGTCGGGAAGGCAAGTCACGTGCCTCGATTCGCCTCGTCGAGTTGCGATTCGAGGGAAGAACGGAAGCGATGGAAAAAAAAGGAAGAAAAGAAAAAAGAGGTCTCTTACTCTTGTACGAGACCGGAGGAGAAGAAGAGAAAAAACTGGGAGTGAGCGAGATGGAAGGAAAGGCCCTTTGTACTTCAGGAGCGATTCGCGTACGTCAAAGATTCTTCTTCTTCCTTCATCCTCTCGTTTCTTCCTTTTTCCCCGCCCGAGAGCCCCCCTGGGGAACTGAGAAATACCAAACCATGCCTTTTCGCGAATGGATATATTTTCTTATCTCTTTTACGTTCGCAATCGCGCTCCTCCTCGTGCTTTTATGTCATTCGTCGCCATTTGAGGTTATCGATCGATTCTTTTTCTCCATTTCTTCCTTTATTCCCTCGTCTTCTTTCTTTTTTTCCCAATCGCTTCGAGTTTTCCAGCAAATGCGGTAGAATTCGAATCACGCATCGAGAGACCGGAGAAACGCATCAAAGTGCTTTTTTTTTGTCTTTCATCGAATACAGAATAAACTCGAATTCCGACGTTTCGAATTTTTCAAATGATATCTTCATTTTTCACAAGTACATGCAAAAGATGCTTGATTGCGCGATTTTTTTCTCCGCGAAACTCGCGAACGCGTTTGACGCTCCTCTCTTCTTCGGGAGCGAAATTTTGAACGTTCCTATCTGATTAGCGAGATGCTCCTCACACAGTCGCGACGAGAGACGAGTACGAAAATCAAACCAGCAATTTCGTACCCCTCGCAGCACTGATTTCTTTACCCCTGAAGGTTCATCGAGAAATAAAAAATACCAGATGAAAAAAAAAATCACGCAATTTCTCTCGCGAGCTGGAAAATTAATGATAATGATTGTTATTATTATTCTGGGAAATTATGACAATTTCAACGGACGCGTAACCTCGAGCCATGATGATGTGAAAAAGTTATTAACAAATCGCCAAAAGAAAGACTGGAAATTCGAATTTTTCTGATTTTTTTTTCAAAATTCAAGAAAAAACAACATTTAAAATGCCGAAATGTTCACTTTCAATTCAGGTATTCCAACGAACTTCTTTTTTCCCTCTACACTTTTGTGAAATTGTACGTCGAAGTGTTCATCATATTTCATCGTTGCAATGCCCACCGTGCATCTTTGAATAAAAAAAAATTGACAATCCCCATTCTCTTATTACTTTTGAAGCACGCATTACTTTCAAGCGTTGTTATTATCGGAATCTACAAGCTTGTATCTCCGCTTGAGATGTACACATATTATGTTTCCCATACCGACGCAAGCTCGTGTTTTTCACCATGTGTGCATGTACTTTGTTGTTTCATGTATCGCGGAGGAACAGATGAAAAGAGGAGTAAGAAGGAAGGGAGATACGTGAAAAGGAGAGGACGAGGAGAAAAAGAGAGATTGGAGCGCAAGTTCATATCTTCTCTTCGAGTATTCACTTACAAGCGATGTCTTTGCCCTCCCCGCCCCCCCCCCCCCCTGCCCTTATCCCACTCGTTGCTGCATCGACGAGAAAAATCATCTCATTGGTACGCACAGGAGGGATGCTGCGCGCGACCGCGACCCGAAGCGAGAAAGGCGCAAGTGTATTATCGTGCGTCATTGAAATATGACCTTTTTCGTGACTCACCTTGAAACACATGACGGCGGAATGCACGCGACTCGTGGGAGGAATTGTTCTCCGAAGCTACGGGACGAGGTGAAAAGGAATCGCGCGGAGAAAAGTAACGTGGAATTGAAAAAGAAATGGCGGAGAGGAACGAGAAGCTGGCCAAGTGTGAGAAGAGATGAAGATGATAATAATGAAGAAGAAGGCGTAATAAGAGATGCTGCGAGGAATATGAGAGGAAAAAAGACAAAGATTATCAACGAAGATGTTAACGAACGTTTGAAAAAAAAAACAAAAAAAAATCAAAACGGTACTCGTGCAAACACGCCTCAATAATGAGAGAAAAGAATTTTTTCATTTTTAAACTTTCAAGGAGTTCTTTTTCCAATTAAATTTCTAAACAATTCAAATTTTTATAAAATTCGAAGAAAATCGAAGAAGAGATTGTTCTATCTCTAAATTTTAAAAGAATTTAGTCGGAAGTGTTGCCAAGATTTTCCCAAAATTCCCAAGATTTTTCCAAGCGATTGGCCTATTAAAAAAACCCTGGTGCGGCAAAATCGGGGGAGGGGAGGGGGGGAATTTCACACAGTTTCGAATTTCACACTGGTGGTTGTTGGAAAGTGCGGTTCGCCCTGGGAATGGATACACGGTGTTATGGCTTACCGGTTACGGTTACGAGAGCGAGAAGAGCCTCCTCTTTTTTTGCTTGCACGCAGACTGATCTGGAAATTAATGTCAATAATACGTAGAGTCGGATTTTCAAAAATTCCACGTCTCGACAGGCGTTTTTTTCCATGCGAGCGATATTTCATTCGTTTGAAGAATAAAACGCGTAACCGTCGATCAAACAACAATCGCGTTCGGTGGAACAGACTCTGTAAATAATGGTTTAGCTTTTAGTTTTTTGAATTTGGTAATTCAAAACATCTTTGTTCTCAAAATTGTAATTATCGTTGTAAAATGTAAACCGAATAACTATTTGCAGCTCGAGTTACTCGGACGGAAATTTGTTTATAAGTTTTTCATACTCGAAAAAAGATCAGCCGAATGCAATAAAGGAATATGAAAGATATTTTGGAAATTGATTTTTTATAAATTATTTGTCGTTGAAGCATTTTTGAGCCATTGACAAATTAACATTTGTTAAACGGTTCGTTTATTCAAATGAAAAAAAGCAATGAGAAAAAGAAAGGCATCGTCAATATGCGCGGGAAACGAAAAAAAAGCTATTTATTCGCATATGGCGCCGTGAATTTGGGCATTGAAAGTCTCAGTTTGTATCAGGAATATACGAGTATGAAGGAGGTAACGCGAGAACGTCGAAAAGTGGGGGGAAAGCCTCCACATTGTTATGATAGTTGAGCACGCGTGGCGGTCGATGTATCAGGCGAGTAGCATGACAATGGAGGTACGAAGAATTCTACGATACCTACTCAGCCCTCCTATGCTCCTGATACTCAACACGAAATTCCGGACCGCGATGCGGTCACCAATGAACGTGTTCGGCCCGCGGCGTAGGGGGGGGGGGGGGGGCGAAGCGAGAACGCCATATCTCCCGTATTATGGTAGACGACTTCGCTCGATGTATCAGGCGACCAGAAAGTTGCAAGAGGTTGCAGGAGGTATAGCGCAACCTCCTTCGTACTTCTATGCTCCTGATACTCAACACGATATTCCGGACCGCGATGCGGCCACTAGCGAAGGTGTTGGAGGGGGGGGGGGGGGCGAAGCGAGAACGCCATACCTTTCGTATTATGGTCGACGAGTTCGCCCGATGTATCAGGCGACTAGAAAGTCGCAAGAGGTTGCAAAAGGTACAGCGCAACCTCCTCCATACTTCCATGTTCCTGATACAATCCGTAATTTTCTCGATGTAAGCTACGGGCTTGCCAGGACCGCGCCAGGGCTCGTACACGCTTTGCCATATAAGGAGTGCGCTCCTGTTACCTCCTTCGCACACATGTGTTCCTAATAAATTTTCAGTTTTTCTGAGCGGGCAATACGCCCGTATCACCCGTATGCTTTGCCATGAAGGGGTATACTCGATACCTCCTTTATACTCATGTGCTCCTAATACAATTCTAGTTTTTCTGAACGGATAATACGCCCGTATTACTCGTATGCTTGCCGTATAAGTGGGCCCGCTACCTCTTTCGTACTTCTAGGCTCCTGATACATTTCGAAATTTCCTGAACGAGTAATACAGCGGTCTGCCGTATAAGGCGCGCGTTCGCGCATAACCTCCTTCGTACTCCTATGCTCCTGATACAAACGGGCATTCTCGGGACCGCAATATGGCGGACCGGCGCGTTCCGCAGTGGCGCTCTCTGGCGCTTTTACCTCCTTCGTGCCTCTGCGCTCCTGATACGAGCGTTAATTTTCTGGACCGCAATATGGCCGACCTTACGTATATTACGGGGACTCGCCGACGATTCGGACTTGATCGCAAGCCCCGGCAATGATCGACTCATCAATTTATACTTGTCCAGCGCTTTTTAATTGTTTTTCAATCTTTGGAGCAACTTTGGAGCAAAATCATCGTTTTCAATGACCTTGGTGAATTATAAACACGCGAATTTCCAATCCGAGGTTACACACTTGCACTTAATTCATGTAGGAAAGATGTATTTACTTTTATATATACATATTCATGTATATAAATACGTACTTGATAAATAATCTGTTTATTTTTCTGATCTAAATTATTCGAGGATGAGAAACCTGCATATTTTTTATCAAGCTAAATTAGGAACAAACACGTGAATATTTTAAATCTTTGGTTATGCGTGATCTCATTCCATATACGAAATATAACATAGATATATTACGAACGTAAAAAAAGAAAACTGTTTATTATCCCATTAGGAATTATTTGTTTACTGAAAATTGCACTCCGTTTTGGGCAGCTAATTTACTTACAAATGAGAATTTTTTCGCATTTTTGTCAATGACAATAATAATTATCAATGAAAGTTTTGTCACCGAGGCGTAAACGAGAGCATCATTCTATTTTTTGCGGCAACGGAGGACGCGTGAGGTGCTGCCACCACCGAGCGTCCCGTCAGCGGAGAAGCAGCTGGCACGAAAGGAGTGCGATATCTCTCTTTCCGACGACAAACCGTTTACCCGCGGAGTGTCAATAATGATTTTTTCAAAATTATTCTCGTCACGTGATTACCACAGACGAGCCACGAAAATGTCCGACGTTTGAATTCGCAATTTTCTTTATTTAAATGACATACAATAATTTTAGGAGGCGAGGAGGTGGGTGGGAGACTTTATTTTTCATTTTTTTATTTTTTTTTACATTCACCTCACACTGTCTCAGGATTCGTCGTACATTCGGCAATGGTAAAGTTTCGTGAAAAAACCTTACAAATAAATACAAACGCGGATGAATGTCGTTTTTTTTTCTCAATCATGAATATATTTATATATGCAATTTATCGGTTGTTTCTTCCTAGTGTTGGAAATCTTTATTTCGTTTTGCGCGTGTTCATCTCCCGTTTTCGCTATCAACATCAAGTTCGAATTATTCTAGTACGTTGAAACTTACAAAAAAAAAAGGACAGAAAATCAATCGATCAATCGTGTTTCTCGAACGACAATTATTCACGTATTTGCGTTATTTTAAATTGAGTGTGTTTTTTTCTTTATTTACCCTTTTATGTTTGCGTTATTACTAGAATTAGATTTAGGTGTTCCCCTCGTTATTTTAATTTTCTTCCTTTTCATTTTATCCCGCTGAAAACGCTGATGGATATCGATTCTCATCGATCACTCGTCAATAATCGCCCACGATACAGACTTACAACGATAATTGCGATTAATAATTTAATGATAATGAATAATATCATCTTTTTCATTGTCGCGCTTTCGTACAGGACTAACGTTACAAATGAATCATCTCTCGAAAAGACTCTCGAAGATAATTTAAGTACAGATTGACGCGGGTCTTTTCTTCAACCGAATTTCTCTTTCCAATTTATCCGCACATACGCATACGCACACACTGCTTGGCATTTAAAATTCGAGCCTTGATGAATTAATTTAATTACACGATGATTATATATATTTATAATATGCACAATATTGATTTTATATCGTTATGGTATCTTCTTTTAAATTATTTCATCGTAATTAAAAAAAAACAAAATCGCCCATGATACAATATTGCTTCGTAAATTAAGAGAAAAATCATTTTTTCATCGCAGACAAATTTGACACTCAACGACGGATCGCAATAATTATTATGACAAACTCACGTTTTTTTTTCAACAAAATTCATACACTCGAGATCGTATATTTTTCGCGTTGTCGTTTGTTTGTTTTCTGATTCAATGTTTCAAACGAAATAATCATGTCAATCGTTGGATTTATACTCTGTACACACGCACCGACGTTCATCCATTCGAACCATCGATTTCATCAATTCCTGCAGCATACGCGTCTTTTCCTTCATCATTAATTTTTCGCCTCGATAGTTAATCAATTTTTCAGAAACAAAAAGGAAAAAAACAGTTCATCTTTTCACGCGCTAACCTAATTATTATCTAATTTGAGATTCATCGAGAGCCCGAACGACAAACATAGGAGGAAAAAGGAAAAAGTTTGTTTTTTCATCGCACTCGCTTTTCTTCCCTCCGATCGTTTCGGCGTCGCTGTTCATTTTTTTTCATTTTTTTTTTCATCAATTTGACAACCGACACGAGAGAGGCGACTTTTCAAATCCATCAGCAATAACAGTAACGATGATATTTAATAATAGCGATATCGGTAATGATGACAATAATAATAATAATAATAGTAACGAAATTTTGCGCGTGAGCTTGGTTTTTTTAACATTACGTTATATTCGACCCTTCTTCCCCTCCGTTTTCGGGTTGATTACGCTATTCTCACTGAAAAAATTGTAGGCGCTTTTGATGGCCCACTTACCCGTATACAACCTACATCAACACGATATAGGATACGCATTATCAATTATATTCTCACGTTATTACTAGTTATTAATAATTACACATGTGTACAGGGTGTCTCACAAGTCGATGTTAATCACTCCAAATTTATATTCGGGATGAAATTCCGGATCGAAATATTCTTCAGCATTTTTCCATTCGACCGACACCCACCGAGTGCCATCCCCTCCACGGCGGGTGCCGCGCGAACGTCCCATTGGTCCGACTACGCTGATTAATAACTCGATAACTATTCGCCGGATCGAAATGTGCTCAAGGACTTTTCGACTTGGAATTTGATCCCCAATGTGGCATTAACCTATCGGCACTCGATTTAGAGACACCCTGTAATAATATCAAATGTAATTAAAAATAATCGCATTCTTACATTTACTTTGCTATTCCTATAACCGTAATTTACGTAAATTACAAATTAACACACGTAAATGTGCGATTTAATATTTAATTCATGAAATATCGTTAAATTATTGTTATAAATATATATATATACATATATTGTATATATAATATGTATACACGTATAAACATTAGCCACAAAATTCATGGAAATTCGAACGGACGTGCGCGCGCACACACATGAAAAAAGAAACGAAAATTTATGTATATTTTTATTGAAATAATGGAATTTATAGCACGTGTATGTTTTCGCTCTTCGAAATACTTATTTTATCGACAATATTCATAATAAATTCGAATGCCCGAACGAGCATTGTCCTCACGCTGTTACAATTAATTGGTGGTTTTTTTCTTTGCATTTAAATATTATCGTTATTATTATTATTATTATTATTATTATTATAGTTGTAAATTTCGTGCGACAATATTGATGGTCGATAATGGACATGGATTTTCATCGATTATCTTTTTTTCTTCAGTGTGATTAATAATTATAGGCTTTTTTTTCTTCTTTTTAATAATACTCGAAAGGCTCAATGTTATTATTATTATCAGCCTTAGTGGTTTTTCTTTTCTTCTTTCGAACGAAATCAGCCGGGATGTGATTAAAAAAATCTCGCGTGTGATTCGCGCGTGATTTTTTTTTTTTTCATAATGTTTATGTTTATATTGTTCATTGATTTTTCAGACCGGAGCTCTCGCCATTTTTCCTTCTCTTTTACTCTGACGCGGGAGGACGGTCGAGGAATCAACGGCCTCGTATTATTATTATTATTATTTTTTATTTACATATATCAGTAGGCTCTTATTGCAGACGTTTTAAATAACGCTCTCGCGCGCTTAAAAAATGTTTTCTTTTTTTCACCCCTCTTCATGTTTACCGCCGATTGGTTATTTTCGAAAAAATTCAGGATAAAAAAATCGTTACTTTGGAGAGAAAAAAGGATGGAATTTTATTTATTTGCTGAATTATCCGGTGAGTTGCCGTGACTCGTGAGAAAAAGAAACGAAGAGAAATTGTACCGAGCGCAGGATGCGAATTTTTCCGAGTGGAGATTTGTCAGTTTTTTTTTTTTTCCATTTCGCAACAGACCACAGTCGAGTCGAAATTTCGAGGGCCGAAGAAAGTCGGTGGGCGTTTGTTTTTTGTGAAACTTTGAACCAAGTTTTGAAGAAAAGAAAAATGACAAAAGTCAAAATGGATAGACACTTACCTTTGCGACAGGGGTGTCCTCCATTCGTTTTGTTAATGATTTTCGTACGCACGTCAATTAAACCACGAGCACTTTCTGGAGGTGGAAAATTTGGACGTTTTTGAAAAAAAACAAAAACATACATCGATCCACTTTTTTTGTTAATTCGAGAGCTCTCGTTTTTTTTTTTGATACTGCATTTGTCAAATGTACGAATAAAAGGTTGATAAATAATCGATGAATCGGTCGAGATCGATTGTTGAGAAAAATTGTGCGTTTATTGAAAAACAAAGACGAAGGGACTGAAATTAATTGCTTTTCTTTTCTTTTAATTTCTTTTTCGCCTTTCTCCGTTAATTCCCGGGGAAAGAGGATTTCCGAAAAAATGCAGACTCTCGACTCGCGACGAATTTTTCGATCGACCCTCGACTTTTCGGCCCTCGCTTTCTTTGTAATAACCGTTTTTTTGAAAATTATACAACGCATCTCCACTCGGTTTTTCACGTTTTCTCCTCCGGGAATTCGCTCATTTTTAACAAACAAACAAACAATTTATTCATTCATTTTTGTCGACAAAAAGACGCGAGAAAAAAACCAATTCTTCGACGAGAATGATTTTCCTTTTCGATAAACATCATGATTCTCCTTTTCCTTTCGTTACGTCAATAATCATTATCGTTACTAATAGCTATAGGGCAGTCAATTATCGCGACTGTACGAGTTGTCTTTGGCATTTTTCACGGAACAATTTTTTTTTTTTTCAAAATTATCCTTTAGCCTCCCCAAAAATCGATCGAACAACCGATAATCAAAATGAATGAAAAAAAAAAAACAAAACGAAAATTCGCCATTCGGATTCCAACGGATTTTGCAAAATTCCGTCGAGATTCTTAGGCCCTCTTGTAAATAATTCTTTTTCGTTATAAACTCAAAAAACAAAACAAGAAAGTGCCATCGTGCTGGAAAATTCATATTTAACCGATCTTGGGGGGGGGGGGGGGGGGGGGGAGAATTTGTGCAATTTTTTTCGATTATTCGTCAAAATGAAGGACAAACGTGCCAAAGGGAGAAAAAAAGAAATTGACGAACAAAAAAAAAATTCACAAAAGCATCGAGACGCGAGAGTTCGTGTTCGCAAAAATTCGCTCGTTCGCTTCGCTTCGTTTTTTTTTCCGCTCCCGTTAACTCGCGATTTATCGGCAAAAGTGCACCCCCCCCCCCCTCTCTCTCTCGCTCAACTTTATTCCCCCTCGTCCGGTAAATGCGCTTCGTCGCTCTCGTCGATGCATCCGATAAAACCGAACAGACTGAAAATAATCTCGTACGAAAAAAGAAAAAACGAAAAAAAAAAAAAGAGATCGAAAAAGGAAAAAATGGAAAATAAATGGAAATTGAATCGAAAAAACCCGGAGGATGGCGAAAAGGAGCGATGAGACGTGCGATGATCGTTTGTGTCGCCTCGCGAAGCATCGTTCTCGGCCCATCTCTGTTATCTTTTTTTTTTCCTTTTTTTTTTTTTTTTCGTTGTACAAAAAAAATGCATCCTTTCGCGTTCTCTTTGCAAAACGAAAAAAAAAAAAAGCAGCGGAAATAATAACAAACAAACATGATCTCCGAATGTCGTTTGCGAGTTGACGGAAATTTCGACTTTTTTTTTCGAAAAGAAAAGAGATTTTATCGCAGATGATACGTCAAGCAGTCAGTACGAGTCCTTTCGGTTTTTATTTATTCATTTGTTTATTTATTTAATTATTTTTATCAGTTATACTTACGTCCTTAGGTTCATTTTGTTTTTTTTTTTCTTTTAATTTGAAATTCACTCCGTTAATGTGCGCGTTCGGGCAATTTATCGGCGTGTCATAGTTTTTTCCTGACCAGCGACATTTTTTTTTCCTCTCACGCCCTCTAGCGTCCGATTCGATATTTTTCGCGTACGCTCGTTGGAAATACCGGAAATGATCGCTTCGATGAGCTTCTTCCCGGTCTCACTTTGTTTTTTTTTTTTTTTTTTTCGTTAATTAACTTTGAGTCTCTCGCGTCTCCCGATCCTCCTCGTCTTCGACTGTTTACGCTATTTTTGTGTTCAGACGTTTTTTTTTTTTACAAGTTCTGGCCCCCGTGTGCTGCGTTTGCGTGTGGTTTCGGTATTCGACGAGCGATTCAACGATTTTCGCGCCCTCTTCGTCCCGTCGAAACGCGGTTTTTCTCGTTCGTTCTCTGTTTCTTTTTTTTTTTTTCCCTCTTCCTCATTTTCCGATCGACGATTCAATTCATCGGACGAAAATACGAGGCGAACGAACGGAAAGCTTTTGGTATTTTTTCTTTGGTATCGTCGACGACGCGGAAAATAAAACTTAACGATTACGTGGTCGATTTTTTTTTCGTTTTTCCCATTAACATCGTAGTCTGTTGTTCCATCAATTGCTGCTGCTGCTGCTGCTGTTGCTGCTGATCGACGCTCGTCGGACTCGGCGGTTCGCTGTCGAGCCTCGCGAATTTACGATAAAGCTCGCTGTTGACGAAACGCGGATAAGAATCGCGATGCATCAGCGTGTAAATCTGCAGCTGAGCCTCGTCGAACGTGTGTGGCGTCGGCTCGACCATGTTTCTATTGACGATTTCACGCACACGCGAATCCAGCGACACCTGCACGGACAAAATGACAAACGGTGTGTTTGTTGCTCCTCAAACTTTTCACACCCCAAGGGAATACCATACAAGTACCCGGAAGTCGTAATAAAGTTTACATCCGCCTCTTCGACCAGAGTTAAAAATTGCAAACGCGGGAATTAAAAGCTTCAATGTCACTTTCACTTCCGGTCGCTTCCGATCGGATTAATCAACATTGTTTATCGACCAACACCAACAAACGAATGTCCCTAGGATCTGGAGGAAGTTATCAGACGGAAGAAGAGTTTGAGTGACGGAGTGAAAAAAAAAGAAAAAAAAATCGTGCCGAATACAAGAACTGCGATATAAAATGTACTCGTTTGTGTTATTCATGAATATTCGTCTTTTTTTTATATCACTGCGCTAATTTTTAACTGGTAATAAATTTTACATCCGCCTCTTCGACTAGAGTCGAAAATTGCAAACGCGTGAATTAAAAGCTTCAATGTCACTTTCACTTCCGGTCGATTCCGATCGGATTAATCAACATTGTTTATCGACCAACACCAACAAACGAATGTCCCTAGGATCTGGAGGAAGTTATCAGACGGGAGAAGAGTTTGAGTGACGGAGTGAAAAAAAAGAAAAAAAAATCGTGCCGAATACAAGAACTGCGATATAAAATGTACTCGTTTGTGTTATTCATGAATATTCGTCTTTTTTTTATATCACTGCGGTAATTTTTAACTGGTAATAAATTTTACATCCGCCTCTTCGACTAGAGTCGAAAATTGCAAACGCGTGAATTAAAAGCTTCAATGTCATTTTCACTTCCGGTCGATTCCGATCGGATTAATCAACATTGTTTATCGACCAACACCAACAAACGAATGTCCCTAGGATCTGGAGGAAGTTATCAGACGGAAGAAGAGTTTGAGTGACGGAGTGAAAAAAAAAGAAAAAAAAATCATGCCGAATACAAGAACTGCGATATAAAATGTACTCGTTTGTATTATTCATGAATATTCGTCTTTTTTTTATATCACTGCGGTAATTTTGAACTGGTAATAAAGTTTACATCCGCCTCTTCGACTAGAGTCAAAAATTGCAAACGCGGGAATTAAAAGCTTCAATGTCACTTTCACTTCCGGTCGATTCCGATCGGATTAATCAACATTGTTTATCGACCAACACCAACAAACGAATGTCCCTCGAATCTGGAGGAAGTTATCAGACGGAAGAAGAGTTTGAGTGACGGAGTGAAAAAAAAAGAAAAAAAAATCATGCCGAATACAAGAACTGCGATATAAAATGTACTGGTTTGTATTATTCATGAATATTCGTCTTTTTTTTATATCACTGCGGTAATTTTGAACTGGTAATAAAGTATACATCCGCCTCTTCGAACAGAGTGAAAAATTGCAAACGCGGGAATTAAAAGCTTCAATGTCACTTTCACTTCCGGTCGCTTCCGATCGGATTAATCAACATTGTTTATCGACCAACA
The DNA here is from genome assembly GCA_959613375.1 of Heteropelma amictum. Lineage (NCBI taxonomy): Eukaryota > Metazoa > Arthropoda > Insecta > Hymenoptera > Ichneumonidae > Heteropelma > Heteropelma amictum. The sequence goes on along the minus strand of OY390721.1, from coordinate 2,484,550 downwards.
CCAACAAACGAATGTCCCTAGGATCTGGAGGAAGTTATCAGACGGGAGAAGAGTTTGAGTGACGAAGTGAAAAAAAAAGAAAAAAAAATCGTGCCGAATACAAGAACTGCGATATAAAATGTACTGGTTTGTATTATTCATGAATATTCGTATTTTTTTTATATCGCTGCGGTAATTTTGAACTGGTAATAAAGTTTACATCCGCCTCTTCGACTAGAGTCAAAAATTGCAAACGCGGGAATTAAAAGCTTCAATGTCACTTTCACTTCCGGTCGCTTCCGATCGGATTAATCAACATTGTTTATCGACCAACACCAACAAACGAATGTCCCTAGGATCTGGAGGAAGTTATCAGACGGGAGAAGAGTTTGAGTGACGAAGTGAAAAAAAAAGAAAAAAAAATCATGCCGAATACAAGAACTGCGATATAAAATGTACTCGTTTGTATTATTCATGAATATTCGTATTTTTTTTATATCGCTGCGGTAATTTTGAACTGGTAATAAAGTTTACATCCGCCTCTTCGACTAGAGTCAAAAATTGCAAACGCGGGAATTAAAAGCTTCAATGTCACTTTCACTTCCGGTCGCTTCCGATCGGATTAATCAACATTGTTTATCGACCAACACCAACAAACGAATGTCCCTAGGATCTGGAGGAAGTTATCAGACGGAAGAAGAGTTTGAGTGACGGAGTGAAAAAAAAAGAAAAAAAAATCGTGCCGAATACAAGAACTGCGATATAAAATGTACTCGTTTGTATTATTCATGAATATTCGTCTTTTTTTTATATCGCTGGCGCTAATTTGTAGCTGACACAGTTAACTCGAGCATGGAGAGAGTATTTGAAAATTATTATCGAAATAATGGAGGTAAATTGTTATTGAATTATTTCAATGAGTACTGCAGTTTTTTTTTTAATCAATATTGCTTACTGGATTAAATGGAAAAAAGGAGAGCCTCCGTACGACCCGGCGTATTATATTTGTATAAAAAAGCGAACGACGAACGGAAAGCTTATTTTTCCCGGGCAACACAATTTTCAATCTCATCTTCCGATTTAATCTCCTCGGCCTCGCGGAGAGCCTTCTCTTTATCCCTCGAATCCTCGACGTTATTTATTTCATTCAATTCCTTTTTTTACCGCGATCAATTCGCGATTGAGGAAAATGAATTATACCGCAGGTCGGATTTATCGGATCGCCATAAATTGGTTTTGCCGAAAAACGCGAAAAACGCCGGCAGATTATTTCGATACATCGCAGGGCAAATAAAATTCTCGCTTCGGAGAAAACTCGATGTTTTTTCAACGATTTTTCGCTCTCCGGCGATTTCGACCGTACCCATTAGGCTTTTCAAAATGTTCACACTCATGGCCAAAAAAATGATTTTCTCACGGTGTAAAAAATTCCGTTACCAACTCTTTCGAGATACATCGCGTTTTTCACCGTTTTTTTGCACTCTTTCGGGGTATCAACGATCGCAACAATTCGTGAAAGATCGAACGATTGACGGTGAAATTAGGGAATATACTCACTTCCTTCGGGGAAAGTATCGATATGTAATTCTCGTAGATGCATCGTGCCTTCTCCTCGATCTTTTCGGGATCGTTTTCGCGCTTGAGCTGCTCGCACGCGAGCCAAAAAGCAATGTTCTCGGCGCTCCATTCGCGAACGAGAAATTCGCGAAAGAGCTTTCTGCCGGCTGGCGATCTCATTAGTTGGTCGAACGAGGTGCCCCAAGCTCTGACCTCCTCGAGGCTGCAGCACTCGATCGCGACTTCGAGTCCGTCGAGACCATCGATTCCGTTTCCGGCGGTGCCGCTCAACAAGTCATCGTCGATGCCGTCGCTCAAGCCCCCGCCGCCATCGCCCCCTCCGCCTCTTCGACTCGCCTGCTCGTTTCCGGCTCCGCCACCAGTACCATTTCCGCTACCGACCGCCGCTAAACTGTATTTAAAAAGTGTTTGTCTTTTTTTTTCGTCTTCGCCCTACCGATCGAACATGGAACGATTACTTCCGGTTTGACGTTATTTCTACGGTTTTCTTACATTCTTCTCAATTTTTTATCATTTTTTTAACTTTAATATCGTCCACACTCTCAAAATTGTTCACGAATTAAGAAAGAAATAATGGAAAGTTTTTATTTCCGATCGATTAACGTTTTCAATTTTATTTCGAAGCTTTTTTTTCTTTGAGATACTTTAGGACGGATCTGAATATATTGTTCAACTCTAATATACTTCGTCGCATCAAAGTTACCTCTTTTTTTAGTAATTAATGACGGAATTATCAAAGGACATTTTTGCAATTTTCTTTTTATTCAGTTTATTCAAAAGGAACCCTTTGCAGGGTCCTTGGGATTTTTTCCGTTTCACCATTCGCGTTTAGATTACGTGGCTGGGGAAGAAAAGTGCGAGGGTGGAGGGAAAATGCTTGGCTGTGAGTCGGGAAGACGGGAGGATGGAAAAATGGGCAAACATTCGTGCGTATACGGGGCGTTCCGAGTGAAACTCGAAACTGTTCAAACCTGCTCCTTTGACATTTTCTCCATCGTATTATTCCAGCTTTGAAGTACGTTGGAAGATAATTGGAGAGTAAAAAAAGGGGGAATAATATTCCCGATGGAAAAATGGTGACAAAGCAGGAAGACTGCCGAAAAATCCGCAATCGTTGAAAATATGGCGGATCGATTTTACTCGAAACGCCCCGTAAGAGAGAGAGAGACGTCAAAAGCGTGGGCGTCCACGGGAATTTCACGAGGCAAAGCGACAAAAGGGAAAAACGAATAAACATCCGACGAGCCTGAGAACATTTTTCGGACGCGCACTTTTCATTCTGAGCTTTTTTTCGCCCTCAAAACTCACGCGTGAAATACAATTAATAAACATATATATTTCCGGCTCCGAAGTAAAAAAAGACGATTTTTCCATCTCCTACTTGAGATCCGAATTCGAGAGGAAAAACGAAAAAATTCATCTCGAAATTGGATTTGACAAAAAAACGGCGACAAACGAGTCGTTCTCTCGTTCTTTGAGAAAAAAAACATGCAAGTTCCGGTTCGACATCCAAATTACAACTAAAATCAAGATAAACAAAAAAAAGAGTATTGTAAATCAAGCAAATTAAGCCACTTTGTTTCCGGTTGATAAAAAGATGAATATTGCGCCAGCATCGTGCTCCGAATTCAAACAACGAGTGAAAACAAAAATTCCATCGGAGAAAAGACCGAGTCGTATTTCCGGTAAAAAAAAAAACGAGAGAATTTTTATTTTTCATCCGCGAGTTGCGGAAACGTTGAAAAGATGTATAAATTCTCGGCCCGATCCCCGAATTTGAGCGAAGAATTGCAGAGAGAAATCTACAAATTCGTGTATTTCGAGTGAAAAGATGAAATTTACACAAAAATTTCACATATTTCGGAACGGAGCTCGACGACGAAGGAGACGAAGGGAGGGAGAGAACAAGCAGAAGAGGAAGAAGAGACGAAACACGTGTTATAAGTGTAACCCCGTTTTTCATCGAGGCATAAACCGCGAACGGTAGGAGAGGAGGGGGTGGAGGAGGGTCGAAGGAATCGCGGGTGCGTTTCGCGTTTCTCGCCTCGGAGAAGGAGAACTCGGCATAATAAACACGAGCGCGATAGCGCCCACATATAAACGAGACGAAATCGCTGAGGTACAAAAGCTCGTGAAAATAATGTGGAAAAAAAAAGGAAAAACTCGGCTGAAATCCTGTATTTCTCGCTTACCATTTATTCCTGCTTTGTGCAGCGTGAATTTAAGAGACAAAAAAAAACGACATTATACACACATCGGGAGCAATGGGATTTCGTGTGAAATCGATTGATTAAAATTCGTGTTGTTATCGTTAATTAATTAATTAACGGAGTCAAGGGAATTCGGCGTGGAAGCTGGGCGTTTTCTCAATTGTTTTCTCATCTCGGTTCGAGAATAACTGACGAGCAAAGAGATGAAGAATGAATTCAGCGCTTGTGTGCGATCGATATTGGGAAAATCGTTCTTTTGCGATGCTCGGAGGGTCATGGGACGGCACGATTCGTGTGACCTGGAATTTCTTCGCGGATGCGAGCGCACCCCACCCTTGCTCGGCCTATGCGTTTAATGAGCCGAAGAGGCTGCCGCGCACGCGTCAATTCCCAAGTTTTTCTCCTCTAAATAGGTCGTAAAGTTGCCAACAGGGAAAAGCTCGCCCTGCTACAATCGCGCAAGCCCGCATGCCACGTTATACACGGAATTTTCATTATATTTTCACAGACGCACGAGAAAATGAATTTCCTGCATTTCGTCGAAGATTCTGTAACACTTTTTTTTCCCCCTTTCAAACGCGATCGATGCTCGAACATTTTTGTACGTAGAACTTGTTTCCTTTTCTCCCCTGCGGCAGTTTGCCCGAGGGGAAAAGTTCGAAATGTCGTTTTTTTTTTTTCAAAGTGTAAAAATTGATTTACAAATTTTGGAAAATAAGAAAAAAACGTTTGTCGACCCCCGAGACTTTGTTGTTGATTGAACAATGTCAACTTGGGGTTGGAAATGAAAGCACGAAAAAGCAACGAGAGTCGTGCAGCTTTTGGCGTCGAGGAGTCCGAAACCGACCACTCGACGGGCTCGAGACTGCAAAAGTCTCGAGGGGGTGTGTGCTCGCCAGGGCGGAAAAGAATGTTCTTTTTTTCTCCCTCTTTCTTTCTTGACTTTTTTTCTCGTTGAATGGCCAAAGCACGAAGCGCGAAAGCTCTCCGTTACCGCTGAGAGAGAACAATCGTCTGAAGTGCCATCAGCACGGCGGAAAAATTACACCCCCGGGATATTACCCGGTGGCCAACTCCGGGAGACTTTTGACTCTGTGCTTCTCGCGGTGTGCTCGCGATTCAATTTTTTGCGAACGCTCAGACGCTCGTGAAGACCGACAAGACGAAGAGAAAAAATGAAACACTAGCGAGAGAAAACGAACGAAAAGACAAAAAGTCGACGAGAACGAAGAAAATTGCGAGTTTTCGTGAAACGACGTTTCTTCATGCATCTCCGAGCTGATTGTAAGTCAAATGTCATCTTGTATACGTTCGCAGTGGATTTATAATTGGAAGGAAGGAGGAAAGGAGGAATAAGAAGACAATAAAAATTAGAAGATGCGGTAAAGAGAGGAGAAAAATGAGATAAAGTTGAGGCAGAAGAGGCTGAAGGAAAAGGCGGGTTTTCACGAAAGAAAATTTCAACACGCATTCCCGAGCGGATTTTAATGTAAATGTTGACCATTTCGTAGCTTATTTGTAATTAAAAAGGAGGAGGAGCACGAAAAAGGTGAAAGAGGAGAGGATAAAGTATAAAGGAAGAAGAAAAATCAGGTAAAATAAAAGGCCCACTACGAACGTGTCACGCGAGTTCAGAAGGAAAATAAAATTGTAGGGAAAAGAGCGAGCTTTCGAGAACGAGATTCGAATTTTTCAAAGTGATTGTAATCCAAAAATGCGAGGAGGAAAAAAATGAAGAAAAAGAGGAGGAACAAGAGGCTCTAAATTTCAACACGATTTTCCAGGCGAATTTTAATCTTAATGTTGACCATTTCGTTGCTTATTTCTAATTAAAAAGGAGGAGGAGTACGAAAAAGGTGAAAGAGGAGAGGATAAAGTATAAAGGAAGAAGAAAAATCAGGTAAAATAAAAGGTCCACTACGAACGTGTCACGCGAGTTCAGAAGGAAAATAAAATTGTACGCAAAAGAGCGAGCTTTCGAGAACGAGATTCGAATTTTTCAAAGTGATTGTAATCCAAAAATGCGAGGTGGAAAAAAATGAAGAAAAAGAGGAGGAACAAGAGACTCTAAATTTCAACACGATTTTCCAAGCTCCTCGTGATCCAGATGCGATCATACACGTTCGCGATGTATTTTCACTCGCTCCGTAAGAGAGCCAGTTTCCTGCGCGATGTCTGACGAGACCTTGACCCCGATTGTTGCAAGTCACGCGAGACTTTTGTCTGTCAGCAGCCTCCCTCCACCCCTCAGCCCCCCCCCCTCCCCCACAAAAATACAACAGTCCAAGTTCTTTCCAAATCTGTATTTTCCCTCCGATCGCGAATTCCCATTTCCAACGACTCTCGCGCGCATCAACGATACTCCAAAATTCACTTCTTTGCTCGTCAATCTCGCGGAAAATAACGAACGAACGGAGTGAGACTGAAATACTCCGAGCTGTCGGGATAAGCGTGAATTTCTTCGGTCTCGGAGAGTTTGAAGGGAAAATTTGAAAATCAAAGAAATATTGGTTTTTCGAGATTTTTTTTTCACGACGCGTTGAGAAATTCTCACGGCGGTTGTTATTTTATGCCGCGTCGGGGATGAAATTTCCGAAATTTGAGAAATTGAGTCAATTTTTATCCAGCTGTAAGTTATTAACGTCGAGTTTTGGAACACCCTGTATATATTTCTGTAATATATATATATGCTTAAAAAAAACGTCTTTTTGAATGTTTGAAAAATACAAAAATTCTAATTGACGTTTTGAGAAAAGTTATCTCTTGCATCCTGTACGCGGAGATGACTAGAAAATTCACGGAAATTCGGTAAAGATTGTTTTCATCTTTGAATAAAATTCCTGTGAAATTTCATCTCTGATGGTGAAAATTGTCATTTTGGCGGAGGGATCGGAGGACTTTTTTTGAAAAACGAAAACAAAAACGGTAATACCACGAGCAACTGCAGCAACAGCACCAGCACAGGCAACAGTTGTCCCTCTTTGAGCGACCGGCGAGACCCATTACGGATTGTCGTTGCTGCTGTTGTTGCTGCTGCTGCTGCTGCTGCTGAAATTCTTGTTGCGACGACGTCTGCTGCTGCGATTGTGTATTAACGATACGCTGCTGGGCCTGATGCTGCTGCTGCTGCAGCTGCTGAGACGCAGCGGCAGAGGACTGAGCCGCTGTGCTCTGCCTCAATCGGCAACCGCCGCCTGCTTCGTTACTTTCGCTCCCGTGACTAACGCCGATTCCCATTGCAGTTGCACCGATTCCGCTCGACATCTGTAAAACCGTTTTTTTTTTCTTTTTTTTTTCTCGTGTTTCTTCCCGGACGAGATTATCAACCCTTCATACTCGACTTTTTCCACGACTTTCCCGACGGAAAAAAATGGACAACGAAACCACCAGCTTCGCGGGAACAATCGTTGTAATATCGATTTATAAACATTGAAATTTTAACGAAAATCGGAAAAAAATCGTACACAAGATGCTGCGCAATTTTCTCTAGTGACATCAACAAAGATATGGCCTTTGTCGATGTTCGTGGATTATTCCAAACGCAGTTTTTCAAAATTGCGACAAGCTGAATATTTCGAAGCGAAAGATGGTTTTTCCGACAATTTGTTTATAACTTTTGGATACTGTTACGATGGATAATTATCGTGCTCTTACGAACGATCGATGTTTTTCTGATCATATGTTTTATTCCGATTATATTTTTTATATTCCAATTGTATTTATAATACGCAAACGTTTTACAAAATTCGTCAAAATCTTTGAAAACAACCATAAACATGCATTTTGTACTTTTGATATTTAGCGCAAGCAAAAAGGCTAGCGATTTAACGAGAAGTCAATTAGGAAGGAAAATAAACGAATCCCGCGAACGCTGGTACTTCCGGAAGCAATGGCGAATCTCCAAAACGCAATGCCGATTAATGGAACCTTCAACCCCCACGGATCACCCTCCCCCTTACGACGAAACGCGTGTGTTTCGTCGTACGCGACGAAACGCGTGTTTTTCGTCGTAACGAATTTCCTCTCTCTCTCGAGAGGAACTCGACGAGAACCGGAAGTGATTTTACCATCGGGAAAAAAAACCAACCGAGGCCTGCAATTTCCCGCAGAAAAAAAGTCAAGTAATTCCCCAAAATGCCCTTCTCACCTCTATCATGATCCATGCGATTTTCGAGCGAGTCTCGCTCGCTAAACACTCGACGTTTCAACGTTTCCTGTTTTTCCGACCCCCTCCCGCCCGCTGCCACCGCCGCCACCGCCTCCCTTTCCGATATTCGCAGGATTTCGCGCGGTTGATGCAGGTGGGGGAGGTTTCGCGATGACGAAAAAAAAAATGGGGATGACAAACGTCGTCCCTCAGCCTGTACCGCCGGGGCGACCTCGCCGGGCCTCGCCCGAACCAGCCCGCATGACACTGCGCCCCCTCGCGTTCAACTCGCACGTTGCACCGCCGATCCACCCTTTTTCCTTCAATTTATCGAAATGAAAAACAAAACAAGAAAAAAAAAGGGCAATCACGAGGCTGTTTTCACTCGCGGAACTCACATAGCCTCGGAGCTTCCTCCTCCCCCCCCCCCCGCCGTTCCCTCGTATTTTTTTCCTCCAACGACGAAACAACCCTCTCGCTCGGACGACGAGGAGAGTCCTTTCCGTGCTCCTTGCACTCGCGACCCGTTCACGTCAAACGTCCGGACTCGCGCATGCCTCCAACGTTTCCCGCCTTCCGCACAAAACTCCCGATATCTTCATTTTCCCTTTTCAACCCCCGCCTTCAACCCCCGATAAAAATCACCCTCCTTGAGGGTCTAGTCCCTTTTTTCGACGTGATATTCACCCCCTCCCCCTCCCGCACTTGCAACGAAACACAAACAACACCAGCAGCGACCCACCACCCCCAAAACACTACGATCCTCGCGCGCGCACCCACACGCGCGAAGGAGGAAAGCAAAAGAGAGAGAGAGAGAGGAGAGGAGAGGAGACAGCGACCACTTGAAGCTCACTTTCGTTGATTTTTCAATTCCGGTAATGAAAAACAAAAAAGCACCCGCGCACGCTGCAGAAATCTCGCGGGATGTCTCGCCAAACTCCCTTGCGCGGCTTTTACCCCCTTGGCCGACGAAAATCGACGTTTCCCGGGTTTCGAAGATTCTCCAGCAACTCCGAGGGGGGAAAAAACTCGCTCTACCGTTTTTTCGTTTTTATCCTCTCGCGTTCCGCTGATAAACTACGCTCCGCTCCGAGTCTCGGCGATGATCCTCTCTGTCGGGAGTTTCCCGCGGAGCACCGTCATTTTCCCCACCCCTGGAAGATCCCGAACAACACTTTTTCACGAGCCAAGCGTGAATCGATCGCTTTTCCCACGTCTTTGATCGCGCTCCCCTCGTATTTTTCTCGTACGCGAGCTAATCCATCGTCGGGCGATTTTTCCCCTCGAAACTCTTTGGTTTTTTGCACTTTTTGCCTCGGCGATTCGTTCGGTGACGAGAGAACGAGCGAAAGTGAGCGAATCTCTCGTTTGTTTCGTTTTTTCGTCAGGTTGACGGGCGTTTATCGGTTTTCCATCGTCGTTCCATCGCGAATAACACTGAGAGGCTTTTTTTTTCACCCGCGATGTGCGAACGCGAGTTTCAACGCCGAGAGCAGCGACGGTAGCAGCAGCAGCAGCAGCAGCAGCAACACAAACAGCGGGAAAGCTTCGAGAGCGTCAAGGGACAAGTAAAAATAGAGTTTCGGGTTCGTTTGAACGAGCGTGCGGCGATTCCTGGATGATTTTTTTTCGAGAGACCACGAACGGAGGCGAGAAACGCGCTGGTGCTGCCTTGCCTGCCTGCCTGGCTGGCTGCCTGGCTGGCTGGCTGGCTGGCCGCCGATGTTGGCGCTCTTTCGTCGCGAGGGGGCGCTGTAGTTGCGACGGCGGGTGGCGCTGCCGCCCGTGGAAGCTTCACGGGATCGCACGAAGGGGCTTTCGAGGCGAAAAAAAAAAAAAGGAAGAAACGCGAGTTTGTCGGGCCGTGCCGTATTGATTGGCGGGCGGTCGACCTCCCGAACGCCAAAGAGAGAGCGAGAGAGAGAGAGAGAGGGGGGGGGAGATTCTCTCGCGCGCTCAAAGCCCCGACGCTTTTAACGGGAGAGTTGAACTTTCTCTCCCTTACTTTGGATTATTATTTTCATCCCGCGATTGTAGCGTTTAATATCGCTGGAAGGGATCACAAGGGAGGAACGTGGCCATTTTATGCACTTCCTCCTGAAACTTTCGAGGCTATTTTCTTCCTTCTTTTCATCCCACGATTCCGTCCGATCTCGAGGGGACAAAAACGGACGCTTCTTGCATCGTATTTTTGCATCAATTATACATCGTGACCCTCCCCGCCCCCTTTTTTATAAAAATATGAAATTGCGAATGGTAATTCCGATGACAATTTTGTCTCTCCTTTGATCAAAAGTACGTTGTCGATATCGTTGTGGGGAAATTACCGTCCTTGGTATGTTGGGTGGAATCGATTTTTCTTTTTTTTTTTTCATGCCACTGCCGACCAACCGGAAGTTCTTATTCCACTTTGTTGCTGTCGCTGGAATAATGCCCGCCACCCCTTGATTTTAGCGTCTAATTTCGTGGACGTTTTTTACGCGGAACACGCTCTACATCCTGTTTCTTGAGGAGTTGCTTCCGGTGGTCGCAATTTCACGCGATTCGAGGGAAAAAATGCTTTTTTTACGTCAACGATTCATTGATATCATCGTAGAAAATTGCTGTATTCAAATGCGTATGCGTATGGCTGATTCTTTTTTCCTTCTTTCGTTGCCGCCTGCACGGAAATTCTCGTTAGACTTTACCGCTGCTGGAATAACGCCTGCCACCACGATTTTACCGTTTGATATCGCTCGGAGGGATCACGGACGTTTTTTTGCGGACAAACACACGCCCGTACATCCCTCGTGATCCCTCGCGGTTCCGAGGCAATATTCTTGCCTCCGTTCGTCGCAATTTCCTCCAATTCGAGGGGAAAAAACGCGATTTTTGCCACCTGGACGTACTCAATGGCCACAAAACCACTTTTCGGTTTCAAAATTTCATGCAATTTGAGGAGAAAAAAAGCAGCATTTTCAGCAAGTCGAAAAACTCGCTTTTTAAGGGTCCGTCTCGCCCGTCCTTGGAATCCCCCGCGCGTGTGTCGCGTGAATACGATTTTTTCGTCCGCGCTGCGTGTTCACGACGCTTTCTTTCCTTCTCCCGCGCGTCCTTGCCATTCTTTTCTACCCCTCTGACACTCGCGGCGGACCTCACCCACCCTCGAATCCGCGAAGTTGCGGGAAAAAGACGGCGTTCGAATGAACAAAACGAGGGAAAAAAAAAAGAAAAACTGACGAGCCGCGACCGTGGGAGGCAAAGTACGAATCTTCACAATTTTAATGAGCGACAGGACGTCATCTCGCCTTCAAAAAAATGTTATTCCCCAGTCGGTAAAATCGCTAAATAAACTCCTTCATTCTTCTCACAAACCATCGAAATTCGATCTTTTTCGTTTCTAATTTCGTTTCTCAGGATATTCCCAAAACGAATCCCGATTTCTCATCATTTTTTTCCAAAAAAAACATGTCCCGAAATTCCGGAGAATAATCCTCAAAAAATGCAAGGATATCGAACGAATGAATTCAGAATGAAGAGAAAATAAGTGTTCCGAAAATTCGCCGAATCTTTTTCGGAAATTTCACGATAACTCCGGGAGTATCGTTATTAACGAACATTAAGGTATGTCCCCGCGCGATTGATCGGTTTTTCCCCAAATTTTCGTGTCCTTCCGGTCATTCTCAGGTCGAAAATCGATCTGTCGCGTGCGTATCTGTATTTCCTGTCGATTGTCCATGTGCATTGTAACGTCGCGCGGTTTATGTAACAGAGAGTCGTTTCGTTATCGTCAACAAGTACCTAAAACGCGAGTGTATGCAAGATCGGATGAGAAGGGGTGGCTTCGTGGGACAGAGGGGGTGAAGGAGGGATGCATCAAAGCCTTGACACACACTCGAGTGTGAATCGATCGTTCGGGTCGTTCTTCCTCTCATCCCGTTATCGCGCATCTTTATATATGTGTACATACATTAGGGTGCCCGTTTTTTTCAAAGTCGACTTTTTTCACCAGGGAATATCATCCCCCCCCCCCCCCTAATCGTAAACAGCACAGTCCAAAAGCAGCATCGGAGAAAAAAAAACGAAATCTTCCAACGCCATTTTCGTCGAATTTGAAATTTCATTTTCTTTTTTTCAGAAACTCGCCTGTTGCATTCAATGAATTCCTTAAAGCTGCTGTTTCAGCTTCGATCGCGATGCTCTTAAACGCGCGGATTTTAGTATCGATGACGGAAATATGTGCGAAATTTGTTTTTTTTTTTTTTCGAATTAAATCGCTCTTTATTTTCTTACTCTCTCTCATATCCGTTTGAATTTTTCAAAATTCGAAGGTACATCACGGTCGAAGCGGAATAAACAGTTTGGTGAATTTTAAAAAGTATAATTAGCCGGGATGTGGGAAATTTTGAGAGTTCGAAAAAAAAACAAGTTTTTGAAGAAACGATCAGGCGTTTGGAATCTCGTGCCAATTAAATGGGAAAAATATCGTCAGGTTGGCGGGGATCGGCGTTTGAAAATTCTTTTTTTTTTACCCAACATCGTTTCTAGATCGCGAAGCGATGATTCGAGGCGGCGCTCGGGTGGAAAAGTCAATTTTGAAAATAACATTTCCCGTTATCGTGGCAAATTTATCGAATCAAACGGGCGCCCGGCGGAGGAACGCGACGTCGGATAATCGCCCGCTCGAGAAGGCTCCGGAAGTAAAATCTCGACGAAAGCGAAACGCGAATCACAACGCATTCGTCGTTTCGTAAATTCGGGATTTTGCTTAAGGTAGTTCTATCGTTAGATTCAAATCGAGAAATTGTTTTGCAGTTTTTCTCACATACAAAATGGTTCGCGGGCTTCAGTTAAATAAGAAAAGTTGTTGCAAATCGACTAAAGAACAGCATACTCCAAATTCACGGTCATCCCAGGTGATATGTGCTTGCTCTATAATTACAAAAATTGGGAAAAAAATTTTCTTACGATTTTTTTGGAAAACTCAAGAAATCTTCTTTGATGTTGCATAAAAATGTATGCAAAGTTTTAGAAGGCTTCACCACGTAGAAGCCAAGATATTCATTGATGAAAATGCAACTTTTAACACGCGCTCTTACGAGAGACTACCGAAAATTGTGATTTTTACCAATAAATATCTCAACTTCCACGTGGTAAAACCTTCCAAAATTTATTACACACGTATATATGACATCAAAGAATACGTATTCAAATTTTCAACAAAATCTTAAGAAAACGATAAAACGATAGAACTACCTTAATTTTCTTACGACGAAGACTTTCGCAAAACCTCCGGAAAATGAAAAAGTATTTCAAGGTCGTTCAATGACGAAATTGAGAAAAAGGCCATTCCTTCCCGCTGGCGTTTCGGCTCATGCATATTTTTTCCCGGCTATCAATCTTTCCCCCTGACTTTATCTTCGTTCCAAATTTGAGACTTTCTTCTCCCCTCCGCCCTCTGCAGTTTAGCCAAGAAAACAGAGCTTGTATGAAACTGCGGAGTGACTTTTTTTCCCTTCAACCTCGACGCCGAAGCCTCGGATGGAAAATGCCGAATGGTCTTTGTGAAATTGCGATCGCGTTGATTCGTTTCTTTGGATCTCGACAATGAGACCCTCGCGCGAGAGAAAGTACCGCGTGGCTTACAAAAATAAATTTTTCCCGATTTTTAAAAGTGGCCAACCGCTGGCTCGGATTTTTTTCCCGAATTTTCCTCAGACTGTGCTGACATTCGTCTTTGTTTGACCTTTTCCGCCTCCATCTCTGTTTCTCCATCCCCCCTCCGAGAGGATCAAACGTGCCCTCGATGTGGAAATCTCGCGCGTCGAATGACGAATTATTTTTACGAGCCAACATCGAAGCTTTTCTCGTTTTCTTCTCAGCGGGATCGAACGAGAGCGCTGAGAAGAAAATGAAGAAAACGGGGGCGGTGGAAAATTGGGCAATCGATGTTTCCATCGTGGACGAAGGCGGGTGTTTCTCCCGAGTCGCGACGAGCATCGTGGGAGACGCAGATTTGTATCTTCTTTCTCTCCGTCGCTCACAGCAGGAAACTACATTGCCGACTGTTGGAAAGTGCGATTATTCTCGCTCCGGATCTTTTCGGTTTTATCAGACGAGCGAGGGTGAATTGTTTTTACCTAGCGAGGAGGAGTTTCGGGACATGTTTTTTTTTGGAAAAAAATGATGAGAAATCGGGATTCGTTTTGGTCGATCCTGAGAAACGAAAGTAGAAGAGAAAAAGATCGAATTTCGATGGTTGGTGAGAAAAATGAAGGAGTTTATTTAGCGATTTTACCGACTGGGGAATAACTTTTTTTTTAAGGCGAGATGACGTCCTGTCGCTCATTAAAATTGTGAAGATTCGTACTTTCGCAATCGATGTTTCCATCGTGGACGAAGGCGGGTGTTTCTCCCGAGTCGCGACGAGCATCGTGAGAGACGCAGATTTGTATCTTCTTTCTCTCCGTCGGTCACAGCAGGAAACTACATTGCCGACTGTTGGAAAGTGCGATTATTCTCGCTCCGGATCTTTTCGGTTTCATCAGACGAGCGAGGGTAAATTGTTTTTACCGAGCGAGGAGGAGTTTCGGGACATGTTTTTTTTTGGAAAAAAATGATGAGAAATCGGGATTCGTTTTGGTCGATCCTGAGAAACGAAATTAGAAGCGAAAAAGATCGAATTTCGATGGTTGGTGAGAAAAATGAAGGAGTTTATTTAGCGATTTTACCGACTGGGGAATAACTTTTTTTTTAAGGCGAGATGACGTCCTGTCGCTCATTAAAATTGTGAAGATTCGTACTTTCGCAATCGATGTTTCCATCGTGGACGAAGGCGGGTGTTTCTCCCGAGTCGCGACGAGCATCGTGAGAGACGCAGATTTGTATCTTCTTTCTCTCCGTCGCTCACAGCAGGAAACTACATTGCCGACTGTTGGAAAGTGCGGTTATTCTCGCTCCGGATCTTTTCGGTTTTATCAGACGAGCGAGGGTAAATTGTTTTTACCGAGCGAGGAGGAGTTTCGTACTTTGCTCCGTCCCGGGGTGTGCTGCCCTCTCGAGATTTTCCGCGGCGATCTTTTGAACTAACGCGACGAGATTACGAACCGCAAGTCATTTTTCGGCGGTAATTCGTCTCGTTTTTTTTCGGAGATTGCGCTTTTTTTGTCGTTTTGAAATTTTGAGAAAAATAATTTGCAAATATACAAGATACGCGATTGTAAATAATAATAATATTGACAAAGTTATAAACAGCTCGTTGAAGGATGGTTTCCGGTTCGATTAATCAGCTGCCTTGTACGTTTTTTTAATACACTCGAATTTTTTCAAAATATATTTTTCGTTTTTCCTTCTTTTTTTTTTTTAATTTCCAACGGCATGGAATATTTCACGCTCCTTCGTGAGTCCTTCGGGTTCTCTCGGTCCGACGTTCCCACCCTGCCCCTCCCCCTGCAAAGACACATCTCTCCCTCGGCAACCCCGCAAAAGGGTCCTGGGAGAGGGACCCTCTCGTGCCTTCTGTCCTCCTGTCCTCCCCCCGCCCTTCTCCCTTCTCAGGGTTGCCGCACCATTTTTTCAAGGTCTATTCAGGGGCGCAATTCGAACGGGTGTCAAAAGTTCGCGGTTCGTTCGATTCTCGTTCTCATCGAGATCTCATTCATTTTTCAAAATGACGAAAAAGGAGGACCAGATTTTTCGTTATCGACAAAAATCATTGAAATTCAACGAGGGATGACACGTTGGCTGGTGAAGCGACGAAAACGTGACACGGACGGCGTAGTCGCGACCTCGTGTATTTCCCATTTCGAAACGAACGGGGATTCTCCCATGGCTTATACGCGAATACGCCAGTGCGAGAGGCGCGTTGGTGTTACTTTTCCTTCTGCGTGTGTGTGTCTCGCGTTTCCCCTTGTCGCCCGGTCTTTGGACGCGCGCACGCACGTCAAAAACACGACAACGAGAGCGAGAGAGACAGAGATGGATGGAGAGAGGGAGAGACGTGGAGAAAGAGAGAAAAAAGAAGGAACATAGTTGCGAGCATCGCACAGTGGGGCAGCGAGCAGTCCTTTCGATGAATACAACGATAATAAAAAAAAAAACAAATATCCTACGACGAACGAATATTCACAGACACACACACACACACACATACACACATACACACGCGCAAAGTGACAAGGGACAAACCCTTCGTTTCTCAACGAAGGCTTTCATGCCGAGAGAGCTGCGGGGCTGCGTAGGTCTCTTCAGAGAACCTCCCATATGCACACAACAGTGTACACGAAAGAGAGAGAGAGAGAGAGAGGGAAAACGTCGCAACCCCGAAGGGTCTTGAACGAGCGAGCGAGAGATAGACATCGCTGAAGGAATCCTGGGTGGGTGACGCGCGCGAGAGAGAGAGAGAGAGAGTGAGGGAAAGTTAGGTTATATGAGAAAACGAGCCGCTCGTCAATCGTTTCGTCTCTCTTTCGAGTCTCGTCTCCCCTCGAGAGGGAGACCCGAACGGGCAAAACGGGGAGAAAAGAGGGGTTGGGAGAGCGTCGGGAGGTAGGGAAGGTGGCCACTGGGGTGGGGGCGGTCGGAGGGACATCGGGGGATCCTCACCCCACTCCACCCACACGCGCCACCCACCCACCCACAGTTCCACCCCGCCTGCCCACCCACTCGCCACCCGACAGCCGTCGAGGAAACAACCTGCCGACCCGTCTACCCCGTAACCAGCCTGATCCGTTCGCGTCATTGAAAAAAATAAACGAAAGAAAGGAAAAACGACATTTTTTCATCCCCCCGCGTTCCTCCACTCGGAAAATCACTAATTTTCGCGGCGTTCCATCGTTGCAGTGTTTTTATCCACACCCCCCTCCCCCCCCCCCCCTCATTTTCGTGATTTTTTCATACACGGTGTTGTCGTTTTCTCAAACAAACCCCCTCCCCCACCCCCTGCGGCTACTACACCGGAAACGTACGCGATTCGCACGGGGGCCAGGGGGTTCGCGAGTGTATCATCTCGTTATTCGTGTGTGATTTTTGTTTTTTTTTTCATCGCCAGTAATTATGAGCTGGTGTTCACGTGCGAGAGTGAGTGTTTTTATTTCGAACTTGTTCCTCTCCGAAACGACGCAATTTTCAAGGACGGTTGGATAATCAACGCTCACGAGACACGGTTTTCCAGGAGAAGAATATATCGTCGGTGAGGATGAAATACTGCTTGTTGGTTTGTCTATCGTTTTATTATGAAATATCGCGTTGGCAGATTAATTTTCTCGTTCGGTGGGAGCTTCATCGACCAGCTGTGGTTTTCTCTCTCTTGCTATCTCTCTGTCGCGGTCAGAGTCGTCCACAAACGCACGCACAGACACACGTCACAATGCGGGTGAATAATTCGTAGTGGAAAACTCGAAGAAAATCGAAGAAAATCTTCGTTTTAATCGCGGGCGAAAGATCCTCGAGCACCGAAAGGTCTTTGACGGAGAAATATTTCCGCGTTATTCCGAGCACTCGGCAAAGGGACGAGCGTCTCTCGTCACGCGGATTCCCATCGCGCCTCGAGAGAGATCCGCCATCTTTATTTTCGTCCCCCCTCCCCCTGCCGCTTGTGGCGCTCATCGTCGTCCCGCCGTCCGCGTAAACACGCGTGTGATGATGTTTTCGGATTCGATAATGAAAACAAAATGAAAAAGCTCGGACATTTGCCGTATTTGCCGGGATATCGCGACAGTATCCATTCAATGCTGAATACGCAACGCGTGTGCGCGCTGGAGGAGAAGAGGAGCTTGGGTTTTCTTGGCTCCGTGCTGCGTGTCGGGGGATTTGATTTTTGGGTGGCGGACGAGGCTGCTGCTGCTGCTGCGAGCAGCCGGACGATGTTATTACGCCGCCTGCAAACATTCGACTCGGTATTCCGTGTGTTCGTATACGTATATAGATATACGCGTATGGGTATTCACTGTGGGTCCATATACCGGGTGTCCCAAAACCGGATGCTGATAATTTGCCTCGGTCGGGGACGAAATTTCGAGGCGAAAAGTCTCCGGGCACTTTTCGATCCGACGAATCCTCGCCGAGTTATTCACCGGCAAAGTTTGACCAATAGGAACGCGCGAGAGTGGGGAGAGCGCGCGTCCGATTGGGCCAAACTTTGACGGGCGATAACTCGGCGAGTTTTCGTCGTACGAAAAAATACTAAAATACATTTCGACGCGGAATTTCATGCCGAATCCGACTCTGGAGTATTTGCATCGAATTTCCCGGAATATCAGAGTGGGCGAAGCTTTTTTGGTTCTAAATCTTCATACTTTGATTCTTTATTTTCCATAAGGATTACGAGGGGGAAATAATCCGACCAAAGAACAACTTTTGTATGAATTGAATAATTCCACGACGAAATCAAATTTTTTTAAAATTAATTCTCTACCGAAAAAGTAGTTTAGAGTGTGATTTTTTAATAAATGTTTGTCACAAATATTCTATATACGTACAAAAGAAACTGTAAATATGAATAAGAGCATGTTTTTCGAGTACATTTCAATTTTTTTTAAATTCAATTTAAAAAATTGTGTGTAGGAATACAGGGACGAATGTTTGCAGCCGGTGTACAACATCGTTTCGATCCTCGCGCTACGCACTGTGTAGTGTTTTCGCGGCGTAAGGAAGCCTTTACCGATCCTTATTCTCTTCTTTATCGCCCGACGTCTTTCTCTCCGTTTCGCCACGGCGTGTACGTGCTCGACAATACCGGTAAAGTCATTGGCAGCCGAATGAACGCTCTTCAATCCGTCATAAAACATTCCTTCAAATGACCCACAATTATTCTCGATCGAGAAATCGAATTCGCGCGAATACACGAACGAACATAAAGACTCAATACAAATATGAGAATTTTCCCGCCAAGACGCAGCTTCGATAAAACGACGTTTCCCTCTAGTGGCCAATCACCGTACCCCCCCCCAAACTCCTGGCCTTTGAGAGCACACACGGCCACGCATTGGTACAAGCTTTTGATAAACGCGCGTTTCGTGCGTCTGCGCACTTTCCGCGTTACTCTCGTAGGTGGCGTTACAGCGTACACGCGTAATACTCTTTGTGCTCTCTCTCTCCCGTCGCGTTCTTCTTCAATACAAATCCTTCACGTGGAAGGGGTGAGACCGCAGGCGCTCCTTTCTTTCGCCAAACATTTGTCTATATTTTCAGATCCTCCAGCTCCTATTCCTCCCAACCGCGCCTTCGGTCTACCGGACGAAACTTTCAAAACGAAAACAAAAACACAAACCCACACACACAAACACACGCATTCGACGTATAATGCCCAGAAGAATTGGGAGGCGGAAAAAAAACGTCGATGACGAAGAACAACAAAATGAGGAGGGAATTATGAGACGAGAGATAAGTGGCGGTGTGCGTAGGATGAGAGAATCTAGAATGAAACGCTTTCGTTGCTGAGACACTACCGCGGGACGTTATACCTGCCGAGACCCGCAATGTCCTTGGCTCGCTTTCCTAATATTATTCTTCTGACGAATTTCAAATGGCGCCAATATAGAACTATCCCCCCTCCGCCACAGGGGTTCTCAAAATTTCCATCGCAATTTCGCCAAATTCCGCGAGCTCCCCTTCGAAAATCGTTTCTCTCGTAAAGGATTGACGAAAGAGTCTCCTCCGGCAAATCCTCGATAGAAGAAGGGACAACGGGGACGGAAGGAGAGTCTTGAAATCCAAGTTGCAACACGGTTCGCATCTGTCTCGGAGTATTTCCCCTCCCCCACCCTCTCCTGCCCCTCGGCCAAAGTAGGCGGAGAGGAAACGCTCGAAAATGCAGCGAGGAGGAATGACGAGTCTCTTTCACGTCCTGTCGTGTGATATTACTCTTTCGCCCATAGCAGGAGGAAAATATTGATTTATCCACTGCATCCCCTTCCCCCCCCCCCCCCCTCTTTCCAAAACATTCCGAGTCTATAGTCGTTATTCTTCTCCTACCCTTTGCTGTTGTTCCCCCATCCATCGGGGATTTACCTACGGAATTATCTCTTGGAGATTTCTCTTTTATCGACAGTTCCTCCTCCTGCCCCCCCCCCCACGATGCTTGCTCTTGTTTGTATGTCATGTGCGCAATGAAAAATTACTCCGAAACGTCGAATAATAACTCACGGGGCACGAAAAAGCTCGAGGGATTGATAATTTTTTCCCCCTCGGGTATTATCGACCGTCGGTAAAAAAGATTATGGCGAAAAAATACGTAATTTCATAAAATCAAGGTAGTTCGCTTCGCCAAAGTTCGATATCTACGTATTCTTTGAATTATTTACTCGTGCAACATTGGGGAAATAAGAATTTGTGATAAATTATCTCAAGGTCGAGTTAGAAATTTCAAAATCGAGACAAAATCTCGTTTTTTTCTGTCCCTGACTCTTCTACCCGCGGTCAAGCCCTTCCAAACCCCCATATTCGTAGCTCGAATCCGATTGGCTCGATGCCGATCCCCACCGAGAACCCCAAAACGATCGAGTCTCACTCGAAACGTCGTCGATTTTCGCGTCTCCGTTTCTTCGACAAAAACGCTTTTCCTCCCCCTCCCCCCCCCCCCCCCCCACACTCATGTTGCACATCTTCGATACACTCTCGTACGTGTATTTATACTTGGAAAACGAAAAAAAAAAAGATGAAAATAGAACGCTTCTCGAATGCACGAATTTATCCGATCTTTATCTCTCGCGGCGGGTTTGTCGTATGCGTGCGCAGTTCCGTTGTATGGGATTCCCCGAGTTTACCCAAGTCTCTCGTCTCCCGCGGATCAATAATACACGAACGCGCGCCTCGAGCTGTTTGTAATTGTTTCCCATCTTTGGTTCTTGCGCGCGATGGCTCTTCACATTTATTTTCTCGACAACAAGAGAACGTATCGTAAATAAATTGAAAATAAATCAAATGAAATGCGAAGATATTCGTTGAATCGAAATTTTCCAAGATCGAATTTTCCAACGCGAGATTAATTACTCGCGACTGTTTCAAAATAAATTAAAAATATGTATACGAAATTTGACGATATTTCACGTAGCGCGATGCTGAAAAAGTACAAAAAGGAATATCCAATTTTGAATAATAAATCAAATAGTTATTCTCGGCAGGATTATTCGTTTAAAAAACGAGAAAAAATGATGAATATCGCTGTCGTGACGTAATTTCGATGAATCAATAAAGGTGTCTCGAATTTCTTATAACCGATCAAAGTACACAAATTTGGACTTTTTTTTGTAATTTAAATCCCCACCCCCCTCGGACGCCCTGGAAAAGCCGGCGAGGAAAAATCGTTTTGGAAAAATGTTTAATCTTCCGTGGAATTTCGTGAAAACGGTCGGAATGAAAATTCCGCAGTCGCGGTGGGGGACAAAAAAAATGGGGTGGCCGTTGAGGAGCGGAGAAATAAAATGTAGGAGCGTTTTTTTTCCTTCTTTTTTTTCGCATTTATTATTCTCAAAGTGGCCGTTAGTCGACTGTTAGTTTTATTTTACGAGGGTTGAGGGAGAGAGAGAGGGAGGAAGAGAGAAAAAAAAAGTTGTACGATAGATGAACGCGCGTCGAGCTTATATCGCAGTGTTCGTGCAATTTTTTTTTTTTTTTTATACACGCGCAGTTTTCATTCCACGCTCCTTTGCGAGAGAACACTCGGAATGATTTATCGCTCCTATAAAAGCGTAATATAATATGCAGTTTGTTCGTATTTCAATTGCCGATCGTAAAAATGGACCGAGATTAACATTTTCCATCGTCGAATAAAAAGGAAGAGAAACGCGTTCGCAACTTTTATACAAAAAAAAGAAAAGAGGCACCCGCGATTCTACGATTCATATTCTCGATTTACGACTTTGCGATTTTTCGATCGGCGAAATTTCGTTTTTATCGATCGTTGATAAAGAGGAAAATCGATGAAACCACGATAATTCGTCTTTTCTTGGTTTTTTTTGTACGAAAAAAGCGATGAAAATCATGGAATCGTCGCGGATAGTTTTTGAAAATTGCAAGCGATGAATTCCGCGACGAATTAATTGAATTTATCGATCGTTCGAATTATAGTAAAGTTGTTCGCGTCGGGCTTTGTCGGCGATGCGTATTATTTATTTGCACTTGTTCTACGTTGGGAGAAACGGGAGGAATTGATGAGTTTAACGCGAAAATATCCCCGGGGCTGAGCAACATGGCCAATATTTGTACGAGAGGGAAGTAAATTATCGCGCACGGACGATTCCAAGCGCCCGGGCGATATTCAGCTCGTGAAAATAACGTTAATCGCGTGTACGTGACACGCGGGATAACAATCGAGGCTATAATAACGCTAATTAACGATCGTCGGTACAGCGATGTTTACACAATTAATAACAATAATAATAATTCATAGTAGTAATTATTATTATTGTAAACACAGCGGCTCGTCAAACGAGAAAAATAATATTGCCAATTAATTATCAGCAGTCGGCAATCGGAGTATCATTTCGCTCGCTGCAATGGACCATTTTTCACCCCAAAAAAATGTGTAATAATATTGAATTGTTTTTCCAATGTTTCCCGCGTACTTTGATGATTACTATTAACATCAAATTTCTCTCCCATCAGAGCGATCAATTCGTAATTGTTGATCGAGCTAAAAGAAGCCTCGTTTAGCGGACAAAATTGCTGACAATTTTTTTTCGAATCTTCGGCTTTTCGCGAAACAAATGAAAAACTACCAGGGGAAAAAGCTTAAGGTCCGAGCGAGGAGAAACAAAAAAAAAGAAAGTAAATTCTACCTCTCCCCTCCAGCTGGCGGAAAATAAAATTTCTTGGTATTTAAAATTTACCGTCTTCCCAGGTAGGAGGATTTCGAGGGAACGAGGGGTGGCGTTGTGGCCGCGTACCGGAAAGGGCTGTAAAGGCCTCTGAAATTCGGCGACCCTCCCGTTCGAGGGTGGCGGCCGGTCGACAGCGGGATTTCTTTTCTTACCTTTCCTCGCTGAAAGGAGGATATTTTTCTTCCTCCCTCCCCCGCCCAGCCCGCACCCCTAGCGACGATGGAGGGCAGCGGCGCCGGAATCGGCAGGCTCGACTGCTACGAGGACATGTTCAAGGAAATAACGCGAAAATTGTACGGCGATGATCCCGATCACCGAAGTAAGAGGAGAGATTTCGGAGATTTTCGAAAAATTCAAAAAAACATGGAAAACAAGTGGGGGAAAATAAATTTGAGATGAAAAATTTCGCTTTATTCTCGTTCTTTCCCCTTCTCGCAGCATCCAGCGTGCAAAACGAGTTCGAGACGTCGGTTTCGTACAAAACCGAGGACGACACCGATCACAACACTGACGGCAGCGACGATGGCAACTGGACGTGCGACGACGAGCCCCTCAAAGGCACGGACGGCAGCAGAATCGCGGCTTATCACGCCGGCAAAACTACCTGGCGTTGCTACGAATGCGGTTAGTCACTTTCGATCGTATTTGCAGAGTTAAAAAAAAAGAAAATCTCTAAACTTCATTTGGAACGATTAAAACGTCGTTTTTCATCATTTCTTTTCTCAAAATCCAAATTGCGAGGAACCGCAAGCACGCGGATTATCCAGCAATCGAGAAAAGAGAGACAAATGAAAATTCGAGCAAAAACCTAACCTCGACACAATTAAAATCTCGTTAGTAACGATTTCCATTTCGAAAACGAAAATTGGGCAAAGAAAAGAAACGAAGATTCACGGAAAAATCGATTTTTCGTTCACAACGACGTTTTTCTCAACACGGAAGTTGCGAGAAAACTGGGCGACTGTCGAATAAACAGACCAGTCGCCGACGAATTTATTCCTAAAAAACAAAACCACCGAAAACAGGCGACTGTATGGGGGGCGGACCGAGAGACATCGCCGAGCACTTTGTCGAGCTTCACGCCGCCCGCATAATCGGCGACGAGACGCGCGGCGGCCGTCACAATCATCATCATCATCATCATCATCACAATTCCCCGCGAAAGAGCGATTTTCTGCACGGCAATGATCTCAAAATCGAGGACGTTGTCACGTATCTCGAGCGAGTGCGCGATCGCGCCGAGAGATCGGCGCCACCGTCGCGTCGCACGCAAGAAACACAGACAGTACCAGCGGCATTGCTGCCCGTAACGACGACGTTTCTCATTCAGGAACTACCGACGGTCAGCCCTGCGGGAGGGCAGCAAACACAACAGCACTTGCATCAGGTAACAATATTTCCCCTCCGCCCCCCCCCCTCCCCACTCGTTAAGCAACCCGCCTAATTTTTCCATCCACGTTTTTCAACAGACGTTCGTCGACCGCGCGAGTGGAAGGCCGATATTTCCGGCCTTCGTTTTTCGTCTTTATTCTTGTTACTCTCCCGTGCTGTGATCGCTTTTCGCGTTGTTTGTCGTTGAAGAGAAAGAAATGGGTTTATCGTGGTTTCAGCAGGGTTCGGCGGCAATGGCGACACCGACGACGACGACGTCGGGCAATTCGGCGAGTGGCAAACGTTACACCTGTCCGAACTGCCCGTACGGCACCGACAGGAGGGATCTTTACACTCGCCATGAGAACATACACCGCGAGGAGAAGCCGTTTCACTGTTACATCTGTTACAAGCCGTTCAATCGCGCGGATCACGTGAAAAAGCACTTTTTGCGGATGCATCGGGAGCACGGTTACGAACTGTCGAGAATACGAAGAACGGCCGGTGGCGCTGGCACCGCCACGGCGAATGGCGCTGGTGTCGTTAATCAGACTGCAGCGCCGTCTACCGTGACGGTGAAGATACAGCAGCCCGAGAGCAGCGCCATCGCGGGACAAAGCTCGAACGGCAGTGCGCAGAACGCTCCGAGTGGCGCCAATTACGCGGGAACTTTCAACAACAACAAGACTTATCAGATACAATCGGGACAGGGTACTAACGGAACCGGCAGCGCCATCTACCAGAATTCGTCGCTCACGGTGCAGGGTATTGTTCAGAGTGAGATTAATTGCCCCACTGGTAACAGGAGGGTGCAGAACGGCGGGTGCAACAGCAAGAGCCACGTCAAGGGCGGCACCAAGGGCGCTCAGGAACGCAGGTACTGTATGATCAATCAATTAATCACTGCGCTAATCGTACTAACTGCCGGCTTGAAGAAAAGTCTCTAATGGCCTTCATTGATTAATGTAATCCGGTGTTGCATATTTTCACTTTTTGTCACGTTCCTTTGTCAACATAACGAATTTGTTAATTGACCTTCATGTGGTCCGCGCTGCGACTAAACACTGTCGGTCTTTGGGTCAAATTTAACCCCGTGCGTCAAATTAACATTTTATCAGACGAAATATTCACTGATGGAACGTCAAAATAATTTTCGATAATTATTTGGTATACCTAGCAGCTTTTCGTGATGATTTTGGTAGCATAAATTCCGAGCGTTCGGTCAAAGTCGACCGGAAGACCGTATGAAGGTTCGATGAAAGTGTACAAAATGAAATTAATCGATTTTGTCGAAAGGTTTTTTCAAAATCGCCGAAGGTCATTGAAATTCGCAAGTTTCGTAATTGGGTGTGTGTGTTTTTGCAGATACACGTGTTGTTATTGCTCGTGGAGCGGCGTGGATAATTGGTGTTTGAAGCGCCATCTGAACACGCACTTGAAGCCGTTCGCCTGCGCCCTCTGCGAGTACAAAGCCGCGAGAGCCGAGAGGCTCGCCACTCACGTCCTCAAGGTTCACAACAAGAGGCAATGCTCGAGGTGTTCCTTCCTCGGCGAGGACGCCGCGCAATTGCAGGTTCATCAGCTTCACGTTCATCGCGTCAGTAACGCGAACGCTCCAGCTTCTACGACTCAACAAACGCCCACCGCCAATAATCGTCTTTCGCAGCCCGTCCAGTGAGTCCTCGGCTGTTTTATTACTCTCCTTCTTCTCCACCGGAAATTATTTCTCCCAACGTTTATTTTCATACGCAATTACAGCCCATCCGGGGGAGGAAGACCACCGCCTGGACCGCCCGTATTTCCGGCCTCCTCGCCGACAATCGCGCCCGCAACTTCCGTTATTCCCTCGACAACGATACTCGGGTGAGTTTTTTGCGCCCTTTCTCCTCTCTTTCACACGTTAAATTTTCTCTACTCTCTCGTTTGTGTGCAAATATGATTTTTTTTATTATTCCTCGTACGTTTCCGTTATTTTTCTCTTTTTTATTTTACGCGATCGATTTTAATCTTAAAAATTTACCCAATCGTCATGTTTTATCGATTATCGAATTTTCGTTCGATTTAATTAACTCGTTAATTTGCTTCCGCGGGAATGTTTCGTCCCGCGCTTGTAAAACGCGTGATTCGAGTGACAAAAAAGTTTGATGGATATCGTCGCTCGGCTCGTCCGTTCTTTTTTCCGTCTTTTTCTTTTCTTCATTTTCGCTCGTTCGTCGCGTACGTTTCGTTGGCAGTGAAATCCCTTCCCTCTCGTTCACGTTTTTTTTTCTTCACTTAATTTCTCCGTTTCTCATTTTTTTTCTGTTTTTTTTTTCGAGTCTCACGTTGGTTGCAAATTTTCCGAGTGGTATTGTTTCCATTTTTATTTAGCACATTTTCTCGTATTTCTTCACGTCAAATGCACGCTTTTGCGACGAAGAGACTGCAACTTTTGTTCGTTCGCAATTGTCAAAACAAATATTCGTTCTTGGTGTGTAGTTTCGACAAAGACTCTGGGTGAACTTTCAAAATGGTGATACTTCGAAATTGAAAGACAAAAAAATTACGAAAAATCGATTAAATGTAAACTTTCAAAGGTAAACGATTTCATCGAATATTCCGACTTGCGCTCGCAAAGTTTTCTCTTCGAAGTTTCACGCCGCCCGGGTCTTTTTTTTGTGCAAAAAGAAAAAAGACAAAGTAGATACTGCGAAAGAGTTGTTAAATTTTCCTCATGATATCCCACAAGGGAAATTAATCGTTTGATTACGAAAGAAATAAACAAAAATAACTTGGAATTGTAACTCATGGACAAACAGAGCTGCTGTGATCGCGACCTCAAGATGGTAAAGAAACACAAGCAGAGTTTCCCCTCCTCCCTCTCGCCCAACTCCCATCTCTATTTTTCACCGTCTCTCCTACCTCGCTGTCTCTCTCTCTCTCTCTCTCTCTCTCTCTCTCTCTATCTATCTCTCTTTCGTCCGACTGCAAACGAGAACAGCAACGATAACGACGAGGCATTAAGGCGAGCCAGCTATAGCGAACAATTACGTCGGGGTGAGAATAAATCGTTGGGACTTTTTAAGAAGATTTCGCGAAGGCTCTGCTGACTTTTCGAATTTCGTCGTCAATTTTTCGAATTTATTCCAGCTCTCAAAATGTAATTCCTCCGTAATTCGATTTCCAATGCAAAATTGAATAACGACGGATAAAAATTGTCACTTTTTTTCCTGAATCAACAGAGTCTTCGTTCGTTCGATAATTTTTCCTCGAGAAAAAAGCTGTACTTCCGGTTCAACGCGAATCAGTCTCGAGCAATTAACGAGTCATTAATGTCGATCGAATCTCGAGGATGCACGGCAGGCATAATTCCAGCAACGATACGTAAAGAGAGAAATGTTTGCGTATTTTCGTTTTAATTTTTGAAAAATGATTTTAAAAAATCGAATATCACAAAAATTTCGAGGTTAACATCGTCCGAAATTTCTGCTCTCGGCGTCTCGGACTCGTGATGAATTTTTTTCTGGAACAATGCCTGCCGAATCCTTCATCAAAGTGTGATACAAATTACTCATTGTTCTATACTCTCTTTCATGCTCGAATTCAGCAAAATTGGCCTGGGCGAGGGTAAAACACCGCTGTGCAACGACGACTGGTGGTCGAGGATGGCGCAGCCGTTGCGTCCGAGCAACGACTGTCAAACGGACTTAAAAAACGGCACGAGCAGACGCTCGAGGAAGCAGAGCACCCCGAGGAAAGTGTTGATCGATGATTGCGACGAGAACGACGAGGATTTAATGACCAACACCGGGGTTCAGACGATCGCGAAATCGCGAGTGCAGCAACAGTGCGTGAAAGACAGCGGCGTTCGCGACACTGAGAGGAGTACCAAAGACTATCTAAAGTGTTATCAGTGTCCGGAAAACGCACCGGCACGCGGCGCCGCCTCGAAGCCGTATCACACGAAAGCTTCGCTGGCCCTCCACACGCTGTGGCGTCACCGTCGCGTGAGGCGGGCCAACTTGCGGAGCGCGCCGCCAGACGGCGGGCGAGGCGGCGTCAGCGCCGCCGCTCCGCAAGCGGCGACGACGGAAATCACACTGAAAGCAACGGTTATAACGAGCTCGTCCTCCAATTACCGTTATCGGAGATAGCACTCGATTCGTACAAAGCACACGTTATCACGCAACTTTGTTTTATTTCATCTTTTTGTCATTTTGCATCTCGCGGACGGAGTTTCACGTGTGCAATACGCGGGATCGATTATTCGACGACGCAAACCTCAAACCGAACGATTTTCGATATTTCACGCGGGGAAAAGGAAAAAAACCAAAAGTATCGAAGGGAAATTCGTCCTCGGTCGGTTCTTCTCGTCGTAACGTCTCGCAGCGCCGTCTGCCGTGTATTCACGCGGCATATCGTACGCGCGATATAAAACGCTCGCTCCACCGCGTAACAACGCGATCGTATAAACCGATCGTAACGATTCAACGACGTAGCTATCGAATGACTGAGAAAAAAACAAGCGGGAAGCAAGAGCTATGTAACGTAACGACGCAATTTGTGCTCGAGAATATTGATGGGAGGGGGGGATAAAGAAAAATCGTACGCTCGAAATCGTTCGCCTACGCGACGATAATAATGTCGTAAAGTTTACGTTATCGTCTATATAAAACGTAAAGTAAGAGAGAAAAGTTCTTTTTTCGTTCGTGTACGTGATGAAAAAAAAAAGAGACGAGAGAAGAAGAAAAGATGGAATGTGATGTTACCTGTCGAATGATGCAGTCTGTGTCGCGTGAGCTTGCGCCGCCATCTTCTCGAACCGCGAACGGTGCGGACCGAGGGTGGGGGAGGGCACTGGCGAAGTTCACGATCCTTTGTAATTTCATTCTTTTTTCCAAGCACAAAGAGACTCGTAAATAATAATGTTGTAAAGCTAATTGTACGATTTAATACGATATATACACGAAAAAAAGCCGAGATATGTGTTATTTTCTCAGGAACGTAAGCAAGTGATAAAAAAAAGATACCCAAGATGTTTTTCTATGTATTTCTTTCCTTCGATATATAAATATATATATATGTACTATAAATGTCCAAAGTTAATCGTTCGAGCGGATGCGAAACTCGTTCAATGTACACTAAGCTCGTTTTCCTTCTCGTATTAGCGAAACTGTTTTTTTTTTCACTCACAATGTCTCAGAGATCGCTCTGAACGAAATCGGAAGAAACTGAGTAAAATGCAACGTGAACGTCGATCGCGCAATGATCTTTGGGGGTGAGAAGGCGCGCGCGATTGTTTTTGCGGCAGCAGCGCGCCAGTGCGGCCGTATTTCGAAGCTCGCCGCAGTCGACCGTCGGTAAGCGACAAAACTGACTTATCGGCGGAGAAGAATCTCGACAAACATTTCTTTCTCTTTGTATCAACAAAATTTTCATGAGAATTCATTGAGCTCCGAGTTGTTTTTTATTCGATAAAATTAACGAAACAAAAATGATTTTGGGATATCGAAAAAGAAAAATTGAATGAGTGTGTACACGGCATTTCGGTCACCGATCTGCACTCTACGAAACAAGCATGATCTTTGTATTATAACATTTGTACAAAAAAATACAAAGCAAAACATTACCTTGTTTACAATTATCGCGATGAAATGCATCGAAACTGTTGCATGTAAATCCATAAAAAAAAAAACGCGCTTTTGTGATACGAGAAAACAATTTGGAAGAAAAAGAAAACCGAGAAAAGGATAATAAAATGGACCAAAAACATGCATCTGTCTTTCGCAGGGGATGATTCAACCCTCGGATGAAATTTAGCCGTGTGATAAATCGACTCGATGGCTTTTCAAATTATTTTGAGAATTATGCTCGTATTATTTGAAAATTATACGTTCATTTAATTAAACACTTTCGTAATAAAGCTTTTCCGTACGTTCGACCCCAAGTTTATTGTTTTCGCTGTCCCACAGCGTTCAGTAACCTCATCGATCCGTAGCTTTTTAAACCCTTCCCCCCCCCCCCCCCCACACGCCCTCTCTTCCCACAACCCCGCTTTTTCCACCCTCTTTCATCCCTCTCTCTCTCTCTCTCTCTCTCTGTGTATAACTTTGTCTCGTCCGAGTCGCGTTAGAAAATGTCACAAAAAAGAAAAACACATCGAGTATAAACCGAACATACGAGATGTGTTTGAATATGTGTCTGTTTGAGGGCATGGAAAAAGAGAAAAAACGGTGGATCGATAGGGGGTTTTTTTGGTCCGTGTTCGCCAACGACGCATCCCCCTCTGGGGAATAAAAATTTGTAAACATGGCGTGGATAAAATACGATATTAATAATTCAAACTGGAATTACGTACGAAATAACACGTCGATGTTTTTTTTTCCAGACCACCCTCGTTATTTTCCGCAAAAGTTCGTTTCATTCGAGCGTTTTCCCTTTGCATTTATCGTAGAATAAATAATACATAACTCGGAAATACCAAGTGTATTTTAATTCTAATTATTGTTGTTTGGAAACAACTGCAATTTTTACCGTCATTTTTTTCGTGCTTCGAGAGAGCTGATTTTACCATCGCTTTTTCGGGGATGCATTATTCAAACGGGAATTATTCCGAAATGCGCACAAAGCTTGTTTTCCTTCCGTGATTTGATTAATTTCGAAAAGTGGTTTTTCGACAATACTGAAAACACTCGAGTTTATTAAAAAAAAAAAAAAAACAACGCTTTCATTTTTCATGCCTCGATTCAATCCTGGAACATTGTTATTATCGAAAATCATTGTGCTCCTACGCGACCGATTTTGTTTCCCATTTTTGCGCCATTGTTGGGTACTTCAAATTCTCATTGTATGCCATTGTTGCTGGAATAATGCCCGCCATACATCCTTCGTGGGGATAAAAAGTATCCCATGTGACGGACAGAAGAGGACACCGGCTACTTCGGGAAGCCCCGGTCGAGAAACGAAAAAAAAAAAAGTGAAAAATGCATGGGATACAGTCTGGACCGGACAATGAAGGCTCACCGAAGACTGAAACAACGAGGAGGGTTTATAACGACCGGGCTGTGACGCAAGATTGGCTCTGTGAAGCTCAAACAAAATCTCGGAGCCTCTTCCTCTCTCTCTCTCTCTCTCGTGAATCCTCGAGGGTATATTTTCAACGCATGAACGCGGAAGAAAACACGCGAAACGAGAGGACACGAGACTTTTGCCAGACACGCAAAATCGCGTAAGAAAAAATGGCGATATTTTTGAATTTTTGCATCATCAATTTTGCATTCAAAATCAGGATATCTTAAGGTAGTTCTATCGTTAGATTCAAATCGAGAAATTGTTTTGCAGTTTTTCTCACATACAAAATGGTTCGCGGGCTTCGGTTAAATAAGAAAAGTTGTTGCAAATCGACTAAAGAACAGCATACTCCAAATTCACGGTCATCCCAGGTGATATGTGCTTGCTCTATAATTACAAAAATTGGGAAAAAAAATTTCTCAAGATTTTTTTGGAAAACTCGAGAAATCTTCTTTGATGTTGCATAAAAATGTATGCAAAGTTTTAGAAGGCTTCACCACGTAGAAGCCAAGATATTCATTGATGAAAATGCAACTTTTAACACGCGCTCTTACGAGAGACTACCGAAAATTGTGATTTTTACCAATAAATATCTCAACTTCCACGTCGTAAAACCTTCCAAAATTTATTACACACGTATATATGACATCAAAGAATACGTATTCAAATTTTCAACAAAATCTTAAGAAAACGATAAAACGATAGAACTACCTTAAGGTAGTTCTATCGTTAGATTCAAATCGAGAAATTGTTTTGCAGTTTTTCTCACACACAAAATGGTTCGCGGGCTTCGGTTAAATAAGAAAAGTTGTTGCAAATCGACTAAAGAACAGCATACTCCAAATTCACGGTCATCCCAGGTGATATGTGCTTGCTCTATAATTACAAAAATTGCGAAAAAAAATTTCTTAAGATTTTTTTGGAAAACTCAAGAAATCTTCTTTGATGTTGCATAAAAATGTATGCAAAGTTTTAGAAGGCTTCACCACGTAGAAGCCAAGATATTCATTGATGAAAATGCAACTTTTAACACGCGCTCTTACGAGAGACTACCGAAAATTGTGATTTTTACCAATAAATATCTCAACTTCCACGTCGTAAAACCTTCCAAAATTTATTACACACGTATATATGACATCAAAGAATACGTATTCAAATTTTCAACAAAATCTTAAGAAAACGATAAAACGATAGAACTACCTTAAGGTAGTTCTATCGTTAGATTCAAATCGAGAAATTGTTCTGCAGTTTTTCTCACACACAAAATGGTTCGCGGGCTTCGGTTAAATAAGAAAAGTTGTTGCAAATCGACTAAAGAACAGCATACTCCAAATTCACGGTCATCCCAGGTGATATGTGCTTGCTCTATAATTACAAAAATTGCGAAAAAAAATTTCTTAAGATTTTTTTGGAAAACTCAAGAAATCTTCTTTGATGTTGCATAAAAATGTATGCAAAGTTTTAGAAGGCTTCACCACGTAGAAGCCAAGATATTCATTGATGAAAATGCAACTTTTAACACGCGCTCTTACGAGAGACTACCGAAAATTGTGATTTTTACCAATAAATATCTCAACTTCCACGTCGTAAAACCTTCCAAAATTTATTACACACGTATATATGACATCAAAGAATACGTATTCAAATTTTCAACAAAATCTTAAGAAAACGATAAAACGATAGAACTACCTTAAGGTAGTTCTATCGTTAGATTCAAATCGAGAAATTGTTCTGCAGTTTTTCTCACACACAAAATGGTTCGCGGGCTTCGGTTAAATAAGAAAAGTTGTTGCAAATCGACTAAAGAACAGCATACTCCAAATTCACGGTCATCCCAGGTGATATGTGCTTGCTCTATAATTACAAAAATTGCGAAAAAAATGTTCTTAAGATTTTTTTGGAAAACTCAAGAAATCTTCTTTGATGTTGCATAAAAATGTATGCAAAGTTTTAGAAGGCTTCACCACGTAGAAGCCAAGATATTCATTGATGAAAATGCAACTTTTAACACGCGCTCTTACGAGAGACTACCGAAAATTGTGATTTTTACCAATAAATATCTCAACTTCCACGTGGTAAAACCTTCCAAAATTTATTACACACGTATATATGACATCAAAGAATACGTATTCACATTTTCAACAAAATCTTAAGAAAACGATAAAACGATAGAACTACCTTAAAATCGTAAAATCTCAATGAGCACAAAGCTATTGCTTTTTTTCTCGATGAATCTAAATGGTTTTCGCTGTAACCGGAAGTGAACGTCGAGAATAATATGCTCGGATGTAATTGTGAAATCCGTCCTGCTCGAAGGGATCCAGCGCGCGGACAAATTGTACCGCGATTCACGCGGTAATGATCCAATTGCCAACACACACTGGCACGGATCCTATTCGGAATTTACAGTATTACAGCGAGCTTGGAGATTTGCACGGTAAGCGGCGGGCGTTTATCGGGTAAATGTATAGAGAAGCCTGGGAACGCGATACGTCCTGCGGGAACCGTTGTGCGTTGGAGGATCACCCACGTTCGCTATTATTATTATTATTGTTATAAAAAATATCCCGAGGTGAAAATCATCGTACCGAAACGAATTTCGTTATCACTACACGGGATGTTCCAAGACTCAACTTCAACAATCAACTACCGACTGGATTTTGATCCTAAAAAAAATACCAAAATACACATCGACTCGAAATTTAACGCTGAATCGATCTTTGAATTATTAACGTTGAATTTCGCGACAGCCTGAATGCTGCGCTTATTTTTAAACGTAACAAGCTTCAGTCTATGATTTCCGGTAAAATTCGTCATGTAGTTACGAGGCAAAAAGTATTTTAGTATTTTTCGACACCAAAATATCGAATTTTGAATTTAATTTCGCATCGTAAATCTCGTATTGACGATCGATTTTGAGACACCCTGTATCTCTCGTTCATTTCCTTATTCTCAGCGCGAGGAGGAGAACGTACACAGACTCGTCGTTTTAATCCCGAAGATTGATCTGACGTTGATGAGAAATGATATTTCGCTATTTCGCGATAATATGATCGGGCGAGTTTTCGATTGGCTTGTGAAAATAATCATTGGAGAATAACAAACACGACGAAGGGACTATAAATAAATATACCAGGGTAAACTTTCCTCCCTCTGGATTCGAGGGAGAATCGTGTTTTTTTTTCTCCCTTCTTCGTCGTGTTATTGACGTTTCGCGAGGGGCAGAGCGAAAGGAGAACTCGTCTCGTCAAAAGTATGACGGGTCTTCTTTGATTACGTGATAAAAAGATTGGACGGACGGGAAGGAGGTGGGGGAGTCCCTCGGGATGGTCCACCGGGTGGATTTTCTCTCTCGGGAGGAAAACATCGCTGAAAGTCATAACCGAATAAAATGGACGGTAATAAAGGGGAAAATAACGTCGACGTTTCGGACATTTTTTGTGAAAAAAAAAAATATTCGATATCCACGATCATTTCGCCGAGATCCGCTCGAAAATCTCAAAGTATTCATCGAAAAACGATTTTGGATATGGGAAAACCGAAATTTTCTCAAAAACACAGATTGGCTGGGCGAACTTTTCCCTCCATCCGGTTTTTTCTCCTCGCGTTGCGTTCGCAACGTCGTATAACAGACGCGATATTTTCCATCGATTGTCGATTAGGCTACACACGGATAGGTAAGGATTTTGCATGAACCGTGGGGGAGAAAATATCGCGAAAACGTTTCAGCGAACGGCGAGGAATCCAACGCGGGAGCATTTGGAGAGTCGCGGCGAGAGCCCGCGGGGGAGCGAAAGAGGGTTTGAATTGTCGTCACTCCGTCGGTCTGGAAAATTGAGCCTTCGCTCTCTGCATTCTGTCTTCACTTTCCTCCGTTTCTTTTTCTCGATCTTACTCTCATCCGCGCGCGCGATTCCTCGCGAATCTGGGGCGTGTTTCTTCAGCATCCACCGCCACGGTATGGATTCTCCTCCATACCGTAAGATTTCAGGCCCGTAGGCGGCCCGTTTACTATATTTTTCTTTCATCGAAATGTACTCTTCACTGTCTCGGGCAATTCGAGGGCTTTCCTTTGTCAAAATGTCTGCACACGTTCTCGTTTCACCACGCTGTATTACACCGTCCTGCGGGATTTTCACTCTGACGTTCCGCGCGCCACCGACCGCGACCAATCGCCCAACCTCCGGCGCGGTGGCTTCCGTTACAATCGTCTCACGACGAGGCGCGAGTCATTTCCGAATTTCTCTCCTCTTGGCAAAAAAAAAAAAGGGTTCCACATTCGGGTGAAAGAAAAACGATTTTGAGCGCCCGGAAGAATCGCGAAATTTCGATTTTACTCCACATTTCCCATCGTCCCATCATCTCGACGTACGTATGGGGGAAAAATTGAAAGAAATTTCCCTCAAAGCGGTTTTAATCTTCCGGAAAATTCCACTCTCCAAAAATTCGACTTTTTGTCAGATCTTTTCATTTTCGTACGTCGATGAATCATCTCGATGTACGCATTGAAAAGAACTTCCACGATGAAAAAACAATCTTGAAACAATCCCGTCAGGACGCGGAAAACCGAATTTATCGCGGACGAAGCAAAAAACAATTTTACCGACGACGAGGCGCGAGTCATTTCCGAATTTCTCTCCTCTTGGCAAAAAAAAAAAGGGGTCCGCATTCGGGTGAAAGAAAAACGATTTTGAGCTCCGGGAAGAATCGCGAAATTTCGATTTTCCTCCATATTTCCCATCGTCCCATCATCTCGACGTACGTATGGGGGAAAAATTGAAAGAAATTTCCCTCAAAGCGGTTTTAATCTTCCGGAAAATTCCACTCTCCAAAAATTCGACTTTTTGTCAGATCTTTTCATTTTCGTACGTCGATGAATCATCTCGATGTACGCATTGAAAAGAACTTCCACGATGAAAAAACAATCTTGAAACAATCCCGTCAGGACGCGGAAAACCGAATTTATCGCGGACGAAGCAAAAAACAATTTTACCGACGACGAGGCGCGAGTCATTTCCGAATTTCTCTCCTCTTGGCAAAAAAAAAAAGGGTTCCACATTCGGGTGAAAGAAAAACGATTTTGAGCTCCGGGAAGAATCGCGAAATTTCGATTTTCCTCCACATTTCCCATCGTCCCATCATCTCGACGTACGTATGGGGGAAAAATTGAAAGAAATTTCCCTCAAAGCGGTTTTAATCTTCCGGAAAATTCCACTCTCCAAAAATTCGACTTTTTGTCAGATCTTTTCATTTTCGTACGTCGATGAATCATCTCGATGTACGCATTGAAAAGAATTTCCACGATGAAAAAACAATCTTGAAACAATCCCGTCAGGACGCGGAAAACCGAATTTATCGCGGACGAAGCAAAAAACAATTTTACCGACGACGAGGCGCGAGTCATTTCCGAATTTCTCTCCTCTTGGCAAAAAAAAAAAGGGGTCCGCATTCGGGTGAAAGAAAAACGATTTTGAGCTCCGGGAAGAATCGCGAAATTTCGATTTTCCTCCATATTTCCCATCGTCCCATCATCTCGACGTACGTATGGGGGAAAAATTGAAAGAAATTTCCCTCAAAGCGGTTTTAATCTTCCGGAAAATTCCACTCTCCAAAAATTCGACTTTTTGTCATATCTTTTCATTTTCGTACGTCGATGAATCATCTCGATGTACGCATTGAAAAGAACTTCCACGATGAAAAAACAATCTTGAAACAAT
Source organism: Heteropelma amictum (assembly GCA_959613375.1). Classification (NCBI taxonomy): domain Eukaryota; kingdom Metazoa; phylum Arthropoda; class Insecta; order Hymenoptera; family Ichneumonidae; genus Heteropelma; species Heteropelma amictum. The sequence continues at coordinate 2,447,700 of OY390721.1, read as the reverse complement.
CCCGTCAGGACGCGGAAAACCGAATTTATCGCGGACGAAGCAAAAAAACCGAATTTTACCGAATTTCTTCCGAATCTTTATATCCTCGTTTTTCCAAACAATTTCCCAACGATTCAAGCTCCACATTCCACCCTCTGCTTTCGTCGAGATCGTACCTCCAGACGTCCTTAATTATCAACGTTTTACTCCCCCCCGTTCCCCAATTTTTCTCAGCCACTTTGCGCCCTTGTATCGTCGAGCGGCGAAATCCGGCGCGACTCTCCTTTCGCGTTTTTCTCTCCTCGCATCCCAACGCGTTTTCTTCCTTCCTTTTCCCCTTCGCCGACCGTCTCTCTGCCCTCCATTTTGTCACTATATCTCTATCGGGCGTCCGTCGTTCGCGGTAGATTTATTCCGCGCAATTACCGCGATAAGCGTCCACGGAGGGGGGGGGGTCGGAGGCTGAGCGGGTTTAATGATTGTTCGTTAATCGTCCATGGGGCATCCCGATGGCCGGATTCCGCGGTATTACATTTATAACCGCCCGCGGGGTGAAATGAAACCGGAAGAGGAAACGAGAGGAAGACGCGGTAAAAACAAGCGAGGAGGGGGGGAGGGGGAGCTTCTCTCTTCCGCCAGGGGATGAACAACCGAAAACTGTTTTACGGTACGGCGGCAAACGGGACGAACAAGGAGAAGCCGAGAGGACAGCCTATTCCGCCGTGAGTTTCGTCCGCGTCCTGCTGTTTTCCCAGTTAACGGTAGGGGTGAAAAGGGAGGGGGGGGATCTCTCTCCGCGGTATTTCCGCGAGGACGAATGCCGGAGATTAACCATGTGGCAATTTTCAATGAAAGGAAAAACTTTTCGTATTACGTAATTGACCATCGAGAGACGGGAGAGGAGAAGGGATGCTGCGGATACGATCTTGTCGATTTCAACTTTTCGCATCGGCGATTGGGCGGAACGGCGTCAAGCGAAACGACTAATTTGCGTGTTTTTTTTTTTTTTTGCCATGGTTATGAAACGCACTTTTGTTTTGTACGGCGAGGAAAAAATGGAAATCGTCGAATGTCGGTTGGAAAAATTAGGAGATTAAAAATGTGGACGTGGACGATCTGTTGGTTTTATTTTTCGATCGGAGTTTGATGAAACGCGCTTTTGTTTTGTACGGCGAGGAAAAAATGGAAATCGTCGAATGTCGGTTGGAAAAATTAGGAGATTAAAAATGTGGACGGGGACGATCTGTTGATTTTATTTTTCGTTTGGAATTTTCGTGCGGGAATATTCGGCGAGGGATTTTGTCGAATTTGATGTGTTTCTGTTTTGAAGAGAACGCGCGAGTCCCGCTGACTCGCTGTGGGTAAATATCGTGCAGTGGAAAAGATTATTTGACGGATATCGAGTCGATTACGATATTAATTCTGCGGCTCTCGAATAAGCAAATACGGGTGTATATGGTCGTTATCAATTATCGTGATTGGGGGAAAACATGTATACAGTTGTCGGAAAAAACGTTCTTTTTCATGCTGACTCACTTTAGTCAATGTTGATTGAAAAAATATAATTTAATTGGTTTTTTAATCAACGGAGGCAAGTTCATCTCTTTATGTACACGTAAATGTACAGGGTGTGCCGAAACTCTATGCCGTGAATGAAATGATACATTGTTGTTAAAATTGCAAATTGCAAAAGTTGCTGAGCATTTTTCGATCCGACGATCGAACGAACACTGTTTTTTCGCGTTTTCTCATTGAAAATTCGAGTTTTCGGGAAAAAGCCGGTGGGTTTCGTAATCAGCGGGAAATTTCCGATCGGATAAGACTTTGAAAAGTTGAAAATTTGAAAAAAAATATTTCGGCCTATTTTTGGCCACTTTTCCCAAATCGTCGAAAAGTCGAAATTTCAAGTGGTCGTAACTGCGTTAATAATTATGCTACATACATTTTTTGGGGGGGTTTCGAGACGCTCTCGAGTAGACTTAGAAAACGGTGGAAGTTAAATGCCGATAGCTCAATTCCTTCCCCCTCAAAATCGATGTCGAAAATCGGCGAAAAAAACGCAAAGGGGTATGTATGGGAAAATTGGCGAAAATCGATGGTCCGTCTTCAAAATTCTGCCAAAAATCGAAAAATCGAGATACCTCGATGAACCAAACGGCATTTTGAAGCCTCAACAATTGCCCAGAGAACAAGCGCAAGTTGGGGTGCCTATCTCAAACGAAAAAAAAATGGCAACCCTTTTAGCGAATCAACTCGATCCGGTGAAAAATGGCGAAAAATTTACAACCTCAAAAATGATTTTCAATCGTCCATATCGATGCATTTTTTCCGCTGATTATGAAAATCACCGATATTTCATCGAAAACTCAATAATTCAGCCCAAAATTAAAAAAAAACCCATCCAATCGAGTATTTTCAATTCTCTCCTTAAAATATCGGTCCAGATTCGAGTGTGACGGCATCCATAAGAGCATCCGCTTCTAATTTCCACCAAAACCATGCGAGCATTCGCGAATTTCGTGCGTTTCGACTTGACGAAGGAGCACACGCGGGAAACGCGCATAGTCGGAGCCCATCCGCTGTGTTTCATTCACGAGCGTATCAACAAAGCACGAGCGCATTATCCAACACACGCACACACACGAGTTGGGATCGCACACGGCTAATCCCAACGTTTATTACGGCCTGTTGCACAAAGCTACAATCCCGCCTCCAGCGGCTTGTCCCTCGCAGAGAGAAGCATCATCATCATCATCGATTTTGCACCCCCTAACCCTCCCCCCTCCCTCCCCACCGCATACCCAACCTAACCCCCTGAAATCCTCTTACATCGCGACACCTGCGATAGACAAAGCGGCGCAAGCTCCGACACCGGCTTTTAGCTTTTCCCGCGATAATATTCGCACCGCGCGAATGGACGAATTCACCCAAAAACCATGAGGCTGCGGGAGGGAGGGGAGGGTGGACATTCACGCAAAGACCACGATCATCGGGTGACCGCAATTCACGTTTGAAATCCGCGATAAAATAGACGACTGCCGTTGCGAGCCGCAGTGCGGCTTTTCATCTCGTGATTCACCGCCTCCGTGGCGTGGTGAAGAGTACACGCGGGGTTGGGGCGCGGGGGTGCGAGAGACAACGCGGCTCTGTCGCACGAAACGCCGCACCGCATTTTCCCCGCCGCGTTCTTTCCTCGACGCGAAACGCAGCTGGTCATCGCGCGAATTTATCCCGAATTGCGGTATGCGATGCCGCAGGAGGGTGAGATGAGAGGGGTGGGCACGACTCTGAAATATCAGTTTGAAGGAAAATTCGATTCGATTCGAGATAAATAAATCGGCAAAGCGAGAGGGAGTGAAACTTGTTCGATCGGTGAAATTGCTCAACGGGCGCGCGGAACACGTTCGATGACTCGGAAAAATTGAGCGAAAAATATCGCCGTTCGTTCGGCTCGGAGTAAATACCGTCGGCTTTGAGATTTTTTGAGAAAAACGCGCCTGTTTGCCGCGTTGGGGTGTTCTTTTTTCGCTCCAGGCTCGCCTCGTTGCAGGCGGATACGAGGGACGAATCGGTATCATTTTTAATTGATCGAAAAAGAGCGACTGCACGGAAAAAACTGCCCTGTGGAATTTACAGAAAAGTCTGTGAAATTTGCAGAATCTTATCTGTAAATCATTTTGTGTAAAATTTACTAATCCGTACATGTTACTTTTACATGTTGAAATCTGTAAACCTAAATCTGTAAATTTTACATATTGAGTCTGTGATTATTACAGATACACTTCTGTAATAATTACAGAATACACTCTGTTATAATTACAGAATTTACTCTGTTAAAATGACAGAAGTTCTCTGTCATTATTACAGAAGTTCTCTGTCATTATTACAGATGAACTCCTATCATTATTACTGAAAATTTAATGTGAAAATCAAATTCGTAAGTAATGAAGAAAAGTGAAATAGGTTCTCATAATAATCGACAGTGACGCCACTTTTTCGTACGTATGAGCAACGCTATGTAGCATGTGTAAATTCCCCTGATTACCCCTCTTCATTATTATAGTTATTGGGGAATGGAGGGGAATGGAGGTGTCAAATTACGTTTGATTAGACGGCCGTCCCGATGAACAAAAACAAAGAAAGTCAAGAGTATAAAACAATTATCGATAAAATTTCCGAGAACTGACGCATTATGATTATAAAATTAAAAAATGCACAACTAACATTATTATAGTTATTGGGGAATGGAGGGGAATGGAGGTGTCAAATTACGTTTGATTAGACGGCCGTCCCGATGAACAAAAACAAAGAAAGTCAAGAGTATAAAACAATTATCGATAAAATTTCCGAGAACTGACGCATTATGATTATAAAATTAAAAAATGCACAACTAACAGATAATTATCTGTAATTTTTATTAATAATTTGTTCTTATTTGAAAAGTTATCCAACAATAATGATAGAAAATTTTTACACATTTTACACAATTTATCATTAAATATTCATAAAATTATGTGAAATGTACAGAAATAATATGTACTTTCTACATAATCCCATCTGTAAAAAATACATATTTTCTCTGTAAATTTTACAGAAACTGGACTCTGTAAATTTTACAGACTTTTTTCTGTAAAATCCACAGGCCATTTTTTTCCGTGTGATGAAGAAATCAAAGAGGCACCCTGTCGTGCCTGCTGCTGTGGTCTGTTTTCAAAAATTCAACGAGTTTTTCCTCTTTTTCTTCGGATAATTTCACGTTTTGAAGAGCCAAGTTCGTGCTTCATGAAGAAACAGAAATTTGTAGACAGAAATGATGTGGAGAGCGAAGACATTTTTTTTTCCACCCCGTTCGAACGGGAAATTTAATATTTCAACGAGCAGAGCGTGGAGTTGGGATGGAATTTTTCAACTCGCGTTTCAGAGGGTGCAGTCAGTTTTTACACTTGGACGAACCGAAAAAAAAGTTGTCCAAGCCGGAAACACCCTGATCCTCGCGTACATCGGTGGATGGAACGAAGACGGAAGAAGCGATAAGCAGCAAACGACGCGATCTCTACGCGCTCACACGCGTGTCTTATTATCGCACGGCGTTTTTACACGCCGATGAATATAAATTGTAATTGTCCGCGTTGTACGGTCGCCAGTTCATAATATATTCCACAGTTTCACAGAGCTCACTCCCGCGATCTCTTTGACTGCGCGTTATGCAAAAGAGCGACTGGAAAAGGAAAATAAAACGAGCGCGAAAGGAGAAATTATTGGAATCCCAACGTGTCTTATCGCGAGTCGGGAAAAATAAAAGCGAGCTGGAAAATGGAACGGACGTGCGATGCGAGACGTAAAACGAAGGAAAACATCGTTTTCGCGTATATTTGACGCAATTCGAGAACGGATGATGCTCGTTTTTTTTTTTTTTGGAATTTCGGACAAACCGGAAGTGACGGTATTTCGAAAGACGAACGTCGCTCGTTTCTTGGCCGAGGAGGGAGAGTCGAAAATAAGGAGAGAGACGAGCGTGGAAAAAAAAGCAAAGAGCACACGGCTAATCCCGCGCGAACGAAAATGTATCCGGTAAGCTCTCGTCTTGCCGAGTGTTATCCGAGAGCGGGATGAGGCTAATTACACTCGGGAGAGCAAAGTTAACGCGATGTTGATACAGAAAGAAGAATGGAGGATGAAATTGGGTTCGCCGATCATTCGTGAAAAACCATCGAGTTTTTTTCATCCCTCGGTGTTGTTTTTTATTTTGTTTTTGGATTTACGCGAGTATCTTTCGAGTTTTCGATGAAAAACCGGTGAAAATACATCGATTCCGGCTGCGTCGAATGAAATTTTCAAGATTCAAATCTGCTTTCCGGATTTTCGTCAGATTTTCAAAGCATCGATTTTCGACGCGCCCTCTGGATTTATTTCGCCAATTTTCAACATTCATTTTTTTCAGCTATCGAGGGATTCACCTCGCCCCGTTTTTCGCCTCCACTCGAGGGCTTCTCAAAAAACACTCTCGATAGAGGCGTAGGGCCTTTCGTGAATTCTCGAAGAGCGGAAAAAAATCGTCGAAAAAACATGTTTTTTTGCCCAATTTCACGATCCCCCAAAAAGCCACATTCTCGGCTCTGAAAATTCAATGATTTTTCGCTCGGGGAAAGTCCGCGGAAATAATGTTTTTCGTGAAATTTCGGCTACTTGTTGAAGCGCGACGCTTTCTTCGTCGCGCCAGTGAAATTCGATTTCTCAGTTACCAACTCGGCGTAATCTGCGTCCAACTTTATTCGCCTATATAGTATATACGTCGTGTGCACTTTCAAGTGCAGCAAAATACACGTTCGAGTCTCGGAGAGAAACCAGATATTAAGCTCCGAGGCTTTCTCGTCAAGTGCATTCGCCCTCATCCACTGTACCAGAGATTGAATTTTGGTTTTCCTCAAGATCGTAAAGTTTCCACCCAGTTTTGGCACTGTAGTACCATGCCATAGAGATAATCCGCCCCCCTTCGCACATATAAGAAGAGCACTCGAGGAGGGCTGAGGGGGGGGGGGGGGAGAAGAGTGGCATTAATCCGTTCTCGCTAAAAAAGGGATCGCGAATAAAGCTCGAGACGGAAACTGTAAAGTCAGCGACGATTCGAGTGGCGACGGCCAAATTCTTAGAGCTAATTTAATAACTCTTTTTTTTTTTTTTTTTTTCATCATTTTTTCATCGAATAACGAGGAACACCTCTGACGGAAAAAAAAGATAAAAAATTGGCGAAATTAAGGCTCGTTGTCGTTTTTTTTTCTTCCCGCTTTTGAAGAAAACAAAAATCCCCAATTTCGCACGTTCGTTTCGCGTTTCCTCGAGCTCTTCCGGCTCCCCCGGCCGTTCTGTGTTTTTTTTGCATGTTCCGAAATTGCCGCGATTTATTTTTTCGTTCTTTATCCGCATCGATCTGGCTTTGCTTTAATTGCTTTTTCTCCCTTCCCTCTTTGAAGCCATAAAACCAACTCTGGAGAAGATGGCGCGGAGGCTTTCCGGAGAGAGAGAAAAAAAATGCGCGTGTTACATTTTCAAACCCCCCCCCCCAATCCTCTCTCAACCCTTGAGCCATGGGATTTTCGAACGCGAACGAAACGAGCAGCCGAGCTGCGAACAAACGATTTTTCTTTTTTCCCCTCGCGTTACCTGATAGTTGATGATTTAATTGAAAAATAATCATGATAATTACAAACGCCTGACGCGGATATGTTTATGTCAGAAATGTTGCCAGCACGTTTTCCCCGCGGTAGCTGCTTTTTCTTTCATGTATAATTCGTATAGTTTTAATTTTGGAAAAAAAAGTCTGCAAAGGGGAGAGCATAATACTACGAAATCGAGGAATATTCCGCTTTCAAGCTGCACGAATGGGAGAAATATTTTTCCTCGATTTTCACGACGTGAAAATTCTATGAAAAAAGAAACGTTTTTTTTTTCACGATGTTCCACGATTAAAAGACATTTTTGTCTTTTTAATAGCGGGAATTCATGAAATTTTGTTTTTTTTTCTCGATTTTGCCAAAGGAAATTTCATAAAATCAACATTTTCAACGAATATTATTGTTTTGATGAAAATGTTGGAGAAATAAAATTGTCACAGTTCGAAGACCGCGAGGGTGGGAATTTGCGAGCTGTGTTCGTTCGATCGATTAATCAATCGGGCTATAAATAAAATAACATCGTCAGACGATTATCGGACGAACGTTTCGTTGTCGAGAAATGATTTTCCGTCGGAATTAGAACGTTAATTAATTTTGTCTCGACGCAATTATTTGTTCGTTATAAATGCGAGGTTCAACGAACGCGTGTCGCGATAATTTATTGACAATCGTCTCGTTTTCATCCGCTGGCTTCGCCATATACGTTTAATTTCGCGATTAAAATGTCACATTTACGATTTTCAAGATGAATTTACAGGTTAGCTCGGAATCCTCGAATTTCGTTATTTTCAAAAATTAAACGAAAAGCAGTCCGACTGTAATTAATCAATTTTCAAATTCATAAATTATGACAACCATCTTTCCCTTCGTACGAAAATAAAACGTCGCTGGTGGGGAATTTACTCACGAATAATTTAAACATTGAAACAACAAAAATCGTCTCTTCCCCAATTGCTCAGTTTGCGAATTGTGGAAAATCGGTCGTCAACGATGTATTCATGAATGATTTCGCGATTTTAGGCTAAAAAAAAAGACACGCGGTTGTTGGTCAAATTTTCGAAAAATAAACCGAAAGGTATACGAAATATTTTCGCGCGAACGTCGAATCGGCGACGTGCCAAAGAAAAATGAGAAAAAAAGAAAAAGGAACGAGAGGAAAAAAGCAAACCGTTCCTGCGGATATTCCGCGAAGATGCGAGAAAAAAAGAAAAATAATCGCACTCTCGAGCGTCCGCGACACATAATCGAACCGTCTCTCTCAATAACCAGTAGGATTTTTCGTGTTCGAATGGATATACGTACTTACGTATATATACACATTGATATACATGTACATTTCTGCGATAACCTGCTGATAATAGTCGACTCGATGTTTTTCCAACGCCATAAAAACCCCCGGATAGATTACGCTCGAATGGCTAAAAGGGTCCTCCCGAGGCTTTCTTGCGACGTCTGTAAATCGCGATTGTACACGATGAGCCTTTCAGCTCGATCTCTTTCTCTCTGCAAGTTGAATAAAATATAAATTGATAAGAATCTTGGGATCTGTGGACGAGGTGAAGAGAGCACGGAGGGCCCGATGGATGTTTCGCGAAATACACGTGTATGGGGCGTTCCGCGTTAAATCGCCGAGCGAAAAAATCCTCAGAGTTCCTTTTTCCTCCGGCCATCTTGAAATTTCCAGCTTTTTTTTATTCTCGATAACAATAGCACGGTGAAGAGGTTTTTTCGAAAAGAAAATTCAAGCCGTCACATCGGTGACTCCCATTGAAAATGCAACATCGAATTTTGGAAATTGAAAATTATCATTCGTAACTGCATGTAACGGAGAAAATTCATGTTTTTGAAAAAAAAATGGAGAGAAAAAAAAAGATTCGTACCGCTCGAATTATTTTTTCAGAGTGCTCGTTTATCCGCGAATGATGAGGCTTTTTTCGCTCGTCCGTTCGACGCGGAGTGCCCCATACGAGTCTATATATATTTCGATCGACGAAACGAAAACTTTTCGCTTCGTGGCTTTTTTCCATCGGGAATATACGGACAGATATGCGATATCGAAGGGGGTCGAAAAGACTCGATTGAGCTTATGTACGAAAAAAAAAAAAAGAAAAGAGAAATAATACAGAAGGAGAAAAACCGAGGGACGATCGACTCTCGAAAAGTTGGCCCTTCTCGCTCCCCTCCCGCGGTAGCAAATCGAATCCTGGCAACTCGATCACGAGCATTGTGTTATTTTTTCTCCCTTCGTTTGTTTTCACAATTTTTGGAAATTCAATCGTTTCTCACGAGGTTGGAAGGAAAATAAGGGGCAAAAAAAGCCGCGCCCGACTCGAACGAGTTATTTCTCATCTTCGGTCGCTGGAAAAAATTTCTCCTTCATCGAATCGTCCATTGAATAGAAATAACTTTCTTTCCAAAATGTATCGTTTTTCTCGAGTACGCTTGAACTTTTTTCCATATTTTTTCAAACCCAATTTTCTTCCAAACGAAGAAGCAACGATTTCGCATAAACCGGACGATTTAATTTCCCGCGAAGGGAAAAAAAGGCCGTCTGAGCATTTTCAGAACCGTTCTCTTCTCGGAGATTCCCCGACAGTTTCTCAGCCTCCGACCGATTTTCTCCACGATTTTTCTAGCGAATCGTTAAGCGCGCGAGATTCAAATTTCATTTCCGGTTCGCAGAGACTGTACACCCGGGGAGTACACCTTTAAATTCTCTCGCGTACATATTGTACAAGCAATATCGGATTCCGCTCTCGCGCGCGATGTTTCTTCATCGCGAGATAAAACGTCGACCGAGCGCCTCTCGTAAAAACAGCGTTACGAGAAAAAAAAAAGCGAAAAAAAAAGAAAAAAAACACCACGCGCGTACCACGGCGATCGCCGTCCGTTTCTATGGTTTTTTCCCATCAAAATGTGCATAGTGGAGTATATAACCGATCCGATAAAAAAAGGACAAAAAACATGAAAAAACAAAAAATAAATCGTTGCAGCTCGAGCTTTTCCACAATGACAAAAAGGATCAATCAATTACTGAGTGGACCGTTACCCCCCCCCCCGTTCCACTTCCGGAGGCTAACAAGTACAAATGATCGAGGATATGCATGTACCTTCCTTTTTCTCCCCCCCCCCCTTTTCCATCCCTTCGCGCGTGACGACACCTCGACCAGAGGCTTCGAGAGCATTCACAGATTCGCCACGCTCTATATTCCCGCGTATGGACCGCGGGAACTGCGATTCGAGCGATCTTTTTTTTTTTTTCTCCTCCCCCAACCGACAATCGATCTTTTCGCTTTAATTAGACAAGCCCGAAGTCGTTGGAAAATTCAATTCCCACCGACAAACGTCCTCAACGTAATGAGACAACGTTGTTCGCGATGAACAAGAGAGGGAGGGGGGATGAAAAACGAAAAATTCTCTCGAGAATTCGATATTTAACGAGGTTTTTGGTATCCCGTCCGACGAATGTTCGCCATGTTGCCGGAAGATGGAATTTCACTCGCGACTGACGCTGCGATACGGATCGCTTTTTTTTTTTTTTTTCGTTACGGCAATCGGTTAAATTCGCGTCAATTTTTCGGCCTCCCCGCCCCTTTTTCTTTTCTCCCCGCACCGCTCGGCGCTCGTATTTCGCGATGTTTCGGACGGGAATGAGAGCTCCGGTTCGGTCGGCGCGTTTGGACGTTTTTCCCTTTTTTCGTCGGGGCCCGGGACGTTTTCAAAATGTTTTTTTCGCCACCGTGTCGCGTGTCGCATTGTGTTTTATTTTTTGACAAAAATGTTGCGTTCGGCACTGTTTTTTTTTTTGAGTTTACCGATTCGAGAGAGAAAATCGCTGGGGAAAGTTGCCGAGAGTCCGACGTACCTCGTCGATATTACGAGAGTGGTCGATACGTAGGATAATTAATTGAAAAAAATATCGGCGAGTCGCAGAGTTTTCCACGCGACATTGACGCGAAATGGGACACACGCGGGTGTACGAAAAACACTCGATGTGACAGGAGGCTACTTTTATTTATTTTTCGGATACCCTCGACGTCAGTCAACGTCAGGACGCCGGGACGAGTGTCCTCCACACGGGACGACTATCGCCGTCTCGCGATGTTCTCATTCTCGTCACAAAATGTTTTTTCAACGGCCGTCCGTCATGTACCTGCATTCCCGGGTTTTCATCCGTCGAAGTTTCATCGAAATTACGCCTAAAGGAAACTCGATCGAAAAGCTGAGGGACACTCTCAAGGTCATCTGGAGGAGAAAGTCGAAGAAATCGCGTGGAAAGACCGTCAGTCACGTGGGTACATTTCTTTATTTTCAGCCTATATTTCATCGAAATTACGCCTAAAGGAAACTCGATCGAAAAGCTGAGGGACACTCTCAAGGTCGTCTAGAGGAGAAAGTCGAAGAAATCGCGTGGAAAAACCGAAAGTCACGTCGCTGCATTTCTGAGATTTCAGCCTAAATTTCATCGAAATTACGCGCAAAAGAAGTTTGATCGAAAAGCTGAGGGACATTCTCAAGGTCATCTGGAGGAGAAAGTCGAAGAAATCGCGTGAAAAGACCGTCAGTCACGTGGCTGTATTTCTTCGTTTTCAGCCCAAATTTCATCGAAATTACGCCTAAAGGAAACTCGATCGAAAAGCTGAGGGACACTCTCAAGGTCGTCTGAAGGAGAAAGTCGAAGAAATCGCGTGGAAAAACCGGAAGTGTGGAATAATCGTCGCAATCAACAGGTGAAACAATCGCGAAAAGGAGCGATCTTTATCGATACGAAAACACACGGACGAGAATTAACTCGTCGTTTGTCGTACCTCAATCCGACCCCCCCCCCCCCCCCTCCCGCGCGACGATACCAGGATGGAAAATGGACTCGCGGGCGAATCGGGCGACAAAAAAAAAACACGCGTTAGCTCAAGAATCAACAAAGGAGGAGAATGTGACCAGAGTTTTTTACGAGGATCCTCGGGATTCAGAGTGGAAAGAGAAAACACGCGCGAAGGGAAAAAGGCGGAAAAACAGACAGGTAAGATAGGGGCAAGGGAAAAAAAAGGTCGGGAGACGGCGAAACGACTTTTGGGCGAATAACGAGTGTTGTAAGCTTTTAGGGGCTTTTTCCACGACTATATATTTTACTGTAACCCAACCCCTCGCCCTCCCCCGATGGCCCGTCTACCTCCGGGTATCAAGATTACTCGCTTCTCTTCGTCCATCTTGATTTAAAGCTAATTTCTTCGAATAACCAACCGACATCCTTATTTTATATAATATCGGCTATATTTACGAAAGTAACGAATAAATACGCGTAAAATCCACGTTTGTATGTTCAACACGGAGGACATGAGTGATTCCGAGTGAAAAATTCGTTAGATTCGCCAAAATCGTGATCGTTTTTCGGCCCAAAATGACGGTCGCGTTTTCGTTCAACAAACATTACGTGTATATACGTAATCAACATTTTTTGTACCCCCTAGATCGTTATACGCTGTTATATATGGATTTTCAAAATTCTGTGAAAAAAAAAAAATTTCCAATTTTCGCCGTATCATATCCGAATGTGTAATATCGTATATCGATGTAACAATGATGAGAAGATAATTGCAACAACGATAATCCGCGATTTCGACGAGCTGGAAATTTCAAGAATTTTCGCCTCGAAACGACCCATATACGCATATATAGGCCGTTCCGTGTCGTACACCTACGACAGTGGACCATCCCGCGTATCGACTGTACGAAATTTATCGCCCAACTTTATCCCTCTGTGGACTAACGAATATTTATCGCGAGGGACGGAAAAAACAGAGTGCGACACGTGTCGAAGACGGATCCTCGACGGTGATGCCGAGCGTCGTAATGGCCAAATCCTCGCTGAAGTAGAAGGGAAGTCGAAAAAAGAAAAAGCGAGAGAGAGAAATCTCAAAGCCCCGTGCTGCATCGAAGGATGCTGAGAATCGCCAATCGGGAGAATAAACTTTGCAAAAGCTCGAAAAAATTCACGAATTAATTCATCAGAGATTAAAGTATTTTCGAATAATCGGATCGAATTGATTAATAAAAAAATTCCGTTCACGATGGAATCATTCGGGAGTAGAGGCAAGAGAAATCCCGACTGAATTATGAATAGCAGAGCCGGAGCAGTGGTAAGAATTTAGAGGTAAAGTGAATCGTGCTGAAGCGTAATAAAATTCCAGAAACATTTCTTTCGTGAAAAAGGCACGAAAAAAGAATAAATAACTCGCAGGTTCGAGACTTTTGTAAGCTCCGTTACTCACCTGGAAAGTCAATCCAAAGGGTAACTAAACTTTTTCTCGTGGAGAACAACGTTCCAGGAGAGAGTAAACTGCGAAGAGAGAGAGAGAGAGAGAAAAAGCTCACCCTCGTGTTACCGTTAAAAGCCTCGACGTACGCAGCGCCGAAAAAGAATCTTCGGCCGACCCACGCACATCGAGGGAAAAATCTCCGAAGGGTTTTTCAAGAGAGTCTGTAAATTCTTCCATTAAAACACTCGAGAAGCTTTCCCGCGCGTATCTCAGCCTTGCAAGACGAGTGCGCTCTTTTCCTTGAAAATCGTTGAAAAAAAGAGAATCACCTCCTCAAGCTCGAGAGAAAATGCAAAATATTAATTTTCTCGCTGGTGGGATGCTGCGCGCGAGGACCAAAGACGATAGCGAGGTCGACGAACGCAAAGAAAGGGAAGAAGATTGAAAAACAAATAAAATAAAACAAAACCGGAAGATGGAACAAACTGCGAGAGCCGAAGCCGGAAACGTAATTGGAAAATACCGCGAGGAGCGGCCTTAATGACGTTTTTCCAAACCATCGGGGCGCGAAAGAGAGAACTCTGCGGCTGCGGGTCGTTAACGCGAGACGATGGATGGAAAAATCTCCCGATGACCCGAACGAGGGAAAAATCGTGTGGAATGGAAAGAAAATGAATGAGGAAGGACAATTAAGGGGGTGTACCAGTTTTTGTGTGTGTGCGAGGGTCCGGGGGGATAAAATGAATGAGAGCAGCGAGAAAAGACGAGAGAAGAACCGCACGAGAGGTTTTGCGCCATTATTCGGAGGAGAATAGAAGAGAGGAGAGGAAAACCGTTGGGAAAATCTTGTTTTACTTTCTCTCTCTCTCTCTCTCTCTCTGTCCGGTGTTGTAACGTGCCTGCGTATAATAGAAGAATAATTGAGAAAATTTTAGTTTTCCCCCATCGATGCAGTCTTTGTGCAAACACTTTGGAGGCTTCGCGGACACACCGACGCACCTTTTCGTTCCTCCCCCGTTTCCCTACGAATGAAAGCGGCTCGTCCCGGACGCGTAATTTTCTCGAGAGAGAGAGAGAGAGAGAGAGAAAAAAGCTCGATAAGTAAGGGATTAATTAGGAGCTTGCGAGTCCGCGTGAAACTGCACGAATCCGAGGGAAGAGCGGTTTTGCCGATTTTTTCAAAAAAAAACTCGTGGAAGGGACGACGAGGATGAGCCATCGGGCCTCGTCGCGGTTGAAATAACTCAATCGTGGAATCGCGCGAGAATCCAGCGACGAGAACCGTCGAAAATGAGCGATCGGACATCGCTGGGCTTTCGAGGGGAATGAACTTTCGAGTTTTCTTTTACACCCTCGGAAAATTCGATCCGGCCAGGGATAATCCCAAGGTCACTCGAAGGTCGAGCGAGATGAATACCGGAAATGGCATTTGATTAGGAGAAAAAAAATAAATGACCTTGTCGATGACCTCTGAATGACGACTCGGGGAGGAACCGATTGATCATTTGTTTTTTTTTCGCTTCGCCCTTTGCGAAATGTCGTCGATGCGCCGGGGACGTTCTTCGCTCGTACGGGCGAGCGTTAATTGCTCAAGTTTTTTCTTTTCCCTTTCGTCCTTCATGGGAGGAACAATTAGCGTTAATTATCGCGAGGGAAAAAAGCTCTTCCGCCGAAAAAAGCCCTATCAGGGCAGGGGGCGGCTAATTACGCGTGTTTTACATGCCAGAGCTCTCGGGGAAGCTCTCGTCATTAATTAGTCCCTCCCAAGGTCAAGCAACGACGACAAGGACTTTTCCCATCGGCTTTCTTTTTTTTTCAGCATTTCGTTCTCTTTTCCCCGCGTTGTTCCTCGTCGATCCCCCCCGCGAGACGTCGAGTTCCTCGGGGGATGCTCTCGAGCCCCGAGAGCTTCGCTCCTCATCCCGACAGACAGCGCGACCTCGCGGAGGAGGGAAAAAAAAGATGAGAAAATTTCCTCCCCCGAACACGACAAATGGATCAAGCGGAGAACCACCCCGAGGTCGCTTCAGGAAAGATGCTTGAAAAAGTATTCTCGCGCGATGATAAACGCGCCGATCTTGCTTTTTTTTTTCATTTTCTTGCAATAAACGAATCTTTTTCGAGTCGTCGAGCGGGAGAGGCTATCGCCAAATTCTTTCTCCATTAAGAGTCTGAAAGTTCGAACGTTTGTTCTTCGCGCTGCGACAGCGACGCGGACGGAGAGCTCCGTTCGATCGGCATGGAATTTCTGCAATTTTCTTCCCCGAGAAAGAGAGTATAGACACACTCGGGAACAACAGCAATCAGCGAGAAGCGATCGAGAATGTAGACACCGAGGGACGAAATAGCGTATAAACTTGCGTGTACCTCGCGCGACGATCTTTCCTGCTTTCCTACTCCACGGCGACCAGAGAAAAGCTTCGTCGTTTCTTCGATGAAACTGTAGGCCATTCTCGAAGAAAACTCCGGGACGATTCGATGCCCGAAGAAAAAAAAAAGAGAGAGAAGAAATAAAAAACCTTATTCATCGCAATTCAATGTTATCTCTCTTATTCCGTTAATTCTTCGCGGTTTAAAAACGTCTTCCGGACGTACAATCCCAACGAAGAAGGTGAAGAAGGTGGAATGATAGCGAATTAATAATAATAAATAAATCGTCATTATTTGTATGTAATTTATTACAAATTGTGCAATTTTTCAAAATTAGCACGATGGGAAAAATCGATCGATGGAAAAGGAACGCGAGTGCTCGATGATTGTGTCGCGGAATGATAGCGAATTAATGATAATAAATAAATCGTCATTATTTGTATGTACTTTATTACAAATTTTGCAATTTTTCAAAATTAGCACGATGGGAAAAATCGATCGATGGAAAAGGAACGCGAGTGCTCGATGATTGTGTCGCGGAATGATAGCGAATTAATGATAATAAATAAATCGTCATTATTTGTATGTAATTTAATACAAATTTTGCAATTTTTCAAAATTAGCACGATGGGAAAAATCGATCGATGGAAAAGGAACGCGAGTGCTCGATGATTGTGTCGCGGAATGATAGCGAATTAATGATAATAAATAAATCGTCATTATTTGTATGTACTTTATTACAAATTTTGCAATTTTTCAAAATTAGCACGATGGGAAAAATCGATCGATGGAAAAGGAACGCGAGTGCTCGATGATTGTGTCGCGGAATGATAGCGAATTAATGATAATAAATAAATCGTCATTATTTGTATGTAATTTATTACAAATTGTGCAATTTTTCAAAATTAGCACGATGGGAAAAATCGATCGATGGAAAAGGAACGCGAGTGCTCGATGATTGTGTCGCGGAATGATAGCGAATTAATGATAATAAATAAATCGTCATTATTTGTATGTAATTTAATACAAATTTTGCAATTTTTCAAAATTAGCACGATGGGAAAAATCGATCGATGGAAAAGGAACGCGAGTGCTCGATGATTGTGTCGCGGAATGATAGCGAATTGATAATAATAAATAAATCGTCATTATTTGTATGTAATTTATTACAAATTTTGCAATTTTTCAAAATTAGCACGATGGGAAAAATCGATCGATGGAAAAGGAACGCGAGTGCTCGATGATTGTGTCGAATCTTTCGAATAAATTGACGTTCCATCTCGGTTTCTTTGGGATTGTACTTTCGGAACGTCCTCGGATTAAATAAACAAATTGCCGGGACTTTTCATTTTCTTTTCCATCTACCGGGTTCGCTTTTGGAGGACGTACTCGATTCTCGCCTACGCGGGGAACGAGTGGAACGAATAAAAGCAATTTAATCGTCCGTCTCTTCAACAACAATCGAAGGCTAAATTGAAAAGGAAGAATAAAGAGATGGAAGAAAAAGCATTCGGCCTCCTCGACTTTTAATGCATAAATTATCGGGGGACGATGTTAAAAAAAAAAAAACACTCCATTCCGCGATTTTCAAAAATAAAGGCGGATAAAACCGCGCTTTCAATCGCAAATGACAAAAAACGAGAAAAATATTCGAAAAATCGAGACGAAATTCTCTTTCCGCACCCGGAAAATTCTTCCTCCCTATTTTTCATCCCCCAACTGTGCACTACCTGCCCCCCTCTCCCGTTTACTCCTCGCGTCGTATTCCCGCGGGATTTTCAGCATCCTTTCCCTCGCCCCTCTCGTAATTTTTTTCCCGCCCTCCATTTTGAAAAAATTCTCGCGAGTGTACGTTTACGCCATTGTGCGCCAACGTTTATATTGGATCCACGTCCGAAGACGCTGTCCCACCCTCCTCCTCGTCTACTTTCAACCCTCCCGTACACCCAGAAAAAAATCTATTATCTTCAAATAAAACCTATTTAATTTGAATAGATTTTTTGCTTGGCTCCTGGCAGAATAGACTTTTATTCAAATTCAACATATAAATTTATTTGATTCAACCAGTGTTATTAGTGTTATTTAAAAAGTATTGGAATGAGCCTGGAGTTAGTATTGGAAGTAGTTGCATAGGATGTGATGACCCGAACGGTCTTGCAGTGGTGGGGACGGTCCAGTGACGATGAGTGAACGGAATGGTGGCCCCGCCGCTGGATGGTCTCGAACCCGGGTCCTCCCGATGAGAGCGATGAGCGCTAACCACTGCGCTACGGCTACTTATGATTTTTTTTACTCGAATCGTCTATACCTCAGTAATGCTGGACCGTCACAAGGAATTGTAGCCACCATCGTAACTACCACCGCCATAGCCTTTCGGTTATTAATAACGATGCTTGATATCAGCATTCATGCGCTATACGAAAAATATTTCTTATAGTATCATTTATATTCGTGTAATTTAGTGATTAAGTATATCTCAATGTTAAATAAATATATATGTTAGAAGCGAATACATAGGCAAATCAAATCAAATAAAAATTTATTTGATCCAACAAAAAATTTATTTAATTGTAATAAATGAAGATTGAATAGACGAATCTATTCAATCATAATAGATCTTTTCTCTGGGTGTACCACGAGGAGTACATTCCAACCCCTTGACGGGCAAACCTCCCCCCCCGGCCCTTTATCTCTCAAGACATCATTAATCTCGAAAGTTTAAACGGTACACGAGATAGGTGACGTTCTCCAAATGAAAAATATTTCCTTCGCTTTTTTTTTACGTTCTACTTTCGTCCTCCGAGACTGCGCTAGGTGGGGGGGGGATGAAAAAATTTGTTCGCGCTGTGAAAAAGCCAATTCGAGTCCCGGAAAGCCTCAAAAAGTCGAGGGGAAGAGAAAAGATTTTGCCGCGAGGGGTAGGGGAGGGTATATACGTGAGGAGCTACGAAAACTGCATTATAGGAATATATTTACCCTCTGCTGGTTTTCGGTTAAATTCTCTCGTGAAATTCATATATGCGGAATACGCAAAGTGGTAGGGGAGAGGGAGAAAGCATCGAAAAAGCTCTCTGCGCGATTTCCAGCTTGGGTCTGTCGAATAAAATCCCACGGGGGATCCCCATCCGCCCTCCCCGAATCGCGCGTGTGTTTGCGTGCGGTTTTCTCTCGCATCCGTCTCGATACTCGGTCCACCCTCGTCCGGGACACCATAATTTCATGGGGAAAGTTATAATTAATTTGAGCCTTCACCGTAATCGGATACCGACGTCAGTTGAATTTGAAAATACCTCGAATTTGAAAACACATCGAATTTAAAGGAAGACCCATCAGCGAACCGCGAAAAACCGAAAACTTTTTTCCGATCTTTGAAGAAAAAGAAAAAAATCCGACAAAAACACGAAAAACGAAAAATCCGTCGATCGAATGCGAGGCGAAAATGAGTCTCGAGATTGAAAATTATCGCGCGATCTTTGACCCTCGGAATTTTCGCGGCGTCGCCGAGTACCCGCGGAAACCCTCGTTTCCTCTCGTTCCAGCTGGAATAATGCCCGTCATACACATTTTTGAAGGAGGCAAAAAAGGAGGAACGAAAGAGCGCGGCATTGTGACGAACGGAAATTGAAGAAAAAAGAAACAAGGGAGGAAACGGCGAGTTTGCGCCCGTAAATGACGATCCAATCATCGCGTTGTTAGCGACGATTCCGAACGTGAGGTACGAAGAAAAACAAAAAACACGAGAGAGAAAAAAACTTTTTTCTCCCGGTCCTCGCAACTTGTGGCACACGCGAGAAGAAGAGAGACAAAGAGGCTGTTCATAAAGGTGCGTTTATATCTCGCCCCGTCTGGGAATCTCGTTACTTCAAACTTTCTCTCGTTTTTCCCTCACAATCGTCATCCCCTTCGCGCCTCGAACATCTTTCTTTCCTCGAGCCCCGAACGCGCCTGCTGCTCCTCATTTTCCCTCCCCCGCCTCTCGCTTTTCAACCCTTTCGGCAAAATCTCCACGGTACGTACTCTTCTCCGAGTGTGAAGAGGCAACAAACGTCGGGTGAAAGAACGAGTTCTTTCGGCGGGCAAGAAAAAAAAAATGAAAGAAAAAAGCCGGAGAGAGGGATGAACAAAGTGGCATTACTCTCTCTCTCTCTCTCTCTCTCTCGCGGATCGTCCGTCTCCGTAGGAAAAGTTGAAGGGGTAACAGGTTGGGATTCCCGTGTTTCAATGGAGAGAAGAAGGGAGGGGGGGGGGGGGGAGAAATGAAAAAACGCGAGGGTAACAGGTTGGAGAGACTCGAGTTTGCGGAGGTAACGACGCGTGGCAGGCTCGCAGGAGGGAAAAAAAATGTCTGGAGAGAAGAAAAGAAAGATAAAGAGAGAGAGAGAAATTCCAGAGGGTGGTTGAAAGTGCGGAGGGGGTGAAAAAGGACACGCGTCGTCCTTGTGCGGAACACATCCGTATCGACCTCGCGTTTAACCCCGCCAACCGCCCTTATCCCAAAAAGGCCCTTTTGCCCTCCCCTAAAACTCGCCTTTCCAAACGTTTCACCCTCCCTCGTCCTTTGAATATCTCACAACGCGCGGTCTGAGAAGGAAAAGGAGCCCCTTTGGATTCTTTAAAATCCCCGCGTTGTTTCATCGCTCCGGCAGATTCGATAATCTCGGAGATAATCGGGCTTCTCTCAGGCGCCAGTCGGATTAATCCTTTGATGAATTTTGTTCGTCCGCGCGAGAGGCTGTCGCGCGTTCGTACATCTTCGTCGGTACGGATTCGCGCGGAGCCGCGTCGCGGCTATTATCCTCAAAGTGAGTTTGTACGACGTTTCTCTCTCTTGGACGCACTTCCGGTCGATGTATATACGTTAGGGTGGGTTTTCTCGACAATTCCTGAAACGCCGATGCGAATCACGAGTCTCTTACCTCAACGCCGGCGATTTTTCACCCCCCACGGGGTTGAAAAATCGCCCGGGAGCGTTTTTTTCCCTCACCCTCGGAATTTCACGTGACAAATTCACCTGCGTCTGATTTTCTTCATTTATTCGTTGCGAAAAATCGGAAAAACCATTGCAACACACGTACATTATTCAAAAACGAGAAGCTCCGATGAAATCCAGCGAGTTTAGGGGTTGTTCCGACACGACGACGATACCGTTACGTTTGTTTGGTGGAAAATGGTATTTGCGTGTGCCCCTCGCGCAATCCGCGTTCCCGGCCTATACACATGTCTCGAACCACCCTCCCTCTCACCCTCTCACCCCCGTAACATCCCTTACCTGGCGTCCTCTCCTGGTTCAATACGCATGCGAGATAAAGCCCGAGGTTGGCGGCGGCGCCAGCGTACTGGACGCCGGATAGCGCCCCCGCCGCCGTTCTCGCCGCTTTTCGATCGACGACGCGAAGAAACAGAGCGAGCGAAAACTCGCCGATGGCGGCTCGGCACCGCGAGCACCTCAGTAGTCCTCCGACACTTTTGCGGCCGTGCGACACGCCGCCGCACCGCTCTCCTATTATTATATACAAATATATTTATATATATATATAAATACATAAATATATACATATACATACACAAACACATATATACACAGAGAGTATACATGTATTTATATACTTGTACGCGA
Source organism: Heteropelma amictum (assembly GCA_959613375.1). NCBI lineage: Eukaryota > Metazoa > Arthropoda > Insecta > Hymenoptera > Ichneumonidae > Heteropelma > Heteropelma amictum. Next base: position 2,426,305 of record OY390721.1, on the reverse strand, counting down.
GACACCATACAAAAAGATAGAGCACACGGTACGAGTGAAGAAAAAAAGACAAAGAAATAGAAACAATCGCGGGCTTTTGAGGAGGAAAAAAAAAAAAGAGGCCTTCTCCCCCCCCCCCCTGCTCCGCCAGTTGTGAATCGTTAATTCGCCGATTCAACATGTGGCATAAAGTGCGCGACGACGAAGAGGCCTGATTCTCCCGTCCCGTCAAACGCGCCGCGGCGTAACTCGTCGAATGTTCACGAAATCTTCGGGAGTGTTTTTTTTTTTCGGTTTTTTCGAATTTTCTTCGATCGTTCATCGATGTGGCGAGATCGCCGAGGGAGAGGAGGAAGAATCGCGGGCTGAATCGTCAATGACTGAAACAATCTCCGGGGAAGATTTTTCGAGGGAGGAATGAGATAAAAAAAAACACGGGGGTGGTTTTTCCTCGAGGGTCGCAAATCCCCGCGTTTTCGACCTGGGAAAGTGCGTTCGTTTCGTCTCTTTGCCTGTTTTATCGTTTTCAATGTGCACGCGACTGATCGAGTGTCGTTTGCGTTGCGATCTTTGGAGAATCTTTTAGTTTGACGAAAAAAAACAGGGCGGACCCGAAAGATCGTCGGCGTTGCTGGACCGACGGCCGTCGTTCGAAGATGCGGAACTTTTGTTCCGTCGGCGAGGCAGCAACGATCGAGAAAAACGCCGAATCGTCACCGGAAGCCTCGAGAGAGAGAGAAATTCGCGACGAGTGAGGATTGGCTGTTTGTTTGTCTTTTTTTTTTTAACGAATTATCGGAGTAGCGAGATGAGGCTTTTTCTTTACTCGACGGAGGAAAGGAGCAAGTGGATCGTTCGGGTTTGACGTGCGTTCGTCGATTGTGCGCTTGTTTCCGGTTTGCTTTCTCGTCGAATGTGTCTTTACGAACGACAGTGCGGATAACGAGAGAGATAAATGATGGTTAAACGCGAGGGGCGCTTTGACGCCGCGGCGAGATCGTACGGCAGCTCGAAGCATCTGAATTACGTGCTCGTTGGGAATCTATTGACTCTCTGGATTATCGGCGGTCTCTCCGTCAAAGACAGTAAGTATACGCAGCCGTTTGTTTCGTTGTACGCGTTCGCGGCTGTTGAAAAGCCTCGTTAATCTCCGGGTGAACCGCGCAAAGGCCAAGCCTGGGGCCGGAAACGTCGAACGGACGAAATTTCGGAAAAATACGATCAAAATTAGTAATATTAATTTTGAAACAAAAAAAAATATTGGAACGTTCTTTTTGCGGACGATTTTTTTTTCTAGCTCGAGAGTAGACTTTGTGGGAAATTAAGGCGGTACCACCGCTGAGGGAAAAAAGCGTGGGTCAAATTCCGACACGTTGAAACTCAAAATTGACGCGTTATCGAGGATTCACATCCGTTTTCGTGCTTCGAAGCGTTGTTCGTTTGAAAAGATCGAAAATGTTTCTTTTTTTGCGATTCCCGGAGACAGTTTTCTGTCTGAACATTTTTTAAACGAAAAACCACTCCCCATCGGTACTTTGAGCGTCGCACGGAGCTCCCGATTTTCGGACACTATTTTTCTCGCGACGCGTATCATCGGTTTTACCGTTTGGTCCACACCGTAATTATCGAAATCTCCGCAAGCATGTGTCGAATTTTTCAAAGGCATTTCACGTTTTTTCTTTCGCTGCGAGTATCGGAAGCGCGCGAGCGCTGCGAATTTCGATTCGACGGCAGTGATAGTACACCAAAGTTCGAATCAATTTGCACTTCCGGATTAATTAGGATCAATCCGGCGTTCGAACTTCCGCGTCCGGACGTTCATTCGCAAATTGGGCCAAAGTTTCGCCCTCCCGCGAGCGACGGTTCGGCCTTTTTGTCGCGAAAACGAATTTTTATCATTTTCGCGATGCAAATTCGAGAAAAAAAAAATCGAGCCGAAATTACGAGGGCAAAGACTGCGCTCACAGGCTTGGAGACGGGATTAATCCCAGAACGGAAGCGGAAGGAAAAATAATACGATTTCTTCCTCCATCGAGATGACATCGCGGAACACCCCCGGTTTCCGCCATCCGCGGACTTCCTCCGGTTCACGAGCAAGCATCCGACGTATTTAAGATCGCAGCGTTTGCCTCCAAAGACACGCGAATCGTTTCTCATCCCAGCGTCTTATCCGCGACATCGGATACAACTTCCGCCGTAATATATATTTTCCATCAATCCACGTCGGAACGGAACTCTGATATCGTCGTTTCCCGCGACGAAAGAGAGATAAGAACTCGAAGAAAAAAAAGCACAGAAAAATACATTTCTCTCCAACTTCCTCTCCGAGATGATTTCCTCTCCCCCCCCCGTGCCCCTCGATCTCTTCGATCCGCGAGATGACGAACGGCTCTCGCAAACTTTGTCGAAACTCGCAAAAGTCCCTCTTCCGGCGTTCTGTTTCTCCTTTTTCATCCTCGATTTATCGTCAATTCGGCGAAAAATTCACTCATTTCGAGCGATCGATGCTTCCGAGTCTTTTGTCGGAGGGAGACTTCCGTGCAGAAGACCGGAAGCGTCGGCGGTGCCGAAGAAATGCCCGGAGGGTATACTGTCGGGGAGGGAAATCGAGGAGGCGCGGTGACAGAGACATTGTTGACCTCTCAAAGCTTCGCGAAGAAAATGGCCGTTGAGTTTGGCCTCCCCTTTACCCCAGCGGAGAGTCCACTTGTTCGTTAAATGCGGATGGAAACGCCTGGTTATATATGTGTATATAAATTGTACGGTTGAGAAACTCCCGGTGTGCAACATTAGAAGCAACCGAGCAAAAGCTGCGATGTAAAGCCGCTTCACGGTTTCTGAATATGAAAGGCATTCCCACCTCCCTTCTCCTTACAGCTTCCCTCTTCGTCTCGCCATCTTTTATTACTCTCGGCCAGCGGACGGTACACGTACAGTCGCCTCTTCCTTATGACGGTTCAACCATCCGTTACGTAACCGCAACCGGAATAGTTTGGAAATGTCCACAAAGAAATATATGCTCTCAGTGTGTTTGCGTGTTTGGGTTGCGTTTGGGTTGGGTGTGTATGAGAGAGAGGAAGGGTGTAAAATAAACAGATGGCAGTATCCTTCCGGTCCATCGACCGCGAAGACTCCGCAGACTCGAGATTAATCGGCTGGACCCTTTGAGAGACGATCAATGAACGACTGTTCAATCACGCGAGGTAAATAAGTCACTCGGGATCGACATTTTCGTCATTTCCTCATTGGAATTACGAGTTTTCGAGTCAACGAAGGATCGGGAAAGAAGGTTGAAAACTTTTTCGGAATCATCGGGAAATCGAGTTTCAAAATCGTGAGAAATTCTGATACGGTTATTTTCTCGAAAATTATCAAAGCTGCACGACGTTATTATATGCCTGCTTCGATTTCGAGCTCGCCGGGGATCGCACGAGGGGGAGACTGTTTCGAGTTAATCCTCGGTTTTATTGCTTCGCACAGCCCCGGGGATGACCATAATCGCGAGAAACTTTCTCGCACTTTTGTCGTTTCAACATTTTATCGTCGTCCTGCCGAGAAAACCCTCCTGCCCCCGCTACTGCCGCGCCTTATACGAAAAGACTCTTTGGTCCATTCGCGGGACGTTCTCGAGGAGCCTCCGTGTAATCGCGAGGATATAATATCGCGTTACCCACTTTTTTCCCCCCCTCGACCAACGTAAAATCATATCCGGCTGTAACGTTATCCAAAAAGCCCCAAACTCGACTCTTCTCACACGAGATTTATCTCGTTTCCGTCTCTCCTCAGCCTCTCACGGACCGCGATCTCATCTTTCCCCCGTCGCTTTTCGTTGCTCTTTTTCAACGTCATTTTCCGCCTGCCCCTCTCGACTTTTGACCCTAAAAAGCTCGAGGAAAAGCCAGTTACCGGTCGAGATGGATCGCGTCTCCTCAAATTTCAGGAATAAACGTGACAGCCTCCGGTCGACCCGACTATAAACATTTTTTTCAAACGTTTTCGCCCCGCCGAGAGCCCCAACGATGGAATTTCGCGCTGGATTTTCTTTGCGAAACATCCTCGATAAAGGACATGAAATTTGACCAAGGGCTGCGGCGTCCGGATAACGGGAATAACGACGGAATTATTCCGCCTCCCTCGGGATAAATTTCAACATCGAATATTCCACAGGGGTACGAAGAGAAAGTTGGGAAAAAATGCGGAAGGCTCGGTTTCATCTCTCTCGAATGCGGGAATTTCGAAAATTTCGTAAAAACGACGAAAACACTTTTGACGACTCTTCGATGTTATCGCCGTCGGAGATTTTTGAATAATTAGCACCCTGGGCTACACGGAATCGACGGAGTTTCGCAAAATGGCCGCGGGGATCGCTCGTAGCGCGGGAATAATTGAATTCGACGCGAAAAAAATGTTTTCACATCGCGAGGCTGACCTTTGACTCGGGAAATCCCACTTGGGGTTCGTAGGGTTAAATACCCCGGTGGACGACCGTCCGGAACGGGTTAAACGGTTGAAAACGCGCGAAAGTGGTCGTACGAGTTGCCGGCGGTGAGAATCAAGTGGGAAGAAGTGGCAAAAGGCGGAGTTGCTCTCGGAGAGTCGATGCCAGTCATTCGTTTTCCCACGATCCGTTTGATACCCGCTCGAACTTTCCTCTCTTTCTCTTCGTTTTTTTCGTTTTTATCAGCACTCGCCCCCTCTCGTCGACTTCTCCATCCAGCATCTTTCCGGATTTTCCTCTCCTTTTCCTCCTTCTTCGCGTTCGATACGTGCGATCACGCCCCGGCCGAATTCCAACCGGAAAATTACATGCATTACTCATCGACTTTATCGCGCAAGTTGTTGCCGTAATGTGTATAATTCCCGGGCACCCAAACACGTACGAGGGAGCGCCGTTACGAAACGCGGGGGTGAATTTTCCGCCCGCCGGGAAATCGTCCTTTCGCCCGAGAGAGAAAAATCTGACGGAGAAACACACAGCGGCGCGGGGCGGAGGGGGCATTCGAGGGTAAAAAAGGAAAACACGCAGGACACGGGGTATAGTCTCGAAAAAGACGACTTTCGACGCGAATTTCCGCGTCCGAAATGTCAATCGTATCCAGCGGGGAATTTGCGACCGCAACGATACCGACAACGACGTTTGTTTCGAAATTCGACAAAAAAATTGTGATTATCGCAAAATGGCCGAAAAAAACGCAGAAAATTCACGAATCAACCGAATTCTCGAAAATTTCGGATTTTTCGAAAAAATTTTCGATAAACTCGATGAGAGCGATGAAAAACGGTTAATCCCTCGATACTCTTCGCAGGATCGATCGATTTTCACACTTTTCCATCCTCGAGCGCACGAAAATTCGCGTTAAACGCGACTCTTGTCGGGGATTGTACCTCCGCAGCGTTCTCAGCTCGCGTCCGTACTCTGAAAATCCCGAGAGAGGTATTTCCACCCCCGTAAATATACACGCGGACGATATGTACGCGTGCGTGTATACTCCACGGATGGTGAAGCTTCTTACGTTACGACACGACGCTCATTAAGTATTCAGCTATTCGAGGGGTGGAATATATTATCCTCGTACCGCGCGTATCGTGAAATTCTTAAGAAAGCCACGTTGGTGGATGATGAAAATTGTTCGAACCTCCGAAGAGGATCTTCCGCACTGTTTTTTTCCTCCTTTTTCGGCGAAAAGGGCAAAAAATAACAGCGAGCTTTTTTCGAGATGAAACAAAATTCGGCCGACGGGGGCGAGTTTGATTTTTCGATAATTAAAATGGCGAATGATCCCCGCGTTGCGTTTTAATCGCGCGATAATTGAACACTGGGTGAAACGAGATGAAAAAAGAACAAAAAATTCCCTGCTTCAAACACACGCGATGCAGGCTGAATTCTTTTGTAAATATGACCGGATCCAATTATATGTTAATTAACATCGAGCATCAGATTGGCTTCCGTGAAAAAGAACGAGCGGAAAACGAATGTTTCGCGTCAAAAAAAAAAAAGAAAAAAATGGCAATTACCGTAAAAACTTGGGCTCGATTGTACTGCTCGCTCGTGAAATTCTCTCTTCGGGCTTGAGCCGAGTCTTTCAATTAATTTCCATTTCCCGCATCGATTCTCCCGCGCGTCGGCGTACAAATAGGGCTTTCGTTTCTTTCTTTTTTTTTTTTCACAACAATAAAATGAAATTAATTCACTCTGGACCTCGCGAATGTGCGCCGAAACGTTCCGCTCGACGTCGTAATTGCGAATTACGCCCGACGATGACGAATTATATTTCGGCTCATTGTTATGCGCCGAATGAACTCTCCTTTCATCGCGCTCATGAAAAATATCAATTTGAGCGGAAGGGAGAAATAAAAATGCAATTCCCGAGCGCAAATATTCGACAAATTGGACGATGAAGCGTTTGAGAATGAATAATTTACGAAGAAAAGCTCGGTCTTGAAACCGACGTTTCGAGTAATTTGAGTGCTCATGGGGATCGAGAGAGATTGAGATAAAAACAAAAGATGAAAAGGGAACCCTGGACGAAGGCCCAGATGGCCCGAATAAGGAGGGGAAAAAAAAGCTTCCACGGAGAGAGAGAGAGAGAGTGAACAGTAATAATAATTTAAGAAAAACCACCAAAGCGGGAGAAAAAAAACGGTGAAAAAAACGACGAACGAGAATGTCCGTGGGACGAGCCGAACAGGCAAAAGTAGGTTTATCGCAAAAAGAATTATGTAAATAGTGGGATGGAAAAAAAGCTTGGGCAAAGCGGCGGTAAAGCGCGCTCGAGAGAGAGAGCAAGAGAGAGAGGAAAAAAAGACGAAGAAAAAAAGCTTCGTGCAAGATTAAAGGAATAAGAAATGAAAATAAGTGGAGAGGGATTATGACGTCGGAGGAGGAGGAAGAGCTCGGAGGAACGAGCTGAGAAAGTGCCTCGCCATCCGCACGATCGTAAAGCTCGTCCTCGTCGAGAAGAGCCTCGCTCGTCGCCGTAATTTCGCCCGAGTCTATTCAATTTTTCACGCCAACGGAGAACCCTCCGCAGGACGGACGAGAGATCGAGAAGAAAAAAGCATGGTTTCGAGAAGGGAGCGGAAAAAGCGAAGGAGCAAAAGCGTCGCGTGTCACCGAGCGTCGAAAGCGTCGTTTTCCGGCGAGTACAATTTTCTCTCTCCCTCTCCCGCGAGTGTCGGAGGATCCGAGGGTGGATTCGAGCCCGCGGAAAACCGCCGACAGCCTCGTCACGAGCCGACCCAAAAGCGTGACGTTCGCGGACGGACGGAAAAGCCGAGAAGGAAAGCAACGATACGGAAGAGAAGAGTTTGTACCTGTTTGTACGAGCGTGGAACGGACGCGATAACGCGAGTCGAGAGGAAAATTCATGAATTATACAGAGGCGAATTTTCCCGAAAGAACGGCGCAACGGCGGTGTCCAAAGAGGGATTTGTCGAGCGAATCGACGAACCGTGAATGGCGACGATAATCTCGATGAAGGGAGAGCGCCTGATGGATGACGCGAAATATCAGACGGCTGCGCGACAGCGGAGAAAAACAAATAAACGATTTTATCGTCGGATGCTGCAAAAGTCGAGGGGTGCCGGGGCGTAATAGGGTCAGGGGGTCGAGAGAGGCTTGTCGAAAATCAACAACAGGTGGATAACGATAATAAGCCCGAGGAGAGGGAAAGGCGTGATCGATGGCTGAAACGTCGTTGACACGCGAGTTGAAAAAATAGTCGATCATCCGCAGCGAGTATCGCGATAATAATAAAATCCCTGGTCCACTCGGAATCGTCGGTTTTAAGCCTGTAAAGCATGTAGGAATAAAAACGACGACTTTTCAACCCTTCAACGACTTTCTCTCACTTTCCCAACGATATTTCCAGCCTGGGGAACGAAAAACACCCCGAATTGACAAAAGGGGCGAGAAACGAAGAAAGATCGAGGTTTTCGTAAGAAACGTAACTGCGGAGCGATCGGGAAGCCGATAAAACCGATAACCGTGCTGGACGACGATGATAATTTCGAGAGCAAGAGGGCGTCTGTGAGTTTCGTCGATGACGAGAGTCTCGTCGACGTAAGGGATAGGGCGGGGGGGGGAGGCGAAATCGTCGATTATCGATGTATCACGTGACATCCGATTTCTCGATTCCGCTTTTGGGAGGGAGTTGATAACCCAATCCATGGGAGAATACCGTCATTGGGGAAGTGTGCGTTTCCTCGTCATGGCAACCCTCGTGATTCGCCTCAAAGGCCCGATCCCCACTCGGCCCGCAAAGACCTACTCGATATTGCGAAACCCATTTGCACTTCATTAATACGATACATTCCGTGTGTGTGTGTGTGTGAGTGTGTTGATGTTCAAACCGTCGAATTACGCGATACGCGAGTTGCGTAATTGCCCGAGACGCGCTCGATGATTCGGCGAGTCTCCGGGCGTTTCTCGCTTCGTTACCTCGTCGCGCGTTCAACCCTCCGTCAAAGGACAAACCTGAGACGTAAACGTAACACGGAAGTCCGGCAACGAAGCACTTCCCACTTTCCTCGGGGGAAAAAAATCGTGCCTCGGGGAGAGGGAGACAAAAACATCGATTGATGAAATTTTGCCAAAATTGAAGTTTTTTTCCGAAAGGAAGGGGGGGGGGGATGAAATACCACTCGTTGATCAACAGCCGGATGTTTTCATGGCTGTTGAAAATCGGCGATGCGTCCGCGGAGGCCTTTTTTCTTTCGTATATATCTTTCGGGGTATTGGATTATGGGATCGGTTTAATGAATAAAATACAGCGTCTTATTAGCGTAGAGCAATATCTTTTATTCCGACTTCTTTTACTATCAAGAGTCGTCGAAGTACTGAGAGTGAGACTGCAGGAGAAAAGAGTCACATATGCTTCAAGAACAAAGCAGACCCAAAAACGACTCTTATGTATATTTTCTTTTACTAATGTAAACTGCGTCGCCTCGATAGTTATCGATAGGCCACAAATGCTTTTCATTCTCACTTCATATATACTCATATACTCTTCAATAATATAACTAATATTCTTATTTATATTCTCTTATAAAAGATTATTTTTGCCATATTCCAACACGGGGGATTCCCAGCATAATTGGGCGGATATTCGCGGGAGCGAGAGCGTTTCGTACCCACCGTGCGCACCCTTCGTAAATGAATAAATCCGTTATTATAACGCCGCGTTCTGTTTTTCGGTACGTTCCGCGCCACCCGCGCTCTCGTCGCTGCCCCGCGTGCGGTTTTCGTCGTTCAATTCGCCCTAATGCACACACCCGGAAAAACCACCGGGGCATCGCGCGACGCTCAATCGAGCCTCGCACCGACCGAGACTAAATTTATAAACCCCCGCGAGAGCGTTACAACTTTTTCGGTCGCTCGTTCGCGTTTGTTTCTTTTTTCGTTTCTGTTCCATTGCCGCAAAATGCCTATCGAGTTTTTCTCTTTTTGCGCCATATCTGTTTTTCTCTTCACCCCCCCCCCCCCCCCCCCCTCCTCCATATCTCTCCGCGTTGGATAACTCGGATCGCACGAGGCGAACCTCGTTCCCAGCGTTATTCCGCGACGGGGAATTCAATGGAACTTCCGCTCCAGCGCGCTGTCACTTTTTTTCGATCTTTTTTTTTTTGGTTTTTCGTTTTTTATCGTTCGGGAGAAGGACAAACAAGCGTATCGCGTTGCAACGAACAATATTGTTTTCCGACGTGAGCTTCGCTCTCGCGATGATGCAAATTGACGAGCGCCATTTTTTTTTTCTTCTTTTTGTTTTTGAATATCTTTCGCGACGGCGCTTGAATATTCGCGGCTTTAATGACGCATATGGCGGGCGTTGCCGCGGCGACGATAAAATGGAACGGGGATTTCCATCACTCGGCGATACCGCGGGAGCCTGGCAGTTTTTAACGACGACGATGTTAACGGAGTCGATGACGGATTTTTGGGGGGGGGGAACACGAAAAATTCGGACGGTATTCGAAAAAATTGCGTTCCGTTCGCGTTAAATCGGCTCATTGACCTTCTCCGAAGACACTTGTTGATTTTTCGCCATATTTTTTTTTTTTACAAGCTGGAACGAAAAATCCGCACGTCAAAACGCGGGGAGACATTTTCGTTTTTCCTCTCTGAAGGAAAACGAAAAATGCATGCCCGGAGATGATCTTTTTTTTCACCGGAAGTTCAGACGAAGGGGATACCGATGAATGACAAAAAAATTAAGACCGGAAGGATTCGTTCGAGATGAAACGTCCAAGAGCCATCGATCCTCGTGATCAGAAAAAAAAAACAAAAAAAATCGGAAGCGAGAGGAAAAAGCTGGAAAACGACTAGTTTTTAATTGCAAAGTCGATGAATATGAACGAAGGGTGGAAAAAGAATCATCGAGACGCGACCTTGCAACGACGATGCAAAATGAAAATTCGCGAGAATCCCGCCCCCCCTTATTCGCGAACGATGACGAGTATCCTCGCGCTAATGACGTTTCGTTCGCGCGCTCCGAGACTGTGTATAAATCGCGCGGTTTAACGACCCCGTTCGCGCTTGAATTTTAATTGTGACGAGAATCGGGCGGGGAAAAAAAACGACGTTCGAAGAGTTCGCCGCAATTAACGAAGAGCACGTCGCATATCGAGATGAAAAAACGGCGAGATGAAAGATTCAGGAGCGAGGGGAAACCGCGTTCGATCGAGGGAGGGTGGAAAAACCGGAAACGCGCAGAGGGTCGATGATCTTTGGCGAAATTTCGAGGGAATCATCGGTGGCCATTTTGCCCTTTTCGAAAATGACGGCTTTTCGAGCAACGTTCCGCGTCAACTTCCGGTGTAATAATGCGAGACACACACGTGGATGCTGCGATTGTTCGCCATGAGGTTGGAACGGAACTTTGTGAATTAATGACGGACGAGTAACGAACGGTCGAGGAAGAAAGGCGAGAGAAAAAAGGGAGAGGAAAAAAAATGCACAAATGAAGCCACCGCATGTGCTGGATGTCGTCCAATGGACTCGTGGCTATCCACAGAGGGAGGGGCGGGGGTGAGTATATCAGGCGTCAACGAGGAGATACCTCGGTGAACATTTACCCGGCCGTTTTAACGGGTGCAAATCCATCCTGGATGTTTTCATCGGAGCCAAAGCGTGATTACTCCCTGTGGTAGCTGTGCTGGCATTTTCATCCAGAAAATGTAGGTGTGCACGTGTGCATCGGGGTGGCCCCTCGATAAGGGACTTTTCGAATCTTCCGCGCTCCGTGTCCACGCTCGCGACCGATTTTGTCAACATTTTCAATCTCTATAACGACGGACAAAGTTTTTTTTTTCAATTTACGCGGAATTGTGAATTTTTTTTTCTAAAATGTCTTACACGCACCCTCAATCGCAGATTTTACCTTGGAAAGAATGTAAATCAACTTTTTTACGGAATTTGAATTTGAGATTTGAGTAATTGTCATTGAAATCAAAATTGCAATCTTTAATTTGTAATTAATTCGTAGATTCGGGACTTTTTTGGGATTTTTTTTTCCGCAAGACGTCAAACAGTTGGCTTTGATCGATGGGATCGATTTTGTGAAATTTCCAATGCGGAATACACTGATTTTACACTCGGAGGGAAATTTTTCCGTTCGTCAAACTGTCGTGAATATTAACGAAGTTTGCATCGTTGATAATTCAGTTGGCAATCAGGGCTCTGAGAGAATCGTCGGATAAAAGCCTTGTGTTTTCCAGTTAAGGGTTGAAGGGTTGCGAGGTCAGAGTTGTTTGGCTTTGCGGTTATCTCTCCCTCCTTGATGTAACAAAAGTTTCAATTCGCTCAACTCTTAGCCCCCCCCCCTCTCCCTGCTCCTCGCTCTTTGTGTGTTTATGCACAACAGAGCCGAATTATATCGTACGTGAACTGTTAAATCTACGGGGTGCGCCGAAACTACACGCTGATGAGTCAACGGCCATATTGGGGATGAAATTCCAGGTCGAAAAGTCTTTGAGCAGTTTTCGATCCGACGAATCCCCGTCGAGTTATCAATCACCAAAGTTGGACCAATGGGAACGCGCGGGAGAGGGGAGAGCGCGCGTCCGATTGGGCCAAACTTTGACGCGCGATAACTCGCTAGATTTTCGTCGTACAAAAAAATGCCGAGATACATTTCGACTCGGAATTTCATCTTAAATCTCAAAATCTCGGAAAGACCGAGTTTTCAGACACCCTGTATACGTTGGTCGCGAGCGAAGGCACGAAGCAAGCAGGAAGCTTGCTTTGTCAAACGTCTAAAGCAAAAACGTTTTTGAAAGTCGCGAGTGAACGACAAATGGCCGCCGGAAACGCTCGAAAAATACTTTTTTTCGAAAATATAATTGCATTTTTCAACTTGACATCGATTATTCCGATTTTGACGGGGAGAAAGACTACGACACGGTGAAATATAATCCGTCAGTGAGGCTCGGGTTTTTCCTTTGCTGTTTTTTTTTCAATCTTTCGGTCAGTGAGTTTTTATCCCGGCGATTCATTCGCTCGTCGACTCTCGACCGTTTCACTTTTGCCTTTTTTTCGTTTCATTTTATTTATTTTTTCCTCTCGCGTTTATTCCATTTAATTTTTCACCCCGGGGATTGTTTCCTGCGTTCGTTCGTTGTGACTCGTGACCGCGAAGTGAACGCCATTTGTCACGTTTTTTTATTTTTCGTTATTCATATTCAGAATTGCCTGCACGCTTGAGCGTGACGGGGAGAAAAAATGCAACGAATTTAGAGCGAGAATTTGAGAAATGGAAGGTTTACTCAATTTTTCATGCATCATTTTTTTTCCCCTTCGACCTTTGCTTCCATTTTTGTTTTCAACTCGATACCGAGACGTATCCTCCAAAGTACTGGCAATCAAACTTTGTTTTTTTTTTTTTCACGTTTCATCAGCGATTTTCAAAAAATGGTGGACAAAAATAACCAATAAAACATTCAAAAACCCCCTTTTTCCTCTCCCGTCGAGTCAATAGGTCAATTTTGTTCCAACACGCTTGACGTTTGTGTTCTCGATGAAAATTCGAAAAAAAAAAAAAAAAAAAAAAACTCACGAGGTAAGATTCTTTTCTCACAGCATCACAGTGATTCAACGATGAATCCTTGATTCTCCGGTGGAATAACGCGAAATCTCAAAGATGCCGAATACTTTGGTTGTTTGTTCGGCTGATGAGCCATCGTAACGTGAAATTCCGTAATAATTCACCGTACGTGAAACATCCACCCCCCCCTCTCGCTCTCACCCCTCATTCATCTTAAATGTTATGCCTGTATAGCGTAACATAATGAAATTAGCGTTTTGTATGTTAATATCGGGATCTTGGCATTTCGCGTTTCGTTTGCCTCTGATAACAAGCACACACACACACACACACACGCGGGGGCACACAGTGTGTGGAGTTCTCGGGTGCTTTCCACCTCGCGATGTTATTTGCATACATTTTCATTAGCGACTCGGTGAAAGACCGAGGCAGAGAGAGAGATGAAGAGGATGCTGGAGAAAAGGCGACGACGTTGGCAACGTTGGGGGGGGGGGGGGAATAATTTGGAATATACAGCGAGTTGCTCAGCCCCCTGATGAGACGTAATTCGAGGAAAATCCTCGTGAGGAACAATTTCACGTTTCGCTTTATCCCTCAGACTCGCATCGTTCTTCATTCGCGCTGCGAGCAATTCGGCTTTTATTCATTTTCCGCCCAAGCCCGCAGTTTTTCCAACGCTCGCGTCTGAGCGGCGAGGATGCTGCTACTTTTCCTCTTCTTTTTCCCCTTGCGAAGAAAGGCGCAAAGGATCGTTGAAGAGGCGCGGAATTTATCGAGGATTTTCAACGGAAAAAACATTTTTTTCGCTCGTCTCTGTTCGAAAAGCTTCGAGAATTACGAGAGATAATAATTGAGCGAGAATTTACGACAATTCGAACTTCCGCTTTTTCGTTTTTCGTAACGGCAAGGTGGGAAGGACTGTCCGAGGGTTTTTGGAATTTCCGCGTGGCGCTGTTTTGTGGGAAATTAACCGGCCTAGAAAAAAGGTCGAAAAAAGTCAAAGTTCGGTTAAGGTAGTTCTATCGTTTTATCGTTTTCTTAAGATTTTGTTGAAAATTTGAATACGTATTCTTTGATGTCATATATACGTGTGTAATAAATTTTGGAAGGTTTTACCACGTGGAAGTTGAGATATTTATTGGTAAAAATCACAATTTTCTGTAGTCTCTCGTAAGAGCGCGTGTTAAAAGTTGCATTTTCATCAATGAATATCTTGGCTTCTACGTGGTGAAGCCTTCTAAAACTTTGCATACATTTTTATGCAACATCAAAGAAGATTTCTTGAGTTTTCCAAAAAAATCTTAAGAAAATTTTTTTCGCAATTTTTGTAATTATAGAGCAAGCACACATCACCTGGGATGACCGTGAATTTGGAGTATGCTGTTCTTTAGTCGATTTGCAACAACTTTTCTTATTTAACCGAAGCCCGCGAACCATTTTGTATGTGAGAAAAACTGCAAAACAATTTCTCGATTTGAATCTAACGATAGAACTACCTTAAGGTAGTTCTATCGTTTTATCGTTTTCTTAAGATTTTGTTGAAAATTTGAATACGTATTCTTTGATGTCATATATACGTGTGTAATAAATTTTGGAAGGTTTTACCACGTGGAAGTTGAGATATTTATTGGTAAAAATCACAATTTTCGGTAGTCTCTCGTAAGAGCGCGTGTTAAAAGTCGCATTTTCAGCAATGAATATCTTGGCTTCTACGTGGTGAAGCCTTCTAAAACTTTGCATACATTTTTATGCAACATCAAAGAAGATTTCTTGAGTTTTCCAAAAAAATCTTAAGAAATTTTTTTTCGCAATTTTTGTAATTATAGAGCAAGCACATATCACCTGGGATGACCGTGAATTTGGAGTATGCTGTTCTTTAGTCGATTTGCAACAACTTTTCTTATTTAACCGAAGCCCGCGAACCATTTTGTATGTGAGAAAAACTGCAAAACAATTTCTCGATTTGAATCTAACGATAGAACTACCTTAATGCGAAAAATTGACCCGTTTTGTTTCGAGAAAATATCATTTTCCCCGTCGAGAAATTGTTGTCGGGAATTGTAATTTAATGGCAGAAGCGGAAATCTCGCTGTGCCCATTTCCGCGGGAAAATCGAGTTGTGTTTGCTCGCCGAATTGTCACCAGACGAGATGAAACCCCAGAGGGAGAGAGGGGGAGAGGAAAAGAGGAAGTCACGCGATGCAGAAGTCACGAACGTGCGTTTTCCTCGGGTTTCAATGTGAATCGGCGAGTGTACGACGGCTCGTAAATCATACGGGGTTGACAGTGTCGCTGCGAGATGTATCGATCAGGTCGCTTTGAATTATTCGCGCTGAACGGTTGGGAATTTCGAAAAAAAATACTGGAACAAAAGTACCGTCGATTTTTCCCGAAATATCTCACGAAACACGCCGAAATATGCAATAAAGACAAAAACGGTGAAAGCCACGTTGTATTTTCATGAGATATTTGCAAAAAAAAAAAACCCCCGAATAACACCAAGTTTTCCGAACGACTTTTTCGGAATTTCGAAATATCCGATTTCATCTCGACACTGTGTATTGGCGGCAACTTTTGTTGCATCGAGAGTCAATAGGGGTCCGCGAATGACGCCTGTGGGATGCTGTGGAAGCGCGGACGACGCGAGAGCTCTTCTGGCTTTTGGCCATCGACGTGCGGGCGAATACCGCGCGGGATTATCTTTCGTTTGCGATATCCGAGTAAAACACGACGAGGTAAAATGCGAACAAACGCGGGAATCGAAATGAAAATTCCCGCGTGGTCCAAATTTCGAATCAGCCTCCGCGCCTCTTCTCCTTCGCTCCCAAATTCTCCACCATTTTTCGTAATTAATCATTGATAACCGAGATGAAAAATCGCGAAAAATGGTCCAGCGAGTTGATTAATCCTCTTTCCCTCGCGATTCCGAATAAGGAAACGGAAGAATATCCTTTTCTCATTAAATTATGAACATCCGCGAGAATGAATAAACCCGCCCGTCCTCGCGGCTGATGCGACGAATTAACTTCGTTTCAACGAGGTGTCCGTTACATCGGGAATTACACGTCATGAAAATTATCCGGCTACCAGTTGATTTCGAGGGTGCAGGATACAGCGACAGGCGAGGGCTTCGCGAGTGCCATGGAAATTCACGGATTTTCAACAGCGCCAATCTCGCGTTTATCGCCCTCGCAGCTCCTGGCATTTAATCATGCGTTTCCGCTGGCATTTATTCCTCTCTCTCTCTAACCCTTTTTTTTCATACGTACGTATATGATTTATATCGCAGGATCGCAAGCACCGGGCTGTATATTTGTTTGCGACTAATTTGCAAATGGAGAACGCTGCTGTTGGCTCGAATTCTACTCACGGACAAGATTGAATTTCCCGACGATTGTTTCTTCGATGTTTTTTATAATTCGCGCGAAGAGAGGCAGTGGCCTAGTGGTAACGCGCTCGGCTCACACCCGGTGGGTCCGGGTTCGATTCCCGCCGCCGACACCAATGGATTTTTTCTAAGTGTCTTAAACTGTTCTCTCGTGGTTCGGAACCCACGTAAAAAAGTAGGTCTATTGGAGGAAATCCACCCACCCAGAAAAACAGAGGAGGTACGAAGGAGATATGATACAGAATGGGTAGTAGTTGGGTGGGTGGCTTGTAAAAACCCGTAAAGGGTGTGCAAGTAAAACTCTCCAATTATTATTATTATTATAATTCGCGCGCTTTCCCCGATCGGGCGGGGTGTGCGTATACATGCACGAGGCAAATTGGATTTTTTCGCTCGTGGCTCGGTGCCCGATTTTTCATAATTACATTTTGGGCTTATTTTCTTGCTCCTTTTTTGTTTTTGTTTTATCAACGCCGCTCCGTTCGACGGAGGCAAACTTTTCCCTCTTCTTTCTCTTTTTCTTCTACCGATTTATCGTCGGGAAGATACTTTAGGCTAAAATCGATTCTTTTTTTTTTCGTTTTCTTTTTCCGCAATTATTCTACACGTTATTGCGATTGTTTTTCGAGATTTTTACGGCATTGCCGGACCAGGCGAAAATTCCCATTCGACTCTAGCGTGGCTGGAACAATGCCTGCATCTCGAATTTTTTTTTTTTGCTTCCTGCTCTTCCCGAACGAGCGAATGCTCCCTCTCCCCTCTGAGGGCCATCGATTTATCCAGTATCGATACGATCGATAGTTTTATCGCGAAATCTCGCATCATGCGCTTTCCATACGCGATACGAATTGAAAAAACCTTAATTACATCGTTATTTCAAGATCGCCGAGTGCATCCCCCCTCCCCTTCCTGTCCCTCCGGGCTCCTTCAACGATAATCGCACGAGAGGAAAGATTTTTTCATGAAAACATTCCGCATCGCGAAAATTCATTGTTTTTCTTCCATTTCTGATGAAAAAGAAAAATGCTGCATTCGATAAAATCCGAAATTTCGTGTTACGATCGTTTTTTCGGATTTTTTCCGAAACCACGCGAAGGGGCGATCTTTCCACCCTCGAGGGTGCTTTTTTTTTCGTTCCCGCGGAGCCTCCGCTGTCGACTGACCCCGATTCGCCGACGGCTCGTTGGAGGCTCGGAGAAAAATCCACCTGGTCGTCGTACACGTCGAGCGACCCGAATAGCGTTGAAATCGAACGTACAATTTTACGCTAAATCGATCACGAACAATTTCCGGCGAATGACGGGTCTCGGACGCGAAACGAAAATTATCGTCGTTATTTCGATATCGGGTCGCGAGGCGATTGTCACTTTTTGTTTTTTCTGTTCAGTTGAGAGGAAAAAAGCCATCTATCGATAATGGCGAACGTAAAAAAAAGAGCGACATTTTTTTCGCCTCTCGATTTGCCGGGGGGGGGGGAGGTAGAAGATTTTTGTTTTTCACGCGATCTCGATTCATTCCCGTTGGGGGGAAGGAAAGAGGGGGGGGGGGGGGGGGTTCGTTGTTTTTACAACGAAAGAAAGAAAATGTGAATGTAAAAAAACGGCACAACCTCACGCCGGCGAGGTGAATTACGTTAAAGCGCAACGCGACTTTGTATACACTTTTCTTTCATTAAAAAATGAAGGAAAAAGAAGCAGAGATGCCCGAGAGAAGCTTCCGAGCGTGAAAAAGCGGCCGAGATAAAGATGGAGGAAAAAGAAGAGCGAAGCCTCGTGCGCGGCTCGGCGGACTTTTTTCCCTCGCGAATGTGAAAAAGGAACTACAATCACGATAGGAGCATGCAATAAAAAATGCAAAGCCCGCGGTCGGGTAACAGCTGAGATGCGATACGGGCTACGAAGAAATAAAGATAAAGAGGAAGGAAAATCACCCCAGCTGGCTTTTTTTCCACCCTGCGGACTTTTTTTACGCCCCAACAGACACGCCCCCCGCAGCGTTCTTCGTCCACGCTCGCCGCTGTAACGTTCCCAATTAACGGAAAGCGGGAGAAGAGCTTTTTTTTTTCAAGTGACCACCATTGCCCCCCTCGGTATCATAATTCTGTCGAAAAACAAACTTGGGCGGTGAAAATCCTCCGTTTTTCCGTCAACGACGCGACCTCTCGGTCGAATTGTCGAGCTGCCGCGATATTTCGCCAACAGCGACGACGACACGTTTTTTTTCGAAGGGAAAACTCGTCCCGACAGGCTTGCGCGCGCGTGAGTGTCTGCCGATACGATTTACGGCGTGAAAACGCGTCCGTCAGTCAGGATTATAATCAATGACAGGCTGCGATCCGGAGACGAGGGAAAGTGGAGCGAAACGGCAGCACCGCGAGATATCGGGGGTGAAAATGACGTATCGCGACGGGAGAGCAGCGCGGATTCGTAAAAATTTGGAGGAAACATCATCCGTCCTCGCGTTTGCCAAACGCGGTACGAACGAGCAACCGTTCGCCGGTGAGGAGGGACAGGAGGGGGGATAATGGTCGACGCTGCGACTTGAAAAAAAAAAAGAAAGAGGAAAAGAAGCAACTGCACTTTTCGCCATTGCGTCCGCGTCTCTCCTCGATCTTCTCCATCATTTTCATCCCCCGAATGTCACGAAAAAATGGCGTTTCTCTCTTTGTCATCGAAAAAAAGAGCCATCGACGATTCGCAAGTGGCTCTCGCGCGTGTTCGCCTCGCCTCGTGGAATATCGCTGCTTGAAACGTCAGGCGAGGCGAAGAGACGACCCGTCAAGGGGACAATGCGCCTGTCCGCGCGTCACGTCAGCGTCTTTATGCGCCCCATACGCGGCTGAAGAGAGCTTTTCTCTCGCGGCCTCCTCCTCCCCCCTGTATCCATCGACCTCGTTCCATGCACGCGACACGCGAGTTCTCCTCGATGGTGCTTCAACCTCGTTTACTCTCTCGCGCGATCACGCGCACCAAAAAGAACCCTTCCGTTCCTTACGAATTTTCTCGCTCTCGCGTTGCCGCGAACCAACATGGGGTAATTCGGGTCACTTATCGGATTTCTCTCTCTCTCTCTCTCTCTCTCTGACGAAAAAAGAAGCCTTCCGTTCCTTACGAATTTTCTCGCTCTCGCGTTGCCGCGAACCAACATGGGGTGATTCGGGTCACTTATCGGATTTCTCTCTCTCTCTCGCTCTCTATCTCTCTGACGAAAAAAGAAGCCTTCCGTTCCTTGCGAATTTTCTCGCTCTTGCGTTGCCGCGAACCAACATGGGGTAATTCGGGTCACTTATCGGATTTCTCTGTCTCTTTCTCTCTCTCTCTCTCTTTCTCTCTCTCTCTCTCTCTTTCTCTTACTAGGGCATAAAAATTAATTCAATTCAATTCAATTCTCTCTCTCTCTCTCTCTTTGACGAAAAAAGAAGCGTTCCGTTCCTTACGAATTTTCTCGCTCTCGCGTTGCCGCGAACCAACAGGGGGTAATTCGGGTCACTTATCGGATTTCTCTGTCTCTTTCTCTCTCTCTCTCTTTCTCTCTCTCTCTCTCTCTCTCTCTCTCTCTCTCTCTCTCTCTCTCTCTCTCTCTCTCTCTTTCTCTTACTAGGGCATAAAAATTAATTCAATTCAATTCAATTCTCTCTCTCTCTCTCTCTTTGACGAAAAAAGAAGCGTTCCGTTCCTTACGAATTTTCTCGCTCTCGCGTTGCCGCGAACCAACAGGGGGTAATTCGGGTCACTTATCGGATTTCTCTGTCTCTTTCTCTCTCTCTCTCTTTCTCTCTCTCTCTCTCTCTCTCTCTCTCTCTTTCTCTTACTAGGGCATAAAAATTAATTCAATTCAATTCAATTCTCTCTCTCTCTCTCTCTTTGACGAAAAAAGAAGCGTTCCGTTCCTTACGAATTTTCTCGCTCTCGCGTTGCCGCGAACCAACAGGGGGTAATGCGGGTCACTTATCGGATTTCTCGTTTTTTTTCTCTTTTCCACTCGTCTTTCTCTCTCTCTCTCTCTATCTCTCTGGGTCTTTCCGTCAGGTCGTATTGTGCATTCGGAAAATGATGTACGACATTTGTACATGGAACAATGTTGCCCGCCTCGTAACCCATTAAACTTGCATGCGAGCTCTCGGGCGCCCAGCTACTATACGCGTTAATCCTCTTCAAGCACGAGTTACCATACGTTATTACCGCATTGCGATTAATGTAGTGGTGAGAATAATACGTGTACTCAAATGTGTGTACACGCGTGGGTTTTATACAGACGCGAGTGTAAGGTCAAAAGCTTGTAGCTTGCGGTACATTAGCGTTGTGAGTGAACGCTGAATTAAGCGGAAAACTCCCGCGCGGAGTCTCCGCGGAGTTTATGCAAACGAGATAAATTTGTGCTTTTTTCACCGCAATGATTAATGCTGCTCTTGATCAACCACGAAAATCTTCCCATTTCGACCTAATCTCGCGTTTCCTCTCTCGTTTTTCTCGATTTTTTCGTCATCTCTCTCTTCCCTCTCGTATTTTCGTACGCCGGAAGTGCGAAATTTCGACTTTTTTTCGTTTTGCTTCTTCACGAACATTTCGGACGACGACGACGTTAAAAGCGTCGTGGACGAGTTGGAAATGGAAGAATTCCGTAAATTCGTACGTGAAGGAAAAAATTTCTGAAATTTTTTTTTCATTTCACCGATGAGTCTCGCGCAGAGTCACGAGTCGTTGTCCGCGAGCTTGCGAGTATCGCCCCGGGGAGCGAGTTTAAAACGGTGCTTCCGAGTGCATTACAGCGCGAGGCAAACGTGACTCGAGGATCGTGACGAAACGCGTCGTGAAAATCCTTCGTTTTTCCTTTTTTCTTCGGACTCGTATGACGACGTTAGTTACGACGGCAAAAGGAGCAAAGTCTCCGACCTTTTCGTGTTTGACGCTCTTGTCGAAAAAAAAGAAGCACCTCTCCGCACACGCCAATCTCGGCTCGTTTTATACAATACGAGGAGGCTCCCCGGCGTTTTTCCGGCCTCGTCGGAGCACGAGGGCGTACGTGACGCGTTAGCGTTTCACGACACCGAGAAAGCCTCCACTCGACGGACCGTTTACGAGAGAACGAGCGACGCTCGAAGAAAAGAGAGCGAGGGAATTTTCGCGCCGCGGTTACGTCGCCTACGATGTTATTTATTTTATCGCGTCAGAGTATCAATTCCGAGGCAATAAAGGGTTGGAAATCGAGGATTATACCGCGAACAAATAAAATACGATCGAGGGACGGGACGTTCGATCGCGCCTCGAGCGGGGACCGTCGTTTTCTCATTTCCCCTAAGCCTGTTTCACGAGCAAATGGACCGACGTTCGGATGTTTATCATCCTCGTGTAGATTCCACGTTAGATGGAGATTCGGAGGGTGGTCAGAAGGGGTAGGAGCGCGGGGGAACGAGAACCGAGGCGATACCGGGACTGCCAGACGCGCAAAGACCCTCGGGAGCAGTTAGCTCTGGATCGGAATTAAAGCAGGCCATTTCCTTTATTTTTATCCCTCGGTAATATGTAGACGTTTTTTTTTTGTGATTTTCAAGCTCGCGGCGTTGCCGAAACCGACGGACTCGTTCCGCGCGGGCCGAGTGACTTTTGCCATTTTTCGAAATCGCGATAATTCGCCAAAAACCCGTGTAGAAATTTGATCTGGACGTCCCGACTTTAGACCGGGCCCTGGTCTGGATTTCCTTGGTTTGGCCTGGTCTTAGTTTTTAGGTAGGGGCCTGGTAAGGGGCAAATAGGGAAAATCGGGCTATTCTCGTCAATATTTCCATGTCAGAAAATGCTCATGGCCTGGTCGGGATTTCCATGAATACAATTCCGAGTTCTGAGTTATATACATATACTCCCGATATGCTCGCTTTCGTTGCGCCTAACGCGCAACATTCGTTGGTAAGGCAGTGCGACAAGGGAAAAATAGAATTTAAAATATGATCTTGCTTACATTTGAATTTTATGTTTCAATTTATTCCGTGTGCTCTACTTCCTCATTTCCCTACACAAATGTGTATGATTTCATATTAAGTCTCAGGTCGGATTCCAACCGGGCTGTGGCATGGAATGACATTTGAAAACCAAGTAAGGGCCATGGCTGGGCATGGCTATTTCCCGGCTTACTGTTCTGAGCGGGTGCTGATCAGGCCCTGGTCATTTCCCGATTATTTCCCGGTGTATGGAAATCAAACCAGGCCCTGACTTATTACCCGTTACATTGCTAGCCGGATCCCGGCCTGGCTAGCCTGGCTATGCTCCGATATCAAATCGGGAAAGCCAGTACTGGGCCTGACTTGTTCCCGATCAAAATTTCTACACGGGAAGGTGCAAAGAGACACCGCGAAAATTGCGGACAACTTCGTTCAGGCAGAAATCGATCGTATTACGAATGGAGAAGTCTAATGAAAATTGGCATCAAGATTGAAGGAAACAAGAGACAAGCCGGAAAGTTTTTTTTCGCCACAGTGGCATTTTCCGATTCGCCGAACGTCGAAATGGAGATTTACCGACTTTCCCGTCGTATTCTCGCTTTATTACCGACGCGAATGAATCGCTCTTATCGACCGTCTGTTTCGAGCGCCTCGAGAAAATATTCCTCCTTCTCGTTTCGTCTTGTTATCGCTCGGAATCGCTCGGGGCCCCATCCCGAGCTCTCTCACCGCGAAATTACCCCGTTGCAAAAGTGCTCATCATCGTTATAGCGCGAGCACGGCGAAACCGGAAGGGAGAACAGCGGAGGACCGAAGGACGCTGACTGACGCGGGGTTGTGCGCGCTGTGTGTGTGTGTGAAACACTGCATCTTGAAACGAGGGTGGAGATTGAAGTTTCGTCGGATATTTCAAACGCGAGGGCTTCCCCTCGCGTCTCCTTGCACTCGTGGCCGATGACCGTACAATAAAGCCCCCTTTCTCCCTCGCTTTTCCACGCGACTTTCAACCCCTTCCTCGCGCTTTGTGCAGCAGCTCCGTAGCTTCCTACGCGCGGGGATGACTCTCGTCGTCGAGACAAAGTGCACGAAAGAATGACAAACGAATACACAGTGCCCCTCGCCCTGCCCCGGGTGTCACTCGTCGTACACGGGGTGTTCCGGAATTCGATATCACCAGACTCCGGAATTCGCGAAACCGAGTATTTTAAGGGTGATTTTTATTCGCGACACTCGACTATGTCAAAATTCATCCTGACGCGCCTTTTGAAAATTTCACCCGACATTTGTCAAAGAACTGCGATATTTGAAATCGCGAAACTCGTGAGGCTGCTCACTCGCAGAGTACAGAGAGACGGTGTTTTGTGAAGAGAAAGGGAATCCGTAGTTTGAAATAACGAAAATTGACGAATTTTTCTTTTGACGTTTCGAAAATTGGCTATTTTATGAATTTGCGAATAAAGTGCTCCGAGTTTGAGCAGAAAAATGACGACTCTCCTCCGCGAAGGGATTAAATCTTGAGCCTGCGCGGGGGATGAAATTCCTAGTCGAAGAGACGCTCTTCGATCCGACGAATTTCCGCTGAATTATCGACTGTTACACTTTCGGGCAATAATGGGCTCGCCCGATTATTGCCCGAAACTTTGGCGATCAATTACTCGTCGGGAATTCATCCCGCGGCCGAATGACGGCACACTTTTCGCCTCGGAATTTCGTCACGGGGGTAACTTTGAATAACCGACATCGAGTTTTGAGACACCCCGTATATTTGCGTCGAAAATTAATCTCGAAGCGAATTTAACCGGAAGTATTCATTTTTGATGATAATAAACCGACAAACTGCAATTAATCGCATTGCGTATGACGCAATGAGTACAACGTTGAACGATAGTTAAATTGGAAATACGAATAATTCAAAATATTCGGTTATTGATAAGAAAAATGTCAAATTTTGTGACTTTTGTAACTTTTCCATTTTTCCATTTTTTTCACGTATTACATCGGAAAAACATGTTGCCGAGAGCTACGCTGCGGAAAAAGAGCTCGCGTACGAGAACGAACGAGCCGAGGAATGAAAAACATCCCGCCGACGCTCCTCCCGCGGAGGAACATTCGTTCATCCGTTATTCCGTCATTTCAGAAAATTTCGAAATAACCAAGAACCGAAACACACGCGACGGTGTTTGCCGTGTTATTTTCAATGATAAAAAAAACGAAAAAAAAAAGATGCACAAAAAGAGGAGAGCCTTTATGAGGGCAAACATTTTCCTTTCCGTTCTTTTTCTCTCTGGATTTTTCCCTCGCGAAAAGCATTTCCGACCGTCAGTGCGTCGGCGTCTCTCTACTGTGTTTTCCAGAAAATCCAAACGCTGTGCAAACCCCGGTAAAGTAAAGCCGTAATGAACTGTCGATATGCGGGCGTACCGCGAACGCGCGCGGGGACCGGAAGCTCGCGCCGGACGCAAAAAAACTCGCCTCCCGCTTCGTCCCGAAAATGCGTTCGCTCGTAAATTCCAACCAACGGAGGAAAAAAAAAAAGAAATAAAATAAAATAACCCGTTTTCGCGGATGGAGCGAGCAAAAAAGGAGAGGAAAAAAAAGCTATCGGTTTCGCACGAGTTCTTCGGAAATTCAACGTCGATCCAATCTCGGAGCTTCCGAACGTACCGTCACTCAAAATGATACGTTTTTTTCCCTTCCCACCCCCTCCGGCCGCGACTCATCCCCCTTTCGCTTTGAGCTCACCGCCGGATGCGTTAAAATCGCAACGACGAATGCTGGGAAAACGCGCGGAGGAGAAACATCGTGTTTTTCCTCGCTGCAAAACCAAAGCCCGAATTTTCCTCGGGAATGAACATTTTTATCGCAAAATTCGAGAGAAACAGCGTCGAATTAAAACGCGTATGTAATGTAAAACGTATGTAAAAGAGAGGACAAAAAAATACAGACGCAAATTCGTTACTCGTCGGAGCTCGCTGCTGCTGGCTTGCTGCTGGGTAAATGTTCCTCGGAACAAACGGAGAGATGATGAGCTTTCGCCGATGATTGCACAGCCGGATGATGAGGAAAGTCGAGTGATGTTAATATACATCTCCGGTTTTAGTCCGTGCAATCGCACCCCCGCGCCCCCCACGAGCCTACCTAGGAAGACTCGAAACACACCTATGGAGAGACCGGAAGTGAGAGAAAAAAAAGTGCCTCTGGCCAAGAGAGGAGAAAAAAGAAGAGATTGAAAAGAGGAATAAAAAAGTTTTCCGAGGAGCCAGATTGCGCGGAGACGACGGGATTTTTCAAGAGGGCGAAAACAGCACTCGGCCTCTCCGCCCTCCTCTCTCTCTCTCTCGCTCGCGTTCTCTTTGGCGCTCCGCGATAGAGAGCAGGTCAGCCGCGGGCGCCGTACAGCAGGCAGTCATGCGCTCAACATCGATCGATGCGCGTGAACTGCCTGCTGCTACTGCTGCTGCTGCTGGTTGCTCGCTCAAGAGGTCGTATTGTGTTTCGCAAAACGACTGCGCTCTCCGGAGCAAACCATCCACCGCTGATTGTTGCTTCAAGAGCCGCCGAGTTGGTGTACATACACCATGCGGGTATAAAATGTTGAACAAGGGTGGAAAACGTAAAATCGAGCGCGACGGACATCCCGAGACGCTTGCACGTCTTTTTGTACACCGATGTTTCTTTTTCCTCTCTCTCTCTCTCTCTTTTTCTCTCATTTTCATTAAGGAGGAATTCAAGCAATTTTTCAATTCGATGTATACACTCTTATGACGCTAATCGCGAGTTACTCGAGTCGAGCGTTGCGAATCTCGAGAGTCTCGTCGAGGAAAAAGGGCAATGTTATGGAGATTGAGTTTTTACCTGCACCTGACGAGGGTTTTATCTCGAAAACATGTTACCGAGTTACGCGGTGGAATGCCGCAGCGAGGGGACGGAATAAATTGTGGGATATCGTCGCGCAAACTCTGCAAAAACGCAGCGCCCCCTCGTGTCACTGGTCCACGTTATTCCTGCAAATTAGCCGTGTGGGTACTCTTTTTTATCACCGAGAGGCGTTAAATTCCTGCCGAACCGTCGATTCACTCCTCAAGAGCGTCTTACTCCTTCCGCCAGTCTCTTTTCCCACCTGAAGCTCGATCTAATCGTACGCGAGTGTATACCGCGAACTTTCGTCAAATTTTACGAGCTGTTGCGACAGTTCGCGCGAATTAACCGACGCCGCACTGATTTTCACCACCAAGGTGCGGTAAATTCTCGCGATTTGTCTACTTTTGTACCATTTTCCTATTTCGGTCCGACCAAAAGCGTAAATAAATGATTCTCAGTCTTCCTCATTGCGTTATTGGCTGTTGCGTTATTTGCACAAATTAGCCTATGAATAACCGATTTTCGCTGCAGAGAGACACTAAATTTCCGCAATTTACCAAATTCCCTACAATTTCTTCAAGCTTCCACTCCTAGCCATACCTCATCTTCGTATTTCGGTCCAAAATGAACCGGAAGCTCGATTTAATCGTATGTGAATGTAAATAAAAAAAAAAATAATAAATTTTTCGTATATTTCGGTCCGACCAAAAGCCTAAATAAATGATTCTCAGTCTTCCTCATTGCGTTATTGGCTGTTGCGTTATTTGCACAAATTAGCCTATGAATAACCGATTTTCGCTGCAGAGAGACACTAAATTTCCGCAATTTACCAAATTCCCTACAATTTCTTCAAGCTTCCACTCCAAGCCATACCTCATCTTCGTATTTCGGTCCAAAATGAACCGGAAGCTCGATTTAATCGTATGTGAGTGTAAATAAAAAAATAAATAAAAAAATTTTCGTATATTTCGGTCCGACCAAAAGCCTAAATAAATGATTCCCAGCCTCCCTCATTGCGTTATTGGCTGTTGCGTTATTTGCACAAATTAGCCTATGAATAACCGATTTTCGCTGCAGAGAGACACTAAATTTTCGCAATTTACCAAATTCCCTACAATTTCTTCAAGCTTCCACTCCTAGCCATACCTCATCTTCGTATTTCGGTCCAAAATGAACCGGAAGCTCGATTTAATCGTATGTGAGTGTAAATAAAAAAAAAAATAAAAAAATTTTCGTATATTTCGGTCCGACCAAAAGCCTAAATAAATGATTCCCAGCCTCCCTCATTGCGTTATTGGCTGTTGCGTTATTTGCACAAATTAGCCTATGAATAACCGATTTTCGCTGCAGAGAGACACTAAATTTTCGCAATTTACCAAATTCCCTACAATTTCTTCAAGCTTCCACTCCTAGCCATACCTCATCTTCGTATTTCGGTCCAAAATGAACCGGAAGCTCGATTTAATCGTATGTGAGTGTAAATAAAAAAAAAAATAAAAAAATTTTCGTATATTTCGGTCCGACCAAAAGCCTAAATAAATGATTCCCAGCCTCCCTCATTGCGTTATTGGCTGTTGCGTTATTTGCACAAATTAGCCTATGAATAACCGATTTTCGCTGCAGAGAGACACTAAATTTTCGCAATTTACCAAATTCCCTACAATTTCTTCAAGCTTCCACTCCTAGCCATACCTCATCTTCGTATTTCGGTCCAAAATGAACCGGAAGCTCGATTTAATCGTATGTGAGTGTAAATAAAAAAAAAAATAAAAAAATTTTCGTATATTTCGGTCCGACCAAAAGCCTAAATAAATGATTCCCAGCCTCCCTCATTGCGTTATTGGCTGTTGCGTTATTTGCACAAATTAGCCTATGAATAACCGATTTTCGCTGCAGAGAGACACTAAATTTTCGCAATTTACCAAATTCCCTACAATTTCTTCAAGCTTCCACTCCTAGCCATACCTCATCTTCGTATTTCGGTCCAAAATGAACCGGAAGCTCGATTTAATCGTATGTGAGTGTAAATAAAAAAAAAAATAAAAAAATTTTCGTATATTTCGGTCCGACCAAAAGCCTAAATAAATGATTCCCAGCCTCCCTCATTGCGTTATTGGCTGTTGCGTTATTTGCACAAATTAGCCTATGAATAACCGATTTTCGCTGCAGAGAGACACTAAATTTTCGCAATTTACCAAATTCCCTACAATTTCTTCAAGCTTCCACTCCTAGCCATACCTCATCTTCGTATTTCGGTCCAAAATGAACCGGAAGCTCGATTTAATCGTATGTGAGTGTAAATAAAAAAAAAAATAAAAAAATTTTCGTATATTTCGGTCCGACCAAAAGCCTAAATAAATGATTCCCAGCCTCCCTCATTGCGTTATTGGCTGTTGCGTTATTTGCACAAATTAGCCTATGAATAACCGATTTTCGCTGCAGAGAGACACTAAATTTTCGCAATTTACCAAATTCCCTACAATTTCTTCAAGCTTCCACTCCTAGCCATACCTCATCTTCGTATTTCGGTCCAAAATGAACCGGAAGCTCGATTTAATCGTATGTGAGTGTAAATAAAAAAAAAAATAAAAAAATTTTCGTATATTTCGGTCCGACCAAAAGCCTAAATAAATGATTCCCAGCCTCCCTCATTGCGTTATTGGCTGTTGCGTTATTTGCACAAATTAGCCTATGAATAACCGATTTTCGCTGCAGAGAGACACTAAATTTTCGCAATTTACCAAATTCCCTACAATTTCTTCAAGCTTCCACTCCAAGCCATACCTCATCTTCGTATTTCGGTCCAAAATGAACCGGAAGCTCGATTTAATCGTATGTGAGTGTAAATAAAAAAATAAATAAAAAAATTTTCGTATATTTCGGTCCGACCAAAAGCCTAAATAAATGATTCCCAGCCTCCCTCATTGCGTTATTGGCTGTTGCGTTATTTGCACAAATTAGCCTATGAATAACCGATTTTCGCTGCAGAGAGACACTAAATTTTCGCAATTTACCAAATTCCCTACAATTTCTTCAAGCTTCCACTCCTAGCCATACCTCATCTTCGTATTTCGGTCCAAAATGAACCGGAAGCTCGATTTAATCGTATGTGAGTGTAAATAAAAAAAAAAATAAAAAAATTTTCGTATATTTCGGTCCGACCAAAAGCCTAAATAAATGATTCCCAGCCTCCCTCATTGCGTTATTGGCTGTTGCGTTATTTGCACAAATTAGCCTATGAATAACCGATTTTCGCTGCAGAGAGACACTAAATTTTCGCAATTTACCAAATTCCCTACAATTTCTTCAAGCTTCCACTCCTAGCCATACCTCATCTTCGTATTTCGGTCCAAAATGAACCGGAAGCTCGATTTAATCGTATGTGAGTGTAAATAAAAAAAAAAATAAAAAAATTTTCGTATATTTCGGTCCGACCAAAAGCCTAAATA
The DNA here is from genome assembly GCA_959613375.1 of Heteropelma amictum. Lineage (NCBI taxonomy): Eukaryota > Metazoa > Arthropoda > Insecta > Hymenoptera > Ichneumonidae > Heteropelma > Heteropelma amictum. The sequence goes on along the minus strand of OY390721.1, from coordinate 2,396,653 downwards.
AATGATTCCCAGCCTCCCTCATTGCGTTATTGGCTGTTGCGTTATTTGCACAAATTAGCCTATGAATAACCGATTTTCGCTGCAGAGAGACACTAAATTTTCGCAATTTACCAAATTCCCTACAATTTCTTCAAGCTTCCACTCCTAGCCATACCTCATCTTCGTATTTCGGTCCAAAATGAACCGGAAGCTCGATTTAATCGTATGTGAGTGTAAATAAAAAAAAAAATAAAAAAATTTTCGTATATTTCGGTCCGACCAAAAGCCTAAATAAATGATTCCCAGCCTCCCTCATTGCGTTATTGGCTGTTGCGTTATTTGCACAAATTAGCCTATGAATAACCGATTTTCGCTGCAGAGAGACACTAAATTTTCGCAATTTACCAAATTCCCTACAATTTCTTCAAGCTTCCACTCCTAGCCATACCTCATCTTCGTATTTCGGTCCAAAATGAACCGGAAGCTCGATTTAATCGTATGTGAGTGTAAATAAAAAAAAAAATAAAAAAATTTTCGTATATTTCGGTCCGACCAAAAGCCTAAATAAATGATTCCCAGCCTCCCTCATTGCGTTATTGGCTGTTGCGTTATTTGCACAAATTAGCCTATGAATAACCGATTTTCGCTGCAGAGAGACACTAAATTTTCGCAATTTACCAAATTCCCTACAATTTCTTCAAGCTTCCACTCCTAGCCATACCTCATCTTCGTATTTCGGTCCAAAATGAACCGGAAGCTCGATTTAATCGTATGTGAGTGTAAATAAAAAAAAAAATAAAAAAATTTTCGTATATTTCGGTCCGACCAAAAGCCTAAATAAATGATTCCCAGCCTCCCTCATTGCGTTATTGGCTGTTGCGTTATTTGCACAAATTAGCCTATGAATAACCGATTTTCGCTGCAGAGAGACACTAAATTTTCGCAATTTACCAAATTCCCTACAATTTCTTCAAGCTTCCACTCCTAGCCATACCTCATCTTCGTATTTCGGTCCAAAATGAACCGGAAGCTCGATTTAATCGTATGTGAGTGTAAATAAAAAAAAAAATAAAAAAATTTTCGTATATTTCGGTCCGACCAAAAGCCTAAATAAATGATTCCCAGCCTCCCTCATTGCGTTATTGGCTGTTGCGTTATTTGCACAAATTAGCCTATGAATAACCGATTTTCGCTGCAGAGAGACACTAAATTTTCGCAATTTACCAAATTCCCTACAATTTCTTCAAGCTTCCACTCCAAGCCATACCTCATCTTCGTATTTCGGTCCAAAATGAACCGGAAGCTCGATTTAATCGTATGTGAGTGTAAATAAAAAAATAAATAAAAAAATTTTCGTATATTTCGGTCCGACCAAAAGCCTAAATAAATGATTCCCAGCCTCCCTCATTGCGTTATTGGCTGTTGCGTTATTTGCACAAATTAGCCTATGAATAACCGATTTTCGCTGCAGAGAGACACTAAATTTTCGCAATTTACCAAATTCCCTACAATTTCTTCAAGCTTCCACTCCTAGCCATACCTCATCTTCGTATTTCGGTCCAAAATGAACCGGAAGCTCGATTTAATCGTATGTGAGTGTAAATAAAAAAAAAAATAAAAAAATTTTCGTATATTTCGGTCCGACCAAAAGCCTAAATAAATGATTCCCAGCCTCCCTCATTGCGTTATTGGCTGTTGCGTTATTTGCACAAATTAGCCTATGAATAACCGATTTTCGCTGCAGAGAGACACTAAATTTTCGCAATTTACCAAATTCCCTACAATTTCTTCAAGCTTCCACTCCTAGCCATACCTCATCTTCGTATTTCGGTCCAAAATGAACCGGAAGCTCGATTTAATCGTATGTGAGTGTAAATAAAAAAAAAAATAAAAAAATTTTCGTATATTTCGGTCCGACCAAAAGCCTAAATAAATGATTCCCAGCCTCCCTCATTGCGTTATTGGCTGTTGCGTTATTTGCACAAATTAGCCTATGAATAACCGATTTTCGCTGCAGAGAGACACTAAATTTTCGCAATTTACCAAATTCCCTACAATTTCTTCAAGCTTCCACTCCTAGCCATACCTCATCTTCGTATTTCGGTCCAAAATGAACCGGAAGCTCGATTTAATCGTATGTGAGTGTAAATAAAAAAAAAAATAAAAAAATTTTCGTATATTTCGGTCCGACCAAAAGCCTAAATAAATGATTCCCAGCCTCCCTCATTGCGTTATTGGCTGTTGCGTTATTTGCACAAATTAGCCTATGAATAACCGATTTTCGCTGCAGAGAGACACTAAATTTTCGCAATTTACCAAATTCCCTACAATTTCTTCAAGCTTCCACTCCTAGCCATACCTCATCTTCGTATTTCGGTCCAAAATGAACCGGAAGCTCGATTTAATCGTATGTGAGTGTAAATAAAAAAAAAAATAAAAAAATTTTCGTATATTTCGGTCCGACCAAAAGCCTAAATAAATGATTCCCAGCCTCCCTCATTGCGTTATTGGCTGTTGCGTTATTTGCACAAATTAGCCTATGAATAACCGATTTTCGCTGCAGAGAGACACTAAATTTTCGCAATTTACCAAATTCCCTACAATTTCTTCAAGCTTCCACTCCTAGCCATACCTCATCTTCGTATTTCGGTCCAAAATGAACCGGAAGCTCGATTTAATCGTATGTGAGTGTAAATAAAAAAAAAAATAAAAAAATTTTCGTATATTTCGGTCCGACCAAAAGCCTAAATAAATGATTCCCAGCCTCCCTCATTGCGTTATTGGCTGTTGCGTTATTTGCACAAATTAGCCTATGAATAACCGATTTTCGCTGCAGAGAGACACTAAATTTTCGCAATTTACCAAATTCCCTACAATTTCTTCAAGCTTCCACTCCTAGCCATACCTCATCTTCGTATTTCGGTCCAAAATGAACCGGAAGCTCGATTTAATCGTATGTGAGTGTAAATAAAAAAAAAAATAAAAAAATTTTCGTATATTTCGGTCCGACCAAAAGCCTAAATAAATGATTCCCAGCCTCCCTCATTGCGTTATTGGCTGTTGCGTTATTTGCACAAATTAGCCTATGAATAACCGATTTTCGCTGCAGAGAGACACTAAATTTTCGCAATTTACCAAATTCCCTACAATTTCTTCAAGCTTCCACTCCTAGCCATACCTCATCTTCGTATTTCGGTCCAAAATGAACCGGAAGCTCGATTTAATCGTATGTGAATGTAAATAAAAAAAAAAATAAAAAAATTTTCGTATATTTCGGTCCGACCAAAAGCCTAAATAAATGATTCCCAGCCTCCCTCATTGCGTTATTGGCTGTTGCGTTATTTGCACAAATTAGCCTATGAATAACCGATTTTCGCTGTAGAGAGACACTAAATTTTCGCAATTTACCAAATTCCCTACAATTTCTTCAAGCTTCCACTCCTAGCCATACCTCATCTTCGTATTTCGGTCCAAAATGAACCGGAAGCTCGATTTAATCGTATGTGAGTGTAAATAAAAAAAAAAATAAAAAAATTTTCGTATATTTCGGTCCGACCAAAAGCCTAAATAAATGATTCCCAGCCTCCCTCATTGCGTTATTGGCTGTTGCGTTATTTGCACAAATTAGCCTATGAATAACCGATTTTCGCTGCAGAGAGACACTAAATTTTCGCAATTTACCAAATTCCCTACAATTTCTTCAAGCTTCCACTCCTAGCCATACCTCATCTTCGTATTTCGGTCCAAAATGAACCGGAAGCTCGATTTAATCGTATGTGAATGTAAATAAAAAAAAAAATAAAAAAATTTTCGTATATTTCGGTCCGACCAAAAGCCTAAATAAATGATTCTCAGTCTTCCTCATTGCGTTATTGGCTGTTGCGTTATTTGCACAAATTAGCCTATGAATAACCGATTTTCGCTGCAGAGAGACACTAAATTTCCGCAATTTACCAAATTCCCTACAATTTCTTCAAGCTTCCACTCCAAGCCATACCTCATCTTCGTATTTCGGTCCAAAATGAACCGGAAGCTCGATTTAATCGTATGTGAGTGTAAATAAAAAAAAAAATAAAAAAATTTTCGTATATTTCGGTCCGACCAAAAGCCTAAATAAATGATTCCCAGCCTCCCTCATTGCGTTATTGGCTGTTGCGTTATTTGCACAAATTAGCCTATGAATAACCGATTTTCGCTGCAGAGAGACACTAAATTTCCGCAATTTACCAAATTCCCTACAATTTCTTCAAGCTTCCACTCCAAGCCATACCTCATCTTCGTATTTCGGTCCAAAATAAACAATTAATCCTCTCTCTTTTTCCTCCCACGTCTATCCAATATCCCGACCCATCCTCAGCCTCTCTGCATCCCGTTTGCTTCATCGGGGCAAACGAGGTATCGTTGATTCGCTTTCAACGACAATCGCACCTTTTCTGTGCATCTTCGTCCTCGATTCTCGCAGAATCTCGCTGTATTTCGGTCCATTGCGTTACAGGAGCAGCCCGCCGCGTGAGCCATTTGTCCGCGGAAAAAGGAAAGCAACGATAAATCGTCGGTTTTTTTTCTCCGTCACGAAAATTCGTTTTATTATTCTCAGAGTGATCAAACGACTCTGAAACCTCTCTATCGTTGCTCTTCGTAATATCGTCATCGACGTGAGGACGTTAGGGGAGCAAAAAAAAAATGATTCACTCGTTCCTCTTCGCTCCCTCGCTCGACTCTGGGAATAATACCGACCGCGGGAGGAGAACTCGTATAATATTGTCGTGTCAAAGTATAATGCGTCGACTCCGGGAGCATATCCCCCCCCTGCCCCTCGCCCCATAGCTCTTTCTCTTCTTCATGCGAAACCTTATTACCGCGTGCAGGCGCTCTTTATATACATTTAAGCTGTCAGGTGAATATCTTACCGAAAGGCTTCCATAAGCCTTTCGATGAAGCTATAATTCTCGAAGGATGATAATGAACCTCCGCCTCCTGGGGGAGAGGCTGCCGCTATTAAATATCGCTTTTCCCCGCCGCCGCTTTTACGTTCATACGCGTCGTCGTTTTCGATACTTTGAGGACGTTTTAAGCCCGAGAGGATGATTAAAATCGACGAGCGAAAATCACGATGAATCTCGCGTCGGTTTGGGTTTTTTTTTTTTATTTTTTTTCACATTGACAAGGGCGGGTTCTGCCTCGTCTCGCTGCCGAATCTCACCCCCCCCCCTGGAGACGGCTGTCACCTCGTCGATTTACCCTTGTACGAGACCATTTCCGGTGGTCACCGATCCTCGATAAAATTCGAGAGCCCGCGTGTCCTCTCGGAGATTCTCGAGACTGCTGACTCGCAATCCCACCGCGAGACGCCGCCACATTCTCTCGTCTACGTCACTCACCGATATAAGGGTCGGCTTCCTCCTCGCGAGACTCAAATTTGCTTCTCCGAGCGTCGGATATTCCGTGGGAAGGTTTTTGAAAAGCGTGGTGAACAATTTATGATGGGAAAAAGATCGGTACGCCTCCTGGAGGGGAAATGAGGGTCGCTCGAGGACAAGGTGAGGAAAACGTACGTCGCATTCGCGAGAAAATCGAATTGGCGTCGGATTCCTCGGAGGGTTTGCGCAAAAGATGGAAAAAACGCGACAAACAATTTACGAACGGAATAAAAGGGAGCGATATGCCCCAGCGTGGGGGTAACGCGGGTCACGAATCGAAAAAAAAGAAAACGAAAACGAAAAACGACTCCCCTGTCGCGTTTGCAGCGCGAGCGAAGCTCCCGCGTACTTCCGGTGAATGAATTTACTTGACTGAATAAAAAGAACGTCGGGGAAGAGGGGCAGCGGAGAGGAGGATATATATTACATCACAAAGTTCAAGGGACAGCCGGTTGTACGCTTTTTTTTCCATTTTGTTTCATTTTTTTCTTCGCGTCTCGAAACGAACTCGACTGACCCTCGGAGAGATTCATCTCGCGAGCGGCGGGAGGCTGCAGCGACCGCGCGAGGGAAAATTGTTGCAGAAAAAAGCGAGAGGAGAGAGAAACGACAGGCCGACCCGGCTGAACAGCAGCCGAGCTTTAATTTTCACGAGGTGAAAAAAAATGGAAAAAAAAAAACGAAACGTCGCGATGAAAATGGGAGAAACCCATCCTCGGGTATCGAATTGCGAACCCGAGGAGGAAGCGGAGGAGGGGCGGAAAAAACTCTCGTATATTAAAGACGCTCTCGCAGGGCAACCGGAAGTGCATCTCTCCCGCGTACTTCCGCGTTATTATTATTACTTTCGGTATTTCGGAGTGAAACAACGCACCAACGATCATGTACCGAACAATGGGAATCGTACAACAAAGGGCACAAACCCCGGGACTCGAGCTCATTCCTCCTACTTGTCTTTTCTTCGCCATTTTTTTTTTTTTCAAGAATATCAAAATTTCCGATAAGAATTTCATTCTCATTCTCCAATGGGAGAAACTCGCTTTTTCGAAATGTACGTCAAGGCAGCTTCCCCGGGAGCATCTTTGTCCCGGAAAATCCTGTGGAGGACGAATTTTTTCCCGGAGAAAAACCACAGGACTTCCCGGTTACGAGCGATGTTCCAAGCGCGCACTTGTCTGACGGCGGCATTCTCATTCTCGCCGTGCGCAATTTCGTTCGAGAGTCGAGAAACGGCACTTTCATTTTTCATCATCGAATCGCCCGCGCAAACTTGCACGCGGTCCTCGAGAGCACAAGGGGGAACGGGACCTGGGTATTATCGTACGAGGGAGAGTCCGGGATGAGTGCCGCAAAGAGCCGACGTGGCTCTGGAATAGGGTGATTTCGCGTAATGTCCTTTTGGCGGAGTACAGAGCCAGTGGAGGGGGGGATACCGCGTTTCCAACCTCATACAGCCTACTACGTGGGAGGCTGTACGATCGCGATAAAGCGAAAGAAAGTACGACGAGACATCGTCGTTTTATGGTTTTCTTTCTTTTTCTCTGTACTTTCCGAGGCAATAATAGATGAAACGTGGCTCCCGCGGAGTCGAGTGTAAGCTCGAGAAGAGCGAGTACGAGGGACGAAGCAACAAAGCACACGAGAGTCGAATAAAAGGTGAATACGACGAGTGGCGTTCGTAGGAGGGAAAAAAATGGTGTCTCGCGATAATGCGGATGCTGGTTGACGATGATCGTGAGGAGAGCTTCGAACTTTGTCTCGCGTCTCTGTCTGATGCCTCGATAAAAATTGATTATCGGCGATGAGAGTGCTGGGAGAGAGGAGAAATAAGCGGTCGTTAAACTTCCGCGGTCGTGAGGAACTTAACATTCTTCGGACGAATTGTTCCGGCGGAAATTTCACACGAACTGCGAGCACTTGAGAGACTGGCGAATCTGCCGACGAAGAAGTGCAGAAGAGTGCAGAAGTTTCTGGAAAAGTGGCGAAAATTGGGTCGAAATTGTTTTTTTCTCTCAATTTTCAATCTTTCTGGAGCTTGTCCGGTCGGAAATTCTTTGCTGATTACGGAAGCCGCAGAACCGGATCGAGTTGATTCACTAAAAGGATCGCCATTTCTTTTTCGTTTGAGATAGGCGCCCCAACTTGCGCTTGTTCTCTGGGCAATTGTTGAGGCTTCAAAATGCCGTTTGGTTCATCGAGATATCTTGATTTTTCGATTTTTGGCAGAATTTTGAAGACGGACCATCGATTTTCGCCAATTTTCCCATACATACCCCTTTGCGTTTTTTTCGCCGATTTTCGACATCGATTTTGAGGGGGAAGGAATTGAGCTATCGGCATTTAACTTCCACCATTTTCTAAGTCTACTCGAGAGCGTCTCAAAACCCCCCCAAAAAATGTATGTAGCATAATTATCAACGCAGTTATGACCACTCGAAATTTCGACTTTTCGACGATTCCGAAAAAGTGGCCAAAAACGATGAAAATTTTTCTTTTCGAATTTTCAATGATTCACCACCCTCATCGATCGCAAATTTTCCGCCGATTACAAAGCTCATCGACTTTTCCGCGAAAACTCGAAATTTCCGCGAAAAAACGCAAAAAAAACAAAAGTGAGACGCCGAATTTTCGATAAAATATCTCGGCACGCGGTACGAAACATTTGTTTCCCCTCCGACTCTCGAAACACACTGGAACCTGCATAAAACGGAGTGAATTAGCCAAGCTCCGGAGTGAAAAATTGGACATTCGAAATTCGCACGGAATCCAAAGTATCCTCATCGTTTACACGCTTTTTCGGTCAACAATGAATTTCGCCTTCCCTTTTTTCCGTTTCATTTTCGCAGCGGAACTTTCGAACGAAGAAAAAAAAAAAAAGAAAACTTCTCGAGGTTTATTTCCACGAGTAGCTCCTTGACCCCGAGTGATCCGACTGTATGGACAAACGCTCAACCCCTTACCTCCCCCCCCCCCTCCTCCACCCCTCACATGAGCATAAAGTTGCATACGCGTATAGAAAAACTCCGTAAGAGAATTATGAATGCGAGGCCAGTTGGAAATTCATCCACAAAATATAATCCACCTGCGCTACCACGCTGGAAATGGCTTTTGCTCAAAACAGCGCGTATAAAGCGGTATATAAAAGTTGCCAGTGGCGTTTAAACGCTATGGCTATTGCAGCGCCTCCCCCCCCCCCCCACGCCCCTCAAACGAAAAGCTCCGTACCGCGTTTCCAAGTTGGATTCCTCTCTGGCGAAAGCTACACGTATGCTCGTTAAAACCTTATATATCGTCGAGGATATACTTTTGCCTTAAGGGGGGAGACCCGCGACGTAATAACGCGGATCCTCCCGCGGTGGCTCGGTAACGCTCGACCTTACACTCTGAGGATAGCGGGAGGGGCGGGACGGCTGTGAAAATGGCAAACCGGAAACGGACCGCCTTCGGTCTGTTTCCGACGAACAAGACGATTTTTCCGTTCCTTTTTGCTCGCCACTTTCTCTTTGGCTTTTTTCGCCATTTCGAGGGAAGACAATCATCGAACGAACCAGCTTGGATGATTTTTTTTTTTTTTCATTTTTGTTTTTTGCGTCGCAGATTTCGCTCCGCAAGATGGCGGCGGCCAAAAACGTATATTCGCGCGCTGACGGGCGCAACTCGGCTGTTTTTGTTGAACAATCGGGCATGGCTATAGCTGCGCGTCCATCAGGATGAATTAATTGCGGGGATTCCACGGGCGCGGATTGCGTCCAATAGCGATAAAGCTCCGCGTCGTGCTCTCGCGCGTGTATACGTGCGATGAACGCGAAGGTATTCGCTATCTAAGCGAGAGAGGACTCAAATATGTAGATTACCGGATGGTGCTGCCTCGCTCTCAAACCACCCGCATAAACACACATTAGGGTGGGAAAAAAAGAGGATTCGTCTCTTGGCACCGAAGGAAAGATCGATCGGGACACAAATTTCTCGGTCCAAAAGATCTCTCGGGTTCAAACCGATCCAACGAGGAATTTCGAGAACACCGCGTCATTTTCCCACGAGACCAAAGTATCAGCGACGACAAGGAGCGATAAAAAGGTCATCCGAGCGTTTTTCACGAAAACCCTTCGCGGAATTTCCAACCCCAGCGGCCCGAAGATTCCAAAGTCAAAGGCCGAGGTTTCCCTCGTTAAAACGAGATGCAAAAAAATCGCGAATCTCGATTCTATCTCGCCTATCAATTTTCCATCGAGTCGAGATGAAAAAGAAGCGTTTTTCCGCTTGACCCACCCTAATGCACACACCTGCACACGTGAAGCGAGTGCAAGGGATGCTGTATGTGTATACACGCGTATGCAACCCAAACCCAACCCAAACCCAACCCAAACACAACCCAAACACACGCATATACGTGTAAACATGTATATACACATTTACAGGATCCTTTCAGTCACTTCGTTCGTGTATTATTCCGTTAGAAAGCGGGGAATGGCCAGCGGCGAAATTTCGTGTTTTGCATTTGCATGCCCTACGTGCTTCCCCACAGCGATGCTCTCCCGCAATACTCGTTGTCCAACGGTTCGCGTGTCCTATCGCGTTATCGTCGTACACATCCGTCCGTGTGTCTTTCCACACACAAACACACACACAAAAGCGTATCGACGGTGTGTGTATGTGTGTGTGTGTGTAACGCAGGGGATGATTCTCGCCGCGCGGTTATTATGCCGCACGTTCGTACGCTGCGCCGCTCGTCCATCCTCGCACCCTCGTACCCGCCCGCAATTCACTCCCGCGGCATATAAAGGAGAGATTCGAGGTGGCTCGCAAGGCGGAGGATGGATTTTCAATGGCAAGAAAACCGAGAGAGAGCGAGAGGTATAATCACGACGCGGTAACGCTTCATTCCGTTAATTTGCGCGCACTTCCGGTTCAGCGTACCGCGAAGACCGTGTTTTTGTCTCGTGCTCCTCGTGGATGCCGCGCCTCTCTCTCCCTCGCCCGCAACCGCAACCCTCTTCGGGCTACCACCTTCGACTCACCCCATCTTCTTCACGCGTGTACTTTATTCGAAAAGAGCAATCTTCGCGCTTGAAACGCGACAGCCGCGAAAACCTTCCAGCGTCGCGAGCCGTTGCTACCCCCGGCGAAAAACCGTCTCGAGAAGGACATTTCCGCCATTTTGAAGAAACCGCTCTTTGCCGAAAAAAGGATGAAAATCGAAATTGCCATTGGCAATTTCGACGACACGTCCGTGTGGAAAAAGGAAGCATTCTGTCGCGACTTTGGTACCGATTTTAGGGATCATACGCCGTGGATTCGTTGAGATCGCGCGTGAAAACTTGAGATTTACGATTTGGGGGCTAGCGAGGGGGAGGGGCGAATTCCCCCGTAGCGTAGGCCACGCTGGGTAATTCGAGCTTTTCACCGCGAGTATACGGCTCTGGCGCCGTACAACACGACGAATTTCCAACGGGAGGAGGAATGAAATTTTAATCAAGAGGTCAACTCGCGCGCCCCTTGTTTCCAACCGGTTCGCGCGGGCTTTTGTCCGTTTCGTCCTGAATGTTCACCGTCGTGACAATGGGATCACCGGGGGGTCTATAACTAATGACTCGTGATAGACGAAGGGCCAACTCGACGATGTTATACACGCGCATATGTCCGCGTGTGTGTGTGTGTGTGTGTGTGGAAGCGAAGCTCGAACAATCGAGCGGCCCAAAAGTACATTACAACTAGGTCGCCCTGACTAATTTGTGATTTAACAGAGCAGAGCCAATCAGAGTAGGGAGTCATTGATTGCAATCAATCAAATAACTATCGAAAAAGGGTTTGTCGAAAAAAAAAAAAAAACACCACACTGTGACTTTTCTTTTTCCCCCCGATATCTCGACAACACCTTTTTTTTGCTACCAAAACGAACCAACTTTGGCGCGCGAGAAAATTTTCTGATTCAACATCGCTGCTGAATAATCCGTCTCGTCGAGTTTCGCGACGAGTTTGCGTTTTTTTTCATTGCGATATCAAGGATACGTACTTGAAATTCTCATGATGGAAATTATTGGTCGCGATGGAAAACCGTGAAATATGCGACAGTCGCGTTTGGATCTTCTCTCGGATATTTATTCATCACGCTCGCGCCCGATGTTTCCCATCCGCGAGAGGGTAGTTTTTCTTTTTTTTCCTTCTTTGCCGTGATCATGAATATTTTATACGCGATATATACACGTCGCGGAGCGTACGAGGATACATCGGGATGTCGCGTCCGCGGGATGACGCTGCTGTTGCTTCCGCGGAGCGCGGATATCGACCTCTTGCCCCGGACCCGCTCCCGAACCTCCTGCTCCCTCGTTTCCGGTCTTTACTGCACCGACCGTATCGGAAAATCTCGGCATTGTGTGCACACAAAAACACACGCGCGATTGTATCTCGAAATCGGCGATAAAATCGTTGAGGCCTCGCGGCGAGGTGAATTCCTCCTCGAGGAAGGATCATCGGGCTTTGCGCCCTCCTCGCGAGCTCTTACGTAACAATAACGGGCCACCAGGGTGCGCTTTTGTCTCGGTGATTTACAGGGCCTGAGATCCAGCTTCGTTAAGGTGGTTCCCGGGGCCATAACGCCTGTTCGGAAATTTCGACTTTTCGGCTCGGAATTTTTGCGAAAAACATGCCGCGCGATTTTACCTCTCGATGTTAGTCGTCGTTTCGCTGACGTCTGATTCTTGGGAACTAAGAATTCCGACGTTTTTTTTTTTCGGAAATTTCCTTCGCGAGTTTCTGTCCCTTGCTTAAGGTAGTTCTATCGTTTTATCGTTTTCTTAAGATTTTGTTGAAAATTTAAATACGTATTCTTTGATGTCATATATACGTGTGTAATAAATTTTGGAAGGTTTTACCACGTGGAAGTTGAGATATTTATTGGTAAAAATCACAATTTTCGGTAGTCTCTCGTAAGAGCGCGTGTTAAAAGTTGCATTTTCATCAATGAATATCTTGGCTTCTACGTGGTGAAGCCTTCTAAAACTTTGCATACATTTTTATGCAACATCAAAGAAGATTTCTTGAGTTTTCCAAAAAAATCTTAAGAACATTTTTTTCGCAATTTTTGTAATTATAGAGCAAGCACATATCACCTGGGATGACCGTGAATTTGGAGTATGCTGTTCTCTAGTCGATTTGCAACAACTTTTCTTATTTAACCGAAGCCCGCGAACCATTTTGTATGTGAGAAAAACTGCAAAACAATTTCTCGATTTGAATCTAACGATAGAACTACCTTAAGGAGCTTCGCGGGAATCCGACGGCTTGGAATTTTACACGGTCATGGAAAAGAATTCATCGCGCGACTACCCTCGGAATTATTCATGGATCCACCACGTGTGTGCTTATTGAGAAAAAAAAAACATTCGCGCAAAAGTTTCGTTTCCGAAACGCTTACGGCGGAAACACTCTCGTGGGTCGTCATTTTTTTTTTTTTTTCAATAAAGATTTTTCCATTCTCGAGCGCGCAAAAATGGATATAAGAAAAAAGAGCAGAGCGCGGCGAAAATCGGGATGAAAAATCCGTCGTTTTCTTTTTGAGGTCAAAGGGTGACGGACACGTCGAAGGATTTTGCAAGACGGGGTTTTACCACCGCGAGTATTTTGAGTACGACTCATCGCTTTGAAATCCCCAACAGTCATTGAATAATCCAGGCGAATACGATTTGAATAATTCACTTTTAACCTCGCTTCAACGATCGTTTTGAAAAAAAAAATTAAATCACACGAAACTTTGAAAAAACGTCGACTTTTTGCAATGATTCGCGCGAGAGACGACCATTTTTGTGAAATCTTTGCGATTACGAGGAAACTTCAATCGCGAATAAGCGTCTCGATGCTTTTACCGTCAAACCGGAAGTAGGAACCGTAAAAAAATCCGTCGTTTTCCGTTCGAGGTCAAAGGGTGACGAACACGTCGAAGGATTTTGCAACCCGGGGTTTTACCACCGCGAGTATTTTGAGTACGACTCATCGCTTTGAAATCCCAAACAGTCATTGAATAATCCAGGCGAATACGATTTGAGTAAATCGCTTTTAACCTCGTTTCAACGATCGTTTTGAAAAAAAAAATTAAATCACACGAAACTTTGAAAAAACGTCGACTTTTTGCAATGATTCGCGCGAGAGACGACCGTTTTTGTGAAATCTTTGCGATTACGAGGAAACTTCAATCGCGAATAGGCGACTCGATGCTTTTACCGTCAAACCGGAAGTAGGAAAACCGCTGATCGCGGGACTCGACGTTGGGCCGAAATGATTTCGTCCAACAGCGTCGGTTTTACCAAAAGTTTCAGACTCGAAGCGTCGTCCTCCCCGAGCTATTTCGAATTCCTCCGAAATCCTAATCTCACGAAACGTCTCAGAGTGCAATTACGCGTTGGACGGGAGTCTAACCGCGTGGTGGGCCTCGCCGGAGCTCCGAAGGCTCTCGGGGGATGAACCAGCGGGGCTTTGCAGCAGCGTGACCTCGGATTAACTCTCAAAGTTGGCGCGTCTGTTCGCGCGTCGTCGTCCGCCGTGACTTCCGGTGCGGCGTTCACCGCACGAGTCATCGCGAAATTTCACCGATATCGTTAGTTTTCCCGCGAAAAAAAAGCCAATTTTTCGTTACTTTTCCAATCGACGAGGGATGACTTTTTTCTCCGCGGCCAGCACTCGTTTGCTCTCATTCGCTTTTTATTCGCGTCGTTTAATCGGCGATTTGAGGGAGGGGGTAGTCGCATTGTTTCGCGAAATTTCTGTCGGGGAGATCGCGAGGCCTCCCGTGGGCATTCTCCACGTGCGGATACGCCGGACAATTCGAAATCCGAACTCGGAGGCTGAATACGAGAGCGGTTTTATTTATGCACTTCTGTTATAGACACAGGGCTAATAATCCTGGCCGCAATACCGAAGCCTCGGTGGCTATTCCACCGCTGAAAGTTTCCTTCCCCTCCTTCCTTCTCCGTCCATTTTCTATTTACCAAACTTTCATCGCTCCGCTCCTTTTTCGCCTTCCCCCGTTCGGCTCTTCCGCTCGAGGACGAGCTTTCTCAATTTCTCGTTTCCCGTCGTTAGCCCCGAAAGACATAACAATTATGGCGATCATCGTCGAGCTCGAGAGACATTTCCGAGCGTCTGTCTAAACGCCCGCAAAGTTTGACCTTGCCGTTTCACCGCGGCGATCGCCGAATTGCACCTCTTCGACGAGACGATTTTGAAATTTTGCATTTTCGATTTTTGGCAGATTTTTAGAATCTTTCGCGTTTTTTTTTCTCCAATTTTCAAGCTTCTCGAGTCTACCCGAGGGCTTTTCGAAACACCCCTGAGCGAGCACTGAAGGCGAAAAAAGAGTAATTTTATTTTTTTCTTAAACACGGTTATATTTTTTTTCAAAAGCTCTGAAATTTTCCTTTGACGGTCTCGTTGGAAAGAATAACGAAAAGGAGCGTAAAGCAGGGAGATGTAATTTTCCATCCAAAGTTGGCCATTAATTAACGAAATCCCGACAAAATAACAGTTACGTTTCGAAAAAAAAAGCGAAAAAAAAGAACGCAAAGATAAAAAGATGCCGTCTCGGTATTACTTTGAGAGGGAAAAAGAAGGGCAAAAAGGAGCAAACGTTGGAAAGAAAGTTCCAGCAGCAGCGGGCTAACAACTTGACCGCCCTGACCCCTCGGCGTTTGTTCCATTGCCTCTCGCGCGAGCATAAAGAGATTAAGGCTCTCGGGAATTTAACCCCTCGGGTCTTATAGTTTATGCAAAATCACGGCCAACTTTGTCGACTTCCGAGCGAACGTACACCGTGCAAAATCGTATTAAAATTTCCCGCGATGATAATCAATATGCACGAGAAAGAATTTCCCAAGCAGTCAAACTTTCCCCGTTATCTTCCTACTCCGCTTTTTTCCCCTCTCGTTACAACGCTAATAAATAAATTACGAGAATTTTCCCGTAAAAATGAAAAAAAAAAAAAAAATACACCACCGGGATCACTTCCGTTTTCCCCCTCTGCGCACCGTCGAGTATCGCGATCGAGTGTGAAAAATGTATTTTTGAAAAAAAATGTATTTTTTTTCAAAAATACATTTTACCTCGAGTATTCTCACGGCGGAAGTGGACGAGACAAAGGACGTATGGAAAATTAAAACGAGAACAAAGACCGAGTAACAAAAGCACGCGTCTGGGCGGAACAAACTTGGAGAACAAATATGCGGAAAATTAATTAAACCGTGCGGGCGTATGTAAACCTCCGCTGGGCTTAAAACCCCGCGGAGAGTATCGCCGATACCGAAATAATCAATATTTTATTTATTCCCACTGAATCGCAGATATATTCCGTTAATTAACTTTCCACCTCGTCGAAACAATCTCACAATCGACATTTTCCAACGCGAAATTCCGCAATTTCGATCGCTCTGAAAATGTTCATTACTCCCACGGACTTTCCTTCAAAAATAACGCAACACCCAAAAATGGAAATTTCTTTCGTTCCTGTATCGAACAGCGCAGCGTCGGAATAAATTTGCGATCAAAGGTGGAACATTTTTGCGACTAGGAGAAATTGCCAATTTTTCTATCGAGCATTCCGCCCTTTTTTCACTAGCTACGCGCGTTTATTTGCGAGTAAATATGTGTTTTGCGGAGTGCATTAAAATTCAAACTGTATTCCCTCTCGGTGGACAGAGTCAATATGTACCTCTCTCTCTCTCTCTCTCTGTCTGTGTAATATACAATACTGGATATGTATCCAATATTGTGTATAGAGATAGCGGAGGGCTTACTCATGCGTGTTGCCATTATTTATCGGATTTATCGATTATATCCTCGAGGGCGAGCACCCAGCAGGTTTCCGCCTCGATATCATCGTTATTAGGAGTATTATTTTCCCCGATACGTATAATCGCACCGGCGTTACACGTCCATTCCGCTTATCCCCGAGTGAGAATATTCCCATCGATACGTTTCTTACCGCCCGACGAAGAAAATCACGCGCAAACTTTGACATCTACGTTAAAATCCTCCATCTCGTATCTTTTGAAAAAAAATCATTTTTTCTAACGAAAAAAAAATGTTTCCCCGGTAGCGTCGGAATTCCAGCGAGAGAAATTGCACAAAATCGAAAAAATCGACCGAGCGACCGATTTTTCGGAAAATTTCGAGAAAAAATCGGAGACAAAAGTGTCGATGGCAATTTCGTCGAGATAACACGTCGTGGATGACTGTGTTGGCAAGCGAGATACAGGGAGATTAGCGAGAGAGGTTGAAACACGAGACAGGCTAATTCTCCGATGAAAAGGCAAACGCGCACGGATAGCGCGGTGCTCTGATGTTGCTCCTGATGCTCGGGACATCGGAGAGTATACGGGAAGCTCGGAATTTACCAGTGGCTGTACGAGAAGAGATGAGCAACGGCAATCGAGAGAGAGAGAGAGAGAGAGAGATAATTGTTGTACGAGAGAAGCCGAACACGAGGCCTCAGCCAACAGATTCCTCCTTTGGTCCTCCCGGGTGTACGCCGGCAGGACATGAGCTTCCCAAAGAGGAGGAGTAGGAGGAGGAAGAGGCTTTACCTCGGCACACACACGCACAAAGGAACGCCCGAGCTATTCCGGGGAATAGCCCAGGAGGAGTTTCACAAAGTGCACAACGCAACAGACGCTCGCGATACAACGTACATCGTCGGGTCGGATCGCATCGATTTGCATTTATGACCGGTGAAAGCTCCAAAGAGCATCAGCTTGACCAAAAGGGGACTTTGCCCTTGCGGTTCGCGATGTCAAAACTTTTCGGGCAAACATCGTCGAAGGGGTCGCGGGAAAGAAGATCGTGGCTCTTTGGGGGGTGTAAAGACATGATACACGACGACAAGTGACCGGTATTCGGTACCGAGGAAGTCGACCCGGTCAACCCGGTGGATTTTCGGGTATCAAAAGCCGTCGAAGGGGCTTCGGGTCTCCGGTCTCCGCGGAAGGTTCTGAGAGGATAAGGAGCGGGGGGGAGGTCGAGGGGATATGAAAACGCCTCTTCAAAGTGTGGTTTATGGAAAGGAGGTACCATGGCAGACAACGGCCATTACAGCTCGGTTGATAAACCGCATTATCCCTCTTGATGCTCTCACGGGCCTGTCAGTTTGAGCCTCACGGCTCGTGCACCTGACTCGCAATTCTCGCCTCTCTCTCTCTCTCTCTCTCGGGTATTACGAGTACACGTTGGGGAGCACACATCTTGGGGCATTAATGGCGCGTTCCTCCTCGTACGATGTTGCATGTATTCCGCGTGGGTGTAAACATATATATATATATGTATGCGCGTGTATTTTATACCAGGCGCCATCTTGCGTTTAACGCTGGAGGACCAACGACCGACTGCAATCCCATTACCCGTCCCTGTCGCGGTGCGCACACGACTCCCACGAGCTTCTTGTCCTACGTGCTATCGAGTTTCAACGAATAATCCCCGCGTCTCTCTCTTTCTCTCTCCGAACCTTGCCGGATCTCGAAAAATCTTCGTCGATCGCGGCCATCAAACTTTTTCGAAACTTGCCGAGAAGAGAAAACGAACAAGCTCAAGGATGCTCGCGAAGCATTTTCAACATCGTGTTTCGGAGGAAAACCCCGTAGCTGCGCCGTAATCAGCGATCGAGAGTCTTTCGACTCGATCGAACAAAAGAGCTCGTCAACGCCCCCCCTTTAGCGTCGACGGACGGGAAACTGCGCGCTCCCGCGGAGTCTTAAAAGCTGAAGGGTTCTTGACGAGTTTGGCACAACTTTAAGGGTTGTGGAGAGGGGGAGGGTTGTTCTTATCGCGACTGCTAATCACCGCCGGTTCCTAGGAGTCATCGGTGAAAATATTTGCGAAATATGTTTCTTCGAAATTTCCGGAAGTTCGGAAGAAACGGACTTGATTTGTTTTGACCTTGTTTTTTGTCTTTCGCAAATTAGTCATTTATTAAAATCGGCATTTTGCGGTTTCTGTTCACGACAGTCCCGATATCGCACGTCGTCGCGATCGTCGGCGAGCCAACGTACCTGCCGTGCGACATATCGACGAATCACGACGGCGATTCCGTTCATCTCGTCCTTTGGTATCGCGAGAATCTCGACACGTCGGTCTACAGGTTGGTAAAAATCGTTTTTTAACCACTTTGAAAATTCATCGTCGTTCGTACATCGATATCGACATCGGGAGCAGCGTTGATCAAAAAACTTCACCGATTTTCGTCGCGAAACAGGCCTCCGGAGACGGAAATTCAACGAAAGGCCGCAAAAAACCGGATGAAAAATTTGATCAGCGCTTCTCCTCCTATTTTTCTCTCGTAAATCGAAATCTCTCGCTCTCTCCCTCTCTTTCACTACCGGCCACTATTATCGATTCTACGACTCGTTCTTTATTTAAACAACGTTTGTATGCACATCTATTTCAACAGGACATCTGAACGTGAATTTGGTGAATCATGTCCGCTTTTACTTTGTTAACCATCCATATCAGTAGTTCGATTGATATAGTCTATTAACTATCCGTCCACACTGAGAAAAAAGATTTGGTTGTATCTTGGCATACCAAACTTTTGTTAGACTTTCAGCGAAATAATTTGTTTGCTTCCAACAAATAAATTCATTATATCTCGACGATACTAAACGTTTGAATGATTTTTAATGAAACTGTTTCTTTACGCCAAATAAATGTTTTCATCGACCGCAATTCATTTATAAAAAAAGAGACCTACTTGACTTCAATAAAATTCTATTTAGGGACACTTTTTGGATTGCTATGTCTCGCTATGTCGTTACTAATACCGCGTTGCTATGTCGTTATTGAGAAAGTGTCGCTATGACACTGTCTATGACGCGTTTTTTCTCCTACCAAACGATTTATTTGAAACAAATGAATAATTCTTTGACACAACGAAATCCTTGATGAATGGAGTACTACATAGTCTAATAAAGCATTTATTTAAATGAAATAGGTAGTTCAGTAGATGATACTTGCAAAACTTGTGAATAGAAATATCACTTTTGTTTGAATCTAATAAAATGTTTCTTTGCAATTTACACTTAAAAAAGAATTTGTTTGAAATAACTAAGGCGAATCAATTATAACTGTTTTATTAAGTCGAACAAATGTACTTGTTGAAATACACAAAAATTTGATAGTTTCAAAGAGAAAATTATGCTACTATACGCTATTTGGTTGATGGAACCAAACTATTTTTCTCGGTGCAATTAACTTAATATATTTAATATATTTAATTTAATTTAATCATTATAATCAGCTACGTTATATGTACACACTGCTGCGTCTGTCGCTTTTGTTTGAATCTGTCTCACAGGCTGTACTTGGTGCTTACATGTTTTTGCCCCATAGTGTTTCTAGGGCATAATAAATCGTTTTCAATTTCAATTTCAATTTCTCTTGGGATACCCGGAAAGAGTACCCTGACCCAATATTTGACAAAACGAGTGTGAAAAAAGAGGCGATACGAAATTGACGATAATTTTGCAGTCTGGACGCGAGAGATCGCGACTTCCGGAAGGCCGAGAGATGGTCGGACAACACGGTGTTCTCGAACCGGGCGTCGTTCATCCTGAACGAGCAGCCGGCGCTCCTCGGGGTTGATCAAATAAGGGAGGAGGACGCGGGTGTTTACCGATGTCGGGTTGACTTTCAAATTGGACAGACGAGAAACTCCAAGGTCAATCTAACGGTCATAGGTGAGTGGGACTCGAGTCGTTTCGTTTTTTCCCAAGGTCAAATCGTTACCCGGGTCGCGGTTCAAGGTCAGGCGAATTTTCGAGACGAAATTACCCCTGGGTGTTGAAATTTCGCGAAAAACTCAAAGAGGGAGGGTTTTTTCGTTGTCGTCGTTGCTGTTTTCTTTTTTTTTTCATTATAATGACCTCCGGTGGCGTAATTCTCGACGGAAACACGAGGGGGGGGATCGGAAAGTACGGTCTCGCGGATGAACAACCCGAAGGTGCCTCCGAGCGACGGGAAGTTGCCGCGCGAAATTTTCCAGCGACTTGTTTTTTCTCCTAATGAAATGCCGGCTCTTCATGCAGCTCCGAGTCGCGTTTCTCTCTCTCTCTCTCTTTCTCCTCGTTTCTTTTTCGTCCTTTTGTCATTCGGCTTTAATCCGCGCAAGGTGCGTGGAGGCGTAAATTGCGCTTGAGGATTTTCGTGCCCCAGCGACAAACGGGGAGGAAAAAAAAAGCACGCACACGAAAATAAAGAGCAACGCACGGGGTGGTTCTTTTTTTTCATTTTCTTTTTTGCCCCCCCTCCCCCTCTTCGCCCCAGAGTTCCGTTTTTGTCGTTTTGTCGAGGTTAAGGAGTCGAGCCTTCGAGCTGCCTCGTGCGCTCCGCAGCCATTTTGTTTGCGCGCGTACCGTTGTTTTTTCTTTCAATTTTTTATTCTCACCTCGAGCCTCCGCGGCGCGGCCGAGAGGCAAAAAAACGTACCCTCGCACACGGGCGGTTTTCCGCGGAATCGCGAGCGGTTTTCGGAACTTTGATTTTTCCAAAATTTCCCACCACGGAGTAGCGGAGTTTTTTTTCCGCGGAATTCTCGGGCAAATTTCAAAATGGAACCTCGATCCTCGCCATTTTGAGGAAAAAGCAGAGAAAATAGGCATGAAAAATCAAGGTTCGAAAAATCGTTCGTCTTGACACGGAAAGCCCCATACACGTGCATATACTCGCGTACGTCAAAGGTAAAGTATCGCGACGTGGTGCACGCAACGCGGACTACTCCCCGACCCGCCGTTACATCGTTCGGGGGAGAGTCGCGAGAAGCGCCGACAACGAGAAGGGTGTATTTCAAGGGAGAAGCCGAGAGAGAGGAGGAGGGGGGGGGTAGGTTGGTGCAGCAGGAAAAGCGAGAGAAAGAAGCCCGAAAAAGAAAAAGCAGAAAACGCGTTGTGAGTCACGGAGAATACGTCGTTGGAGGGAAAAAATAAAAAATAAAGTAGAAAGAAAAACGGGGGTTGGAGGAGGAGGGGGTGAAACACACGTAGAGCAGCGAGTAGGAGAATGCGAGGGAGGACAATGAAGGATGGCAAAGGGCGGCGGCGGGAGGAACGGGAGTCGCGCACGCGGGAGTGAGAATGAGTCGCGGTGCAAAGCCCGGAAAAGGAAGAAGCCCGCGGAGTAGAACAGAAGGCTCGGAGAACAGTGCGAAAGACGAGAGGAGCGGCGGCGGCGGCAGCGGCGGCGATAAAAAGAAGACGAAAAAAGAAGAAAAAAGAGACTCGGAGGAACATCCGGAGTTCACCGCGCGAGGTACAGAGAGAACACGAAGCCGAGGATCAAAAAAAGAAGATGGAAACAAGAAAAAGAGAGAAGGAAAACGAGACTGGAGGAGGAAAAAAGCGGAGAGACAAAAGCCGGCCGCGAGAGGGACGAGGGGCTGCAGCACACGGGCTGAAGAACGCCGGCGAAAAATGGATAAAAGAGGATGAGTAGTTCGGGGGGAGGAAAAAATCCAATTAACAATACACCGTTAGGACTCGAAGCCCACCGCTGAGGGGATGAATGGCAAGATCTTGACTCGCACCCTCCATGCTGCGGTTGTTCTTCCACGCTTTGCACCTTTACACGCTGTTGTCTGCGTACGATCGCTCGCACACACAGAGAGCGACGCATCCTCCGCGTTAAAACGCGCGAGTGTGATTAATTAATTCACGGGGAACGCGAGCTCGGACGAGTGGCTCGGAGAGACGAAAAATCCGAGCGAGGACTAGCTTCGAGTGCGTCATGTGTGCGACTCTTTCGCGGGTCTCGAGATCATTTTTTTTTTACATGTTCGACGATAAATCTGTGGTTACACTCATTTTTTTCTCCAACGAATCTTCCCGAGTGTTTGGAATAAAAATGTCCTCAATTCGCAAAGTTTGTTGGGGATTCAAAAATGATTTTTCCGAGCGTAAAGATGATTTTACCGATTTCGAGTTAAGCTGATATATTTTTTTTTCTCTCCATGAATTTTCGTGTATATTCGCGATAAAGCTTTACGATTCGAAACATCAACAGGTCGGCCTGCGAAAAACACGGCGATAACGTACAGCATCGAGAAAACTGCCTCTCCCGCGTCTGTGCGGCATTTAATTGCAGCGTTGGAACGCACGCGAGTTTCGCAACTGCATTATTTTCACGACGAAACCGAGCAGCAAAAACCGTTTGTTACATTTGTTCGGTTTTTCAACTCGTTCCGGGCATTTGTTCTTCCTGGCGGTGAATTTTCCTCTCGACTTTTATCATCCCTCCACCGTCAATTCGCGTTATTATTTTCCTTCAATTTCCAAGTTAATTTTTTCCCTTTTCCTCGCGCACGTCGCTATTTTCGTCCGACGAACGCTTCGAGAGCTTCGCCATCGTTTTTTTCCTCTCTCTTTTCCCCTGATTCTCCGTTCCCTCTCTCTCTCTCTTCGCTGCTTTTTGCCACAAAGCTCTCGAGAGGAGGGTATCTTTCGGGCTCATAAAGTCGTTTTTCGCGAACGAGTTAACCAACGATGGGAGCAGCCAAGATGCTCGAAACCCAGGGGGAAAGGGGAGCTGGATGGATGCAGTGTTCTCACACTGCCGGCTTTTCCAGCTGAAAACTTATTCAATCTCTCGACTCTGGCGAATTTTTTATTTTCCTCCCTCCTCTCCTCGCATCTTTTCCTCATCTTTTACCTTCCGGTGGTGCAAAGATATGGGACAACAAGGAGCGAGAGCAGCTTCCGTCGCCGGTCTTTCTCGTTTGTAATCGACGCTCGCGAGAGGCAGCACCCTCGTCAGTGTGTTAGTTTTCGGATTAAGGGGGGAGGAAAAAAAAAAGAAATCCACCCTCGCGAACGAGGAGGGAACGGGCGCGTCTCAACAGGTTTGCACCGAGGAACGTACAGATTCGCGAGAAAATGGCGACTCTTCAAAATTTCAAAAAATTTCCAAAGAATTCTCTCAACGATGGCTTTTTCGAAAAATCTTTGGACGAATAATCGGATTCCTCGGCTCGAATTTGAAAAAAAGAGAGCGAGGGCGCTCTCCATCTCCTACTTTCAACCCCTCCGCCCCCGGACCGTCTTCATCCAGCGTTCGACTCGGTTAAAAGTTGGACAAACTTTTCTCGCGATACAACAGACGCGAAATAAAAATAAAAGAGACAACAACTGGGAAAAAGATCAGAGTGAAGAAGAGGACGAGTGGGGGGGGGGGAGAAAACGCGAAAGAAAATCCGGTGAGGATCTCGAGCGAGATAACTCGGCGGCGGAGCTCGGGCCGCGTAAATCCCGTTGAATCTTCGAGAAATAACTGTGCGCACGGGGTCGACTCGCACACATTTTTTCCCCCAACGAAGCATCTCGGTTTCTGTTGTCTGAATTTTTGTTTTTTTTTTTTTTTTTTCACCACCAACTTGCTCGTGACTTTGAGGGCAGGTGGGGGGAGGGCATCGCAAAGTTAATTCGGCAAACTTTGCTTCCTCCTCGGAAAGCGGAAGCAAAAGGAGCAGGGATTTCGAGATCCCCGCAGCATCTTTGCATACTTTTCGTTCCGAATAATATACAAAAGGGAAAATTTCATTCAGTTTGGTGTTTTTTTTTTTAAAAATGTCGCCGCTAACGGGGGGTTGAAATTTTTCGAAAACCGAAATCACAACCCGAGAAATCCGATTCTCTCGAGTTCATCTTGAGAAAGAGTGTGAAAAAAGGGGAAAAAAATGGTAAAAACGGAGTATCGAGGTCACATTTGCGGTACGAGGACGGGGAAAACGTGCCCGCGTGAAATCCGTCTGATCGACCGTCAGTCACGATTCCACTCGGGTTTGCAATACGTGTACACGCACACACGTGTATCGCAGCATCCTCGTTGGGAATCCCGCGAGATTGCGCTTTGAGACAGCGATAAGAGGGAAAAGGAGAGAAAAAGAGCCGGGAGAATGCTCCTTTCGCGTGAAAATTCTCGCCTCTGTTCGTCGAAGAAAAATTCGCCACGTTCTCGCCGCGGAGGAAGAGAGAGAAAGAAAGCCCTCCGCCGTATTTGCATCGATACGCGAGGCGGGCGCGCGTGAAAAAAAAAAGAAAGACGAGGAAAAGCAAAAACAGAGTGGAAAAACAGCGACGAGACGTTCGGGTAACGCGAGCGGAAACGGCGATAGCGAGGTATCGTAAAAAGCTTTCGGATCGCGAATGTCGCGAGAAAACGAAAAACCGATCAAAGAATTCGCGTTTTCTCTTCTCGCTTTTCATTCTCGGAGAGGAAAAAAAAACAAATCATCGGGATGCGGGAAAATGTTTCTCCGCGCGATTTTCCTCGAGAATATCATTTTGCAAAAATCAGCTGTTTTTCCTCGCTCGGTGTTTGCCCACCCGAGCCATTCCCCGGGGTGTTGAGTCTCCCCGGAGGGAGGAAAAAAGGCTTTTTCGGCGTGTGTACGCGGAGGATGAAAAACGGATGGAGCCTCTTGTCGGCCGAGTGTCGGATGTAGATGGCGCTTTGATACCAATGGCAAACTCGCTGTACGAGCTGAAATTTACTCACACCGTGTTCGACGCTCACCCAGTCGGGAGTGGCGAAAAAAAAGGAAGAAAAGGAGGAAAAAAAGCTCTTGGGCACACGCACACATCCGCACACGGGAATATATCCTCGGAGCGATGGATTCCAAGCGCAATTCCTACGGAGAACCGCACGAGACGAGTGCACTCGAATCGATCGGCTCGTTCTAACGTCGAACGCGTCGGGAGGCATCTCCATCTCCATTGAATCTCTCGCGAGTCCACTCGTCTTGGCCCGTTTCGATTCAACGACTTCCAAACGCGCGGCTACACTTTTCTTTCTCCTCCTTCCACAAATCCACCCTCAGCGCCAGCGACTTTTGCCTCACTGTCATCTTTGTCCCGCCACTCCTCGTCTTTTTTACCCTTTTTTTCAAAACTTGCGCCAACGTGGAAAATTTTCATTTTTCATTTTTCATTTCGAGATATATATATATACAAATTATAAGGAGGGGTGCTAAAAAGTTTTTTTACCACCCTGGTATATTCGTAAAAACGAAGAATTTACAAAATTCTTCGTTTTTTTTTGTAAATTTTGTAAATTTTGTAAATTTTTCGTTTTTACGAAGAATTTGGAATTTCGAAGAAACGAAGAATTTTGTAAATTTTTCGTTTTTACGAATATATCAGGGTGGTAAAAAAACTTTTTAGCACCCCTCCTTGTAATTTGTATATATATATCTCGAAATGAAAAATGAAAAATGAAAATTTTCCACGTTGGCGCAAGTTTTGAAAAAAAGGGAAAAAAGACGAGGAGTGGCGGGACAAGGACGAAGAATTTTGTAAATTCTTCGTTTTTTCGAAGAATTTCGAATTTCGAAGAAACGAAGAATTTTGTAAATTTTTCGTTTTTTCATATATACAGGCTGTGTCAAAATCGAATGCCGATAATTGTCGCGCTGCGCATGGGGGATGAAATTTCGCGGCGAAAAGTCCGCGGGCGCTTTTTGATTAACACGCCGCACGCGGGATTGCCGCAAACTTTGTCAATTAATAACCCGTCGGTTTTCGGGGTGGTACATACGAAAGAAGGAAATTGCGGAATACACTTCCGCTCCGAAATTTCATCCCCGCGCCAACTGCGAATTTTATCAACGGCGAATTTCGAGACACCCCGTATAAACGCGGAAAAGCGTGTAAATGTACATGTTTTCCATCCGGAGATGAAGAAACACATCGCAAATTGTGAAAACTCGTTGAACGGGAAGAAAAAAAAAAGAAGAAAAAAAAAATATGGAAAATAACGATCGGATTCACACGGCCGGACGAGCGACGCGTGAAATATTCCAATCGCGAGGAGAAACTTTTCCGTCTTTGCGCTGCGCCGGGAGGGCAGAGCTTCGCGTTCGAGAGACGAAAGTGTGTTTTTTTTTTGTCTCGTTCCTCTCATTTCGTCATCCGCGAGAGATGAATAACTTACGACGGAGATAACGAGGCTCTTTGGAGGATTAACGAGTCGCGCGAAAGCCCTCCGGTATCGCCGTCGTCCTCTCGATTTTCATCGATCGGATCCGAGGAGAAAAAAGAAAACTCGCGTGTGGAAATGTACTTTCGGTACTCGTTGGTCGTTTATTTATTTTTTTTTTTTCAATCCTTTCTTCATTAACGACTCGAGCGAGATTCTCAAGGGGGGGGGGTTGCACGAAACGCGATATAAGCGACGAGGGCAGCCGCACAAGAATCCCCCGCGAGTACATTCCTGCGGACATCGCGCGATTATAATTTTCTCGAGAAGCTTTCATCGCCGAAAGCCACGGGACAAAAGACACTTTGGTCGACAATAACGCCTCGGTGCAACTCGGGAGAAATCATAAGCTCGAGATCAAAGTATCGCATTTGTTTCACTTTAGCTTCAGCCGTTAAGGTAGTTCTATCGTTAGATTCAAATCGAGAAATTGTTTTGCAGTTTTTCTCACACACAAAATGGTTCGCGGGCTTCAGTTAAATAAGGAAAGTTGTTGCAAATCGACTAAAGAACAGCATACTCCAAATTCACGGTCATCCCAGGTGATATGTGCTTGCTCTATAATTACAAAAATTGGGAAAAAAATTTTCTTAAGATTTTTTTGGAAAACTCAAGGAATCTTCTTTGATGTTGCATAAAAATGTATGCAAAGTTTTAGAAGGCTTCACCACGTAGAAGCCAAGATATTCATTGATGAAAATGCAACTTTTAACACGCGCTCTTACGAGAGACTACCGAAAATTGTGATTTTTACCAATAAATATCTCAACTTCCACGTGGTAAAACCTTCCAAAATTTATTACACGCGTATATATGACATCAAAGAATACGTATTCAAATTTTCAACAAAATCTTAAGAAAACGATAAAACGATAGAACTACCTTAACGTAGTTCTATCGTTTCAATCAAATCGAGAAATTGTTTTGCAGTTTTTCTCACATACAAAATGGTTCGCGGGCTTCGGTTAAATAAGAAAAGTTGTTGCAAATCGACTAAAGAACAGCATACTCCAAATTCACGGTCATCCCAGGTGATATGTGCTTGCTCTATAATGACAAAAATTGCGAAAAAAATTTTCTTAAGATTTTTTTGGAAAACTCAAGAAATCTTCTTTGATGTTGCATAAAAATGTATGCAAAGTTTTAGAAGGCTTCACCACGTGGAAGCCAAGATATTCATTGATGAAAATGCAACTTTTAACACGCGCTCTTACGAGAGACTACCGAAAATTGTGATTTTTACCAATAAATATCTCAACTTCCACGTGGTAAAACCTTCCAAAATTTATTACACGCGTATATATGACATCAAAGAATACGTATTCAAATTTTCAACAAAATCTTAAGAAAACGATAAAACGATAGAACTACCTTAAGGTAGTTCTATCGTTAGATTCAAATCGAGAAATTGTTTTGCAGTTTTTCTCACATACAAAATGGTTCGCGGGCTTCGGTTAAATAAGAAAAGTTGTTGCAAATCGACTAAAGAACAGCATACTCCAAATTCACGGTCATCCCAGGTGATATGTGCTTGCTCTATAATTACAAAAATTGGGAAAAAAAATTTCTCAAGATTTTTTTGGAAAACTCAAGAAATCTTCTTTGATGTTGCATAAAAATGTATGCAAAGTTTTAGAAGGCTTCACCACGTGGAAGCCAAGATATTCATTGATGAAAATGCAACTTTTAACACGCGCTCTTACGAGAGACTACCGAAAATTGTGATTTTTACCAATAAATATCTCAACTTCCACGTGGTAAAACCTTCCAAAATTTATTACACACGTATATATGACATCAAAGAATACGTATTCAAATTTTCAACAAAATCTTAAGAAAACGATAAAACGATAGAACTACCTTAATTATAAATCGTTAAAAGGGCGAAGAAGGGGGGGTGGAGGTGTTGGAGAAGTACATTTTATCAATAACAGCGAGAGACTTCCGGTCGAACGAGTTTTAATTAAACGTGAAAACGAAACCGAAACGCATTTACCGACGAATCCTACGCGTTTCTTTTTTTTTTCCTCGCAGCTTGAAAATCGAGCGAATACTTTGACATCGTCGTCGCGCGGAATTCGATCCGCGTTTCGCGGCTCTGAGCGGAAAAATACGATTATGAGAAGAAAAAAAAAAGGAAACATCGAAAAAACGCGAGAGGGCTGAGTCGAACGGAGTTTGAGAGAAAAATGATTCTTGTTGTATAATCCGAAAAATGGCGCTGGAAGGTTCTGATTGGCACGCTGAGATTCGACGATCTACCCCCGACCGGCCTTTTCTCATTCTCGAGCTTCGTCGAGCATGAAATAATAATTCAATTCAATATCCACCGCTCCAGCCCTCCCCCCCTCTCCGCAATTCTTTCGCGTAATGCAACAGACGATAAATCGATCGAACGGACATTTTTTTTTTTTTTCCCATCGACGACACGAATCGTGATGCAAACGCGTAAAAATCGTCATTCCGTAAAGTCCTCGCAAACAAAAGGATTTTATCGATAACAAAAATTTCGAAAAATAATCCGCAAACGGTTGTACGAAAAATGCGGAATAATTCGTTTCGCACCGCGTTTGAGCGAATTTCGTAATTTTTCAAAGCAAACGCGAGAGAGAGAGCGACTTTTCCGAACGTACATTCACGAGGGATCGGTATTTTCCTTCCGGAGAATTATTTCGTTCGCACAAATTCCTCCTCCGTTCGGCGATGAACGCGTGTATCCCGCCTCGATTTTTTTTTCATTTTTCTCTCGTTGCCGCAGTCAAAGTGAAATTCCGCGCGAGAATAACTCGGTTCACCGCGAATCGATAAGAGTATCTTTGCGGTGCGAGAGGAAAAATATCCCGCGCGCAGCCACGAACGTATGTACGGTTGCTCGAAACATTTTTGCATTTTGGAAAAAAAGAGAAAGAACGGGGGGGAGGGAGCAGCTGAGCGATGAGCCGGAGGCTGAAACGCGATATTCCGCGAGTTTTCTTCGTTCTGTTTCGCGACGTATTCGAGTTACGAACCGCGCGCGGGCGTATCCGGCGGATTATTTCGGATCGCCCGTTTTCCATGAGATATGGCATAAACGCGGCAGCAAGACCGCGGAGATATTTTCTCTCTCCCGTCTGCCCGTCGACGCTCAAAAGAAGGAAAATTGCAAAAGTGCAAAAAGTGAAATAAAACGGAAGCTACTCTCGCGCGTCTCTCTTTTCGTGTTTCTCTTTTTTTGCCATGCTCGGAAATTTCCGAGCGAGGGACACGCGGAATAAAATAATACTCCGCAAGAGAGAAAAGTTCGTGCGGAAAAAAATTATTCAGAGGGGAGAAAAGGGGCAGGAAAAACAGAGATTCGATGATGGTCGAGTATTTAAATGTCGATTAATTCTCACGTATAAAAATTCGAATTTTCCGTTAGGGCAAAATGCGTGTAAAAAAGATGGACGTATTTCGAATTATTTTCGACGGAAATAAAGCGTTTTGGAGTCGAAAGTTTCGTGAACTTTTTTTTTTTGACAACCGCACGTTGGAATAATTCCGAGAGTACAGTCGTACGATGTATTTTTACGGACGATAGATCGCACGAAAGTTGATAAAAACAAAAAAGTTGACGACCACGTTTGAAAATGAATTTGCCGATTATTTCGCTCTTCCCGTGTAGAAATTTGATCTGGACGTCCCGACTTTAGACCGGGCCCTGGTCTGGATTTCCTTGCTTTGGCCTGGTCTTAGTTTTTAGGTAGGGGCCTGGTAAGGGACAAATAGGGAAAATCGGGCTATTCTCGTCAATATTTCCATGTCAGAAAATGCTCATGGCCTGGTCGGGATTTCCATGAATACAATTCTGAGTTCTGAGTTATATACATATACTCCCGATATGCTCGCCTTCGTTGCGCCTAACGCGCAACATTCGTTGGTAAGGCAGTGCGACAAGGGAAAAATAGAATTAAAAATATGATCTTGCTTACATTTGAATTTTATGTTTCAATTTATTCCGTGTGCTCTACTTCCTTATTTCCCTACACAAATGTGTATGATTTCATATTAAGTCTCAGGTCGGATTCCAACCGGGCTGTGGCATGGAATGACATTTGAAAACCAAGTAAGGGCCATGGCTGGGCATGGCTATTTCCCGGCTTACTGTTCTGAGCGGGTGCTGATCAGGCCCTGGTCATTTCCCGATTATTTCCCGGTGTATGGAAATCAAACCAGGCCCTGACTTATTACCCGTTACATTGCTAGCCGGATCCCGGCCTGGCTAGCCTGGCTATGCCCCGATATCAAATCGGGAAAGCCAGTACTGGGCCTGACTTGTTCCCGATCAAAATTTCTACACGGGATATACTCCCGATATGCTCGCCTTCGTTGCGCCTAACGCGCAACATTCGTTGGTAAGGCAGTGCGACAAGGGAAAAATAGAATTAAAAATATGATCTTGCTTACATTTGAATTTTATGTTTCAATTTATTCCGTGTGCTCTACTTCCTTATTTCCCTACACAAATGTGTATGATTTCATATTAAGTCTCAGGTCGGATTCCAACCGGGCTGTGGCATGGAATGACATTTGAAAACCAAGTAATAAGGGCCATGGCTGGGCACGGCTATTTCCCGGCTTACTATTATGAGCGGGTGCTGATCAGGCCCTGGTCATTTCCCGATTATTTCCCGGTGTATGGAAATCAAACCAGGCCCTGACTTATTACCCATTACATTGCTAGCCGGATCCCGGCCTGGCTAGCCCGGCTATGCCCCGATATCAAATCGGGAAAGCCAGTACTCGGCCTGACTTGTTCCCGATCAAAATTTCTACACGGGTTTTCCTTTTCTTTCGTCGCGCTTGACGTCGGCGATATTCCCCCGAAGCGCGATCATGTCCCGATGGAGGGACGAGCTCGCGTATATTGTCAGAGTGCTCGCGCGAGTGAGAAAACTCGAGAAAACCGGGTAGGTCGCGGAAAGATTGCCGCCGGAGAGTGCAATTTCACCCGGGGAATAAAGCCCTGCTCGAGAATCCCGCTGTTTCTCTCGATACTCGCGCGCGAAAGACGTCGAAATCGTTCTTCCCTTTTTTCCGTTTCGTGCCAGCGTCAAATTGAGGACAAACACGGAAAAGTCGCGGTTTTTCCGCGGCGCTCGAAATGAAAACTTTGAAAACACTCAATCGGGTTGGGGAAAAACGAAAATCCGTGTTGCAAACTTCGACGACCTTGAGAACTATTGAGAAACCGAAAAAAGAGAAGAAAAAAGGGTCGAAAAAACCGGGATTTTTGAGATGAAAGTCCCTGTAGGTCGAAGAAAATTCGTGCCTTTTTTTTTACCCTCCCTCATTTCCCGGGACATACTCTTGTACACTCAAAAGTCCTCGAAGCGACAATGCGAACTTGGAGTGGAGTCAGCAGCTTCGTACGTCTCGTACTCGCCATTTGTGCTCCAAAAGAAAACGAGGACAGGGGGGGGGAGAGAAGTAGCGAGAGGGGTGGCAAAGCATCGAGATAAATCGATAGTTCGACGAACGAAATGTGAACAACCAATCATCGGAGTCCAAGGATTTTGTTGCTTTTGCACGAGACCGACGAAAAATTTCGACTATTTATAGAACGAAAATGAAAGAGAGGTCGAGGAAAAACAAAAATTTCTGGCGAATCTTGTTTTTTTTCATTAAAAATTTCATTTTTCCCTTCGCTGCCTGTTCGCGTCGAATGGAATTCATAAATTCCACGGGGAGAGACGCGAATTTCATATTTTTTCAGTACCACGGACGCTCTCGAATTTTTTTTTTTTCTTTTTTTCGTTTGAAAAGCTTCGTCGAAAGTACGCCCTCTCTCGGCGTACCTACTTTGGTCTCAACGGGGAAGCCGGAAAGGGGGGCGCGAATCCATCGCGAATGATCAAAGTCGAGTGTTTCTGTTTTTCTCGCGATTTTTTTTCGCTAATTTTCCTCCCCCCGAATCACAGGCTCGCTGTACGTTTTATTTAATCCGTTATCGCGACCGCGCAAAGGAGGGCACTCGAACGACGACGAACCCGATTTTTATTCCCCAATTTTTCCCTTTTCTTCCGCGAAACAAATCGAGAAATCGATGCTACGAGCGATCACGTGGTTTCCTCGAAAAAGAAACCACGAAAATGCTGAATAAAATTTCGCGTGTGTGGTTTTCTTTTTTTTTTTTTGAAATTCATTCGCGAAAATTGACTCTTCGAACGTCGAAATTCAGCGTGGAATTTCTCTCCCAAGCCCTTAACGTCGCGAAAGGGAGTATGAATTTCGCGCGAGCGTTCGAGCAAGATCGATTTCCGCACGAGAGTCTCGCGTAACCCGAGCCGCGTCGTTGGCTCATCGATGAAAACGATCTCGTCTCCGTTCGACGTTCCAGCATCGTTTTCAATGCTCCATCGGATGTTTCATAGGCAGCCCATATCCGCATTTTCCCATACAAATATACTCCCCCCCCCCCCCCCCCCCACGCACACACACCTCGCGCGTTGGTTTCATTTCGCGAACAAAAGTCCCCCTTTAGACGTTACAATAGATGCCCCATTGTTCGCTGGGAAGTGAAACGAGGAGACGCGAGCGCGAGTCTGCGCGTTATCGGGAAAATTCGAGAAATTCACCGATATCGCGGTTTTTTTTTCAACAATTTCTCGCAGATCGATAAAATTTCCTACGCGAAACTCAACGCGATTACGACTCGTCTCGATCGTCGAAAGTTTTATTCCGCAAAAGCGACTTTTACGGGGCCCAAAAATCTCTCTCTCGCGGTAACTTTGCCACCGTCCTCGAGGTGTTTTTTTACCCGCCAGCTTGGCAAAGTATCTCGCGGAGTTTTTGCAAAAAATTCCCCCGAGTTTGTGCTTTCCGGTGAGTCGTGTTTTTCTGCGAGTATGGGACAACCGATCGAACGCCCGATTTTTTCTTTCAGTACCACCGGCGGAAATCGTCATTTCGGACAAAAAGGGGGTCAGAAGAAAATCCATCGTGGGGCCTTACGCGGAGGGCGACGATCTCGAACTGCTCTGCGACGTTTTTGGCGGTGAGTATAGCGAAAAATGGAAAATTATTTTTTTCTTTCCATTTCGAAAAGCAAAAACGCGAAAAAAAAATTCTCGAGTGTATCTAGTGAAAAAATAAACAATTCTTGCCCGAAAATATGACGCGGTGCCTTTTTTTCAACGAAAAAAACCATTCGGAGTGTCTCTCCACCGGGCAAACCCTCGCGAATCATCGTTTTTCGTCGATTTTTTCTTTGCGCAGGCAAACCGCAGCCCTCCGTCGCTTGGTACCGCAACGGCAAATACGTGAACAACGAGACGATGAGCGTCGACGAACAGGCGATAAGAAGCGCGATAATCGTGAAGAATTTGGGTCGCAACGACGCCGACCTCGAATTAACCTGCACGGCCACCAACTACAATCGATCGACACCCCTTTCGGCGAGCGTTCGCGTCGACATCAACTGTGAGTGTAACGTTTTTCGATCGTTTCCGGGGAAGCGAAAAAATTCACTCGGCCAAAAAAACAAATTCGGATTTTCCATTCTAAGGATGGGGGGGTAAAAAAACGATCGTTTTTCCACGAGAAATATAAAATTTTCGTTTCTTCTCCGCGAGCATCGAGACTCTCCTGACTCTCGAAACGGCGATTCATCACGCGGATTTTCGTGATAAAATATGGAAACGCGAATATTCGCGACGCGGGAAGCGAAGGAGGGTAAGGAGAGGGGCTGTCACAGCGTTACCGTCGACCCTCGCCGAATTCGGGACACTCTGGCGAAATTTAATCTTCGAATCGAGGCGAAATAAATTGATGAATTTTCACAGAGCCGAATGAATTAATTAGCGAAGAGGCGAAAGGCGCAAAAAAGAGGAGAAAAAAGATTTAAAAAAGCGCCGGGAATACGAGCGTACCGATTTTGTCAGCGAGGACTTCGATTTTGTCGAAATTTCGTTGTCCGTACACCGAGAAAAATAGTTTGGTTCCATCAACCAAATAGCGTATAGTAGCATAATTTTCTCTTTGAAACTATCAAATTTTTGTGTATTTCAACAAGTACATTTGTTCGACTTAATAAAACAGTTATAATTGATTCGCCTTAGTTATTTCAAACAAATTCTTTTTTAAGTGTAAATTGCAAAGAAACATTTTATTAGATTCAAACAAAAGTGATATTTCTATTCACAAGTTTTGCAAGTATCATCTACTGAACTACCTATTTCATTTAAATAAATGCTTTATTAGACTATGTAGTACTCCATTCATCAAGGATTTCGTTGTGTCAAAGAATTATTCATTTGTTTCAAATAAATCGCTTGGTAGGAGAAAAAACGCGTCATAGACAGTGTCATAGCGACACTTTCTCAATAACGACATAGCAACGCAGTATTAGTAACGACATAGCAAGCCATAGCAATCCAAAAAGTGTCCCTAAATAGAATTTTATTTAAGTCAAGTGGGTCTCTTTTTTTATAAATGAATTGCGGTCGATGAAAACATTTATTTGGCGTAAAGAAACAGTTTCATTAAAAATCATTCAAACGTTTAGTATCGTCGAGATATAATGAATTTATTTGTTGGAAGCAAACAAATTATTTCACTGAAAGTCTAACAAACGTTTGGTATGCCAAGATACAACCAAATCTTTTTTCTCAGTGTATATACAAGGAAATTAGATCCACCCGCTCCGAACCATTCTCAGCCTTTTCGACTAGGCCGACCTCGGATATTCGTACCTCTGATAATTTACAGAGCCGGCCGAAAGCTCGGGGAATTTTGCCAAAGATTGTTTGTTATTTTTTTTTTTTTATAGTTTTATCCAAATTTCACTTTTTCCGAAATTCCCTCATCGGACTAAGGCCGAAAAGAAGATGATTCGGGAGAAAAAAACAAAATTTATTCATTAATTTCGAAAATCCGCACCGGAAAAACGTCGAACCGCCACTTCCGCGTTAATAATATCAATAACGGAGCGTAGATTGTTATTTCGAGCAATTTGTTTTCGTATCGATTGCACCGTAATTATGGAAAGCCCTCAAACTTTTAGCAGGCATTGTCTATCCTGTACATACCCGGGTAATACATAATATGTGCATGTATGCACTTGTATGTACGCGCCTCGAGTATACTTTGGCGCCAAATTCGTGATCCGAGTTTGCTCGCCTCTTCGACGACCTCCGGTTTGCCACCGTCGGCTCGATCGGCGAATCCGCGTAATTGAAAACACTGGAAGAGGAAAAAAACATTTTTTCAATATTTTTAAATAAAAAAAAAACGGCGTTTCTCTCTCATCGTCGCGATAATTCGCGTGCGGTTGCATCAAAGTTTCACCGGAGTCAAAAAAGAACAAAAAAAATAAATAAACCTCGGTCGATTCTATAAACTCGCACACAGCTCTCTCTCTCTCTCTCTCTCGCTTCATAGATTTCTCTCGTGTGCGGGTATCGAGAAAGCTCAACGACCCAAAGACGCGAAAACGCGAGATGGGTTCGATGCCCCGAGTGACTTTTGCGCGAGGACACCCGCCGATCGGGAATCCTCGGAAAGACTCTTCTCCTCGTCGGCAAAGGCGCCGACGTTTTTCCGAATTTTCCTCAATTTTCGCGACTCTGCGAGAGCGAAATAATCAGCGAAATATGGAGAGCCATTTTCGCGATTATTTTCACCATTTTTCAATGACGCTTTGCCACAAGGAGGGACTTTATTCTTTGTTTTTCTCTCACTTTGGCGGTTTTTTTCGTCACGAGGAAAAGTGTATCGGAAGGACCGGAAGTTGTTGGATAATCTCGTTAGCCTCCGGACGATCCACTCGGACGTTTCACGAGTGTGTGCTCTCTCTCTCTCTCTCTCTTCCGCCTCGTCATTCACTCTCTCGTGCCTCATTTTCCCATTTCCCGAACCTCACCCGTAGCATCACCTTCCGGCTTTCGACCCTCGACGTTTCACCGACCAAAACGCGGAGAATCGCTCCGAGGGCTATTAATTTTCTCCTCAATTTAACACACGACGAGAGACAATTGTCGCCGTTTAAAATAATTGCGATATTCTCCGTTTCCTTTTTTTCTTTCCCCGAGCGCCCGTCCCCCCTCCCGCCCGCGGTACGAGAAAAGAAAAATCACGGCGAGAACTCGCGGCTCCGAGAGTCGCGTGAAAACTGCCGGTAAAAAATCGCGTTTCAAGATTGAAAAAAACAAAAAAAAACGAACACTTCCGCCTGGGCTGAAATATCTCCATGAAGCTATCGGCGAAGAGAAAAATGCGTTTGAATCGAGGATTCCTAACGAAAAAAAAAAAAAAAAAAAAACGAAATAAAGTCGACGAGCGATTTTTCCTTCCCTCCGAGGATGAAAAACACCTTAAGATACCGAAACTCGACGGAAAAAGACTCGCGAGTCTAAAAATTACGTTTAAATTTGAGGAGAAAACAAACGATGTATTTTCTCTCCAAACGCCGAGTAAAGTTGAAACGCGTTTAAGAGCTTTTTTTTCCCCTCAAACTTTTCACCTTTCGCTTCATGGTCTTAGACTCGAGTACGGGATACCCATTTCAGGATAAATTCCATTACTACGCAAGATCTACTCTTACCAACCCCTTGTCAACCCCTGGCGCTCCCCCCCTCTCACGCTAAACGAGAAAACCAGCGGTAGCTTAGATGCACTTTGAAGGCATAGTTGTACCTTTGCTATCGTGCGTGGAGACACCCGCCTTAACGTGCTTCCGTATAAAGTGTTTATGTCCTCCCCGTGAAATAGGTCTCGACAGCGCGGTAGAAAGGTTTCACCCTGTTATATCTCGGGATTATATATGTATATATATATGTATATACATATATAAGTATGTATATACACGTAATATCCATCGCGTTTTATGGGATTGAACGGAGGGTCGACAGTTTTCAGGTTAACTCAATTCTCCGCTCGTGCTCTCTCTCGCAGCGCGAGGCGTCACCGGGAGTTCCTCAATGTACCCACATTAGGGTGTCCGTTATCTCCCGACTTGATTGCTTTACGAAACAAAACGTTGGAGAGCAAAGCAGCGAAATTTCCCTCCGACCGACGACGCTTTTTCCAAATTTTTTTTTTCCCTTTCCTCCACCGTTTTCACGGAATTTTGGAAAAACGGGTTTTCGAAGAGTATTTTTTCGCGAACGAGGGAGAAACGAAAATTCGTAAATCGTCCTCGATGGGGGAGGCTTCGATGTTTATATATTATTATTATTATTATATTTATATACGCATTTTACATTGAAAACGTACACCCTAACGCGTCTGTGCAAAAAGCTACAAGAGTATACGAAATCGCCGAGGGAAGAAAAGCTCGGGTGCCGCTCGAGGGTGGGGAATCATCGCGTCATGCCGCGTTGACGATTTGCCGGTACTCGACTCGCGTAATGGGAAGAAAGAATGAGGAAGAGCGCCGAGGAAGCAGAAAGGGAAAATATGACGTATCGGGGCTTTTTCTCGACGTTTTTTTTTTCTTCTTCTTCTTCTTCTTCTACCTCCTCTTTCTCCTCTTCGACAAAGAGGATTTATCAACGTCAATTTGGATATTACGTCGGAGCGTCATTGTGCATTCAGAGAGGCCGTAATGACATTCCTTTTTCGGGATTACGCGATCGAGAGAGCCCGCGAGAATCGCAGCCTCCCATTATTGTGTACTCAGACGACAACGCCATACGTTCTTTGATACTCGGAGGGAAAAAAAAGACCGGCGAGGAGCCTGATAGGGAGATTGAATCTTTCTGAGCTGTTTTTTTTTTCTTTTTTTTTTCAGTCAAACCCCTTAAGGTTAAGGTAATGGGCTCGAACCAGCCGCTGTCCGCTGACAAAAGGTACGACCTGGAGTGCGTGAGTTTCGGCTCGCGACCGGCCGCCGATGTTACGTGGTGGCGCGACGGAATACAATTGGACGGCCATTCGACCAGGAGCGTGAGTATATACGCGATTTTTGGTATTTTTTGGCAACTGCGACCAGCGACTGTCGAAAAACACGAAAACGAAAATGGTTTGGCGATTGTTCGAGGTTTTTTGTGGCATTTCCGCGGTAAATATCGAAGGTTTCGTTGAAGAGACGACGATAGGATTTTTTAAGCCCCCAAAAACGTACATTTTGACGTTTTCCAGGTGTGTAATTAATATAGTTCGAAAGACAAATGGCGTTTTGCTGCGTTCGGGAGATGGCATTTTTTCTGACTGAGATACCGAGTTTTCAATGAAACATCAGTGTGTTTCGTGCTCAGGGGGCAGAAATACATGGATATAGATTGTTTGATCGAATTTTGAAGATGTTCATTTTTTTGCCATCTTTTGCCAAACTGGTTCAATCCACTAAAACGCTCGCCATTTTTTCCCCGATTTAGGTGGATACTCCAACTTGCGCTTATTCTCTTCGCGATTGTTGAGGCTTCAAAATGCCGTTTGGTTCATCGGGATATCTTGATTTTTCGATTTTTGGCAGAATTTTGAAGTAGGACCATCGATTTTCGCCAATTTTCCCATACATACCCCTTTGAGTTTTTTTCGCCGATTTTCAACATCGATTTTCAGGGTGAAGGAATTGAGCTATCGACATGTATCTTTCACCATTTTTTAAGTCTA
Source organism: Heteropelma amictum (assembly GCA_959613375.1). NCBI lineage: Eukaryota > Metazoa > Arthropoda > Insecta > Hymenoptera > Ichneumonidae > Heteropelma > Heteropelma amictum. Next base: position 2,357,684 of record OY390721.1, on the reverse strand, counting down.
CTCGAGAGCGTCTCAAAACCCCCCCAACAAATGTATGTAGCATAATTATTGACGTAGTTACGACCATTTGAAATTTCGACTTTTCGACGATTCTGGAAAAGTGGCCAAAAACGATGAAAATTTTTTTTTTCGTATTTTCAATATTTGACCACCCTCATCGATCGCAAATTTTCCGCTGATCGCGAAACACACCGACTTTTCATCGGAAACTCAATATTTCAGTGTGAAAACGTTTTCGAGGTATGCAACGATCGAAAACACCAATTTCAGAGCCTCAAGATCGATGCTGTTTTTTTTATTTGCGCTAAAAGCCGTCACAATTGACATATTCCGAAAGAAAAACTGGCATTTCGCTTCGTTCGCGAGATGTCATTTTTTCAACCCCCGCAAACGCGCGCCTTTTCCGCCTCAAAGACTCGAAATGTCAATGCGAAAAACCACGATCAAGCCAGCAGTCGCTCGAAAGTTTCACGGATCCCGAAATTCGTCATTATTTTCCCTCTCGATTAATAACCAGCAAAAAGCCAGTCCCGGAGGAGGTGTTGAAAATCCGCATTCAAGTCGATCGATCGAATCATCCAATCAATTATTATTAATTCAACGTCCTCGAATTTTCGACGAAAATTCGACGTCGATTGCCAATCAGCCATGGAAAAAGATACTCCGATATTCGTTAACCGGAAATTGGCGAACCCCGCGAGTGTCCGTCGGGAGATGAACGAAAAAATCAAACTGTAATTAACCGATGATAAACCCGCCCCCCTCCAGCCTCGGTCTCCTCTCCCGTCGTTAGAATTCAAAATCAGTTGTAACAGAGGAGAATCCGACTAATGAAATTCATGAAAATTCTGATGGACGCGATGCTCGGGGACCGTCCAATCCCTCGCTCGATCCCCGCGTCGGATACGATCGACGCGCCAATAATTAGTCCAATAGCGGTCGAAAAGCGAATTCTTAATTTTATCGTCAGAAAAAACGAAAAAAAAAAAAAAAAAAAGAATTCTACCTCTCATTCCGCAGATATCGAGCGACGGAAACGCGACCAGGAGTGTCATGTCGTTCACGCCGACGAAAATGGACGCCGGTAGACGTTTGTCGTGCAGAGCGAAAAATCCAATAATGGATATTGCCCCGATCGAGGACGAATGGATTCTCGAGATACACCGTAAGCTGAATTAACCCCTCCGCCCCCACCCTACCTTCCAACCCTAATAGTGATATTTATGTGCGTGTTTGTACAAACGTCGAATGAAACTCTCATTTATCCTCTCGTCGGAGTTTGAACGGAAATAACGGACCATCAGGACTTCCGGTTGTCACGAAAAAATCGAGAACGAATTATTTTAAAACGACGTTTTAGGAAAAAAAAATATCACAGTCAACGGTTTCAATTTTCGAGTCGGAAAAGTCTTGGAAATCTTCGACGAAAAGATTGCACGTCATGTTTGACTTTTTTCATATTCCAGATAAACCAGAGTCGCAGATAAAGCTCGGCAAGTCCCTGAACGAGGACGCGATAAGAGAGGGCACGGATGTTTATTTCGACTGTAGAATAAACGCGGAGCCGGCGGTGTACAAAGTCGAGTGGCGTCACGAGGTAAAATGTCGGACTGGAACGAAGAAATCAAGGAGGCTCAATTGCAAACACAACCCGACACACGTTTGTCAGCCAATTATTCATTTATTCCGTTTTACCCAGCGGCGCCATTTGATATTCATCGCGTGAAACGAAGAAGTCCCTCTGTCGCGAGAGAAAACCCGTGTTTCGCGTGCCCGTTTGCAATTAAAGCGAATGGAAAATTAATTGGAATGTCGGCGTTATTAAAGACGTCGGACGAGCGAGCTTTTGATTCGATGAACAAAGCCACACTCGTCTCTCGTTTGCGTGCTTCTTTTTCTTTCTCTTCTTCTCCTCCTCTTTTTTACCCCTGTTTTTTCGTTCATCGAAAGCGACTTTGGTCCCTCATCAAGATCAAAGATACACACGGACGACTCTCCGGTCCAGTCAACGCGGAAAACCGCAAAGAGCGGGAGGAAAAAAAAAAAGAAAAACTCTTCATTCTTTTTCTCGTTTATTTTTTTTTCTCTTCTTCAACCAACCCCCCCGCTCCCCAACCCTCTGTCGTTCATTGCCAACTTGGTTCGCGAAGGCTGATGCGTCCAAAGGGCTTGTTTTTTTTTTTTTTTTTTCTCGTTTCCGCTCTCTTTCTTTCCTGTAATTTTCTTTTTGTTTCTCACTCGTCGCTCGTGATCATTGCAGGGCAAGACGCTTAATCACAATGTGACGCAGGGAATAATAATAAGCAACCGTAGCCTCGTGCTTCAAAAGGTCGACAGGAAGAGCGCGGGCAATTACACCTGCGTCGGTTACAATACCGAGGGCGACGGCGAGAGTTCGGCCTTCCATTTGAGAGTCATGTGTGAGTATACTAGTTTCATCCCCCAACCCCCCACCCCCCGCTGTGTCTTTATTTCTCTGATTTTTCCTCTCGCGGACGTTTTTTTCTTTTTTCTCTCTCTCTCCCTTTTTCATCAACGGAAGCGTGTCTTTTCATCGAGAGCGAGGAACAACCACGAACGTTTCTACTTTTGGGTAATAACAGAGAGGGCGGGAAAAAAATGCAAAAAAAAAATGAGAATGCGAAAAAAGTTCGTCGGGATGAAATTTTCGAAAATCAAACGACTCCAGTTTTCGTCGACTGCGAATTCAAACATTTTCGTTTCTCCGCGATTTCGCCCTCCCTTTTGCGACTTTGCTGGAATAATTTCCGTCATTAATCCTCGAAAAGCTGAAAATTCGTCGGATTGAGAAGGAAGGGAGGAGGCTGACGATGAATATACAAGGTAAAAGGGAAGTACGAGCTCAAATCGCGATTGGGAGGTTGAAAAGTTACGTCTAAAAGCAAACCGGAAGTTCGGATCAAACCCCTACTCCCTTCAAGCTGAAACGATATTTCGTAATTTGCATTAGTTCGTTTGGAAACTGAGATACGAAGTTTCGCATAAGAGAATTATGACAAAAGGTCGAAAAACGCAATGAAAATTCGGGAAAATCGAGAGTGAAAAGACGAGAAAATTGAATTTTCCGTCAAGGTGCCAACTCGGAGACCGTGAAATCGAACGATGAAAAATGTCTCAATGTTTTTTTTTCACCCCTTTCGTTCCTCAAAGTCGCGCCGACCTGCAGGGCGAATCAGACGAACGTTCACGGGGTTGCCAAACAGGAGAAGGCGAATATATCGTGCGAGGTCGACGCCAATCCGTCGGACGTCAAGTTCCGTTGGACGTTCAATAATTCGGCGGAGAGCATCGACGTGAGCGGCGATCACATCGCCAGCAGCCGGACAACCTCGATCGTGTCTTACACGCCAATGACGGCGTTGGATTACGGCACGCTGCTGTGTTGGGCGGCGAATGAAATCGGCCGTCAACAAGTGCCATGCGTCTATCACATAATACCAGCGGGTGAGGAAAAAAAAAAATGTTCTCAGGGAAATTTTAATCAGAAGGGCGACTTTTCCGAAAAATGACCCTAATTTATCACACAGCTTTTCGTTACACGATTATTTTCATCCGATTATCGATAATCAATGTCACCTCGATAATTTCACCGAGATATTTCGAAAAAAAATGCGAATATTCGCGAAAATTGGGTTGCTTGTCTCCTTCGTCAAGGTCATCCGGACATGGTGCACAATTGTACGATATCGAACACGTCGACAACGTCCTTCGCCGTGCGTTGCAGCGAGGGCTTCAACGGCGGCTTGAATCAGGCTTTTCTCCTGGAGGTGCGCGAGAGCAACAGCCAGGTGCTGCACGCGAACATGACCGCCCGTCTGCCGCACTTCAGCGTCACGCATTTGGACTCTGGGGCGCTTTATCAGGCGGTCATTTACGCGTACAACAGCAAAGGGCGCAGCGAAGCGATGGTCGTGCAAGCGGGCACCCTCAGGCTACCGGAGAAGCAGCTGACTGCGGAGACCGGTGAGGAGGAGTGACCCGTATTACCCCCGAATCCTCTCCCGGACCACAATTTCCCGATTCAATAAGATTCTACCAAACTAGCCGAAGGACCACTTTTTTGGGCTACTCGGCGATGCTATTCTCGCGCAAAACACCGGCGAGAGTAATTTTGAAAAATCGAAATTTCGAAAAAGTTATCGGGATGTTGCTGAAAAACGCGTTAAAATTTTTTCTTCCGCGTTTTCATAGCATCGCCGAGTGTTTGAAATTCTTGAAATTGCTGGATGATACGACGCGAAATGTAAAAAAATAAAAATACGACAATCGCAAAAAAAAACGAAAACAGAGAGACCGAGGCATCACGTGAAGCTGACGCCGATGCTGAGCGTGATGATCGGCGTTGTCGCCGCGCTCGTCATCGTCGCCGTGATCGTCATGATCGTCCTGAGGATACAAAACGCGACGAGCGACGATCAGAGCAAATCGCATTTGGGGGATAACGAGAAAGTTACGAAGGCCATACCCATACAGAGGGAGCTGCGATTTCGCGAGTGCAGCAGTTTGCTCAACGACGAAAGCAAGCACGCGGATAGTCACTTTGGAAAGTCGGAAACTGGCGGTGATCTGAGCGAGGGAGACGAGAAGAATCCTGACATAATACCGCAGCAGATTAACGGTGAGTGGTTAAAGCGGAAGGGGATGAGAGCCGGGGGCTTGAAACCACACTGGAAATTGTGCAAAGTACGAAAAGCAGGATGGTGAATTAACGACCAAGAGGTCATTTGTGATTTCAAGGGAGCGAGGAGCCGATGGAATACTCGAGAAAAAGACGCCTCGTTTCTACGATAGACACGTCACCGTCGAGAGGCTTGTTGAAGCATCCGACCGCGACTACACTGCCCGGACCCAATAATTACGTTGGCTACTGCACGATAAGAAGCCGAATTCCCATGCAGGAATTCACGGGACTGTCAACGAGGCACAAAAGCGTGAGTGACGATTTACACGATTTGCGACGATCGATTTGTGAAAACGGAGGAAAGAAAAATATTCGACACCAAGTACGAGAATTCTTTTTTTTTTATTCACCGGAGATTTCTCCAAGTACTATGCGCGTTGTTAACGAGTATACCGATTTGAAAGATTTTCTTCCGAGTACATACACAGTACGTTTTCCGAATAAAATTTAGAACGAGAATTTCAGGAGTAAAATTCAGAAAATTGAAAATATTCACTCTATCCAAGTACAAGCTCCGAGTACGCGATAATTTCTCCAAGTACCTTCGAAACAATGTGCGAGGACCGGAAATCCTGTCGCGCCGATTGAATCACATTTCTTCCAAGTGCCAAGTTTCAATCAGTCGAGGTACTCGAGTACTTCCAAGTACCGAAAATCGTGTGTTTTCGTACCGGTTTGAAAGATTTTCTTCCAAGTACATACAGTACGTTTTCCGAGTAAAATTTAGAACGAGAAATTCAGGAGTAAAATTCAGAAAATTGAAAATATTCACTCTATCCAAGTACAAGCTCCGAGTACGCGATAATTTCTCCAAGTACCTTCGAAACAATGTGCGAGGACCGGAAATCCTGTCGCGCCGATTGAATCACATTTCTTCCAAGTGCAAAGTTTCAATCAGTCGAGGTACTCGAGTACTTCCAAGTACCGAAAATCGTGTTTTTCGTACCGGTTTGAAAGATTTTCTTCCAAGTACATACATCACGTTTTCCGAGTAAAGTCAAAACGAAAATTTCACGAGTAAAGTTCCGAAGATTGAAAATTCATCCAAGTACAAGCTCCGAGTACGCGGTAATTTCTCCAAGTACCTTCGAAACAATATACGAGTATCGGAAATCCTGCCACGCCGATTGAATCACATTTCTTGCAAGTGCAAAGTTTCTCAGAGTTCCAAGTACAAGATTTTTTTCCAAGTACATAAACCGACTTTCGCCAAGTATTATTTCCGCCTGACCCAAGCGACTCGGAGGAAATGGTCAATATTGAAAATACAGAAAAACAATTAGTCGCGGTACTCGAGTACTTCCAAGTACCGAAAATCGTGTGTTTTCGTACCGGTTTGAAAGATTTTCTTCCAAGTACATACATCACGTTTTCCGAGTAAAGTCAAAACGAAAATTTCACGAGTAAAGTTCCGAAGATTGAAAATTCATCCAAGTACAAGCTCCGAGTACGCGGTAATTTCTCCAAGTACCTTCGAAACAATATACGAGTACCGGAAATCCTGCCACGCCGATTAAATCACATTTCTTGCAAGTGCAAAGTTTCTCAGAGTTCCAAGTACAAGATTTTTTTCCAAGTACATAAACCGACTTTCGCCAAGTATTATTTCCGCCTGACCCAAGCGACTCGGAGGAAATGGTCAATATTGAAAATACAGAAAAACAATTAGTCGCGGTACTCGAGTACTTCCAAGTACCAAAATTCGTGTGTTTTTCGTACCGGTTTGAAAGATTTTCTTCCAAGTACATACATCACGTTTTCCGAGTAAAGTCAAAACGAAAATTTCACGAGTAAAGTTCCGAAGATTGAAAATTCATCCAAGTACAAGCTCCGAGTACGCGGTAATTTCTCCAAGTACCTTCAAAACAATATACGAGTACCGGAAATCCTGCCACGCCGATTGAATCACATTTCTTGCAAGTGCAAAGTTTCTCAGAGTTCCAAGTACAAGATTTTTTTCCAAGTACATAAACCGACTTTCGCCAAGTATTATTTCCGCCTGACCCAAGCGACTCGGAGGAAATGGTCAATATTGAAAATACAGAAAAACAATTGGTCGCGGTACTCGAGTACTTCCAAGTAGCGAAATTCGTGTGTTTTTCGTACCGGTTGGAAAGATTTTCTTCCAAGTACATACAGCACGTTTTCCGAGTAAAATTCAGAACGAGAATTTCACGAGTAAAGTTCCGAAGATTGAAAATTCATCCAAGTACAAGCTCCGAGTACGCGGTAATTTCTCCAAGTACCTTCAAAACAATATACGAGTACCGGAAATCCTGCCACGCCGATTGAATCAGATTTCTTGCAAGTGCAACGTTTCTCAGAGTTCCAAGTACAAGATTTTTTTCCAAGTACATAAACCGACTTTCGCCAAGTATTATTTCCGCCTGACCCAAGTGACTCGGAGGGAATGGTCAATATCGAAAATAAAGAAAAACAATTAGTCGCGGTACTCGAGTACTTCCAAGTACCGAAAATCGTGTGTTTTTCGTACCGGTTTGAAAGATTTTCTTCCAAGTACATACAGCACGTTTTCCGAGTAAAATTCAAAACGAGAATTTCACGAGTAAAGTTTCGAAGATTGAAAATTCATCCAAGTACAAGCTCCGAGTACGCGGTAATTTCTCCAAGTACCTTCAAAACAATATACGAGTACCGGAAATCCTGCCACGCCGATTGAATCACATTTCTTGCAAGTGCAAAGTTTCTCAGAGTTCCAAGTACAACATTTTTTTCCAAGTACATAAACCGACTTTCGCCAAGTATTATTTCCGCCTGACCCAAGTGACTCGGAGGGAATGGTCAATATTGAAAATAAAGAAAAACAATTAGTCGAGGTACTAGAGTACCTCCAAGTACCGAAAATCGTCTGTTTTACCGACATTGCAGGTAACGTCGATGGTGCAATCGGGCAAGACGACGTCGTTTCAGATGCAGCCGATGGTGAGCGAGGTTTACGGAACGGGAGTTTGCACGCTGCCCCGACAGCACTGGCCGAGCCCGAACAACATGCAATCGATGACGATGACGATGAGCCCGCCGGTGCTTTACGCCGGTTTGGGCGTCGTCAATCGAGCCACCTTTCTCGCAAACAACAAAATGCTACCAAAGGAGGTCGAGGCTCGCGCTCACGGCCAGTGCTGCATACAAACGCAAAAAGACGCGACCACGAGCACACCGATCGTCATGACGAAGCGCGAAAGCTCCGTGTGACGTTCCACGAAACTTTGAAGGCGACGATACGCCCCTCTCCGAGTATGAGACGCGCGATAATCCGCTGAATAATCGACCCGACGATTTCGCGTGGAAAAACAATCGACAATTTTTTTTTCCCTCTCTTTTTCTTTTTCCCACCCCTTTCCTGCTGCATTTAAATCGAACTTTCAAGGTATATAACGTTTCGAGTCACGCTACCACATAACCCATCCTGAAGAGAAAAAAAACAATGGCGTCTCGCGTCACGAACAATCAAGCGCCCTTTTTCCATCGAAGGAAACCGCGAAACTGGGTTAATTTGAAAAACGATCGAAGCGAAAGAATATCGATTGCGAAATCGCGGTGGCAGGGGGGGGGGGGGGGGGGGGTCGCGATTTTTTTTTCTTTAAATCGCGAATAATCTCCCGTGCAAATCGCGCATTTGTAAATAACTTTTTGAAGAAAATGAAATAAACGAATGACCTTGAATATCGAGATATTTTGTACGGGATTCTAGTCGTTAAACCTCGTATTCGAATTTTGTGGCGTGTATGGGAAAAATTTTAGTTTTTAGGCAAAGAAAAATGCAAATTGAGCGACGCACGGAGTGTCCGAGCAAAGTGGTTTTTTTTTTCCCCCCCCCTCGCGTTTGAGGAACAGCGAGAAAGGTCGCGATGAATATTCCGTTGGAAATATTAATTACGCAAATAAATAACGTTCGTTCGCTCCGACGGACGGTGTAATTGCGATAATGATTTTCCGCTAATTTCGGACGCTCTGCGGTTGATCGAATCGCGCGAACAATGCCCACCGGACCACGGACGGAATTAACGGTCGGATTGTGTAAATGTGTAAATACGAGTGTAAATACATTACGAATTATTACAAATACGTGTAAATTATCGTTATTACGAATATACGTTTGTGCAGATATCGATAAATTACCGTAAATCGTCAGCGTCGCGAAAACAATTTCAAAAAAGAGGGGAGGTAGGGGTGGGGGTGGAATAAACATTCAAAATGGAACTCGAGCGAGACATATCTTTCAGTATCCCATCGAGGAAACCGAAATTGTAAAAAAAGGAGGAAAAAAAAACGACGAGAAACTCGAAATCCTCAAGCGTTTCGGTCGTTTCCCCCAAATTTTCATTCGACTGTAAATAAAACGAAAAACATGAGAAAAAAACGCGAGCATCCTCGTTTTTCGTTGCGGTTTTTTTGGTAATCTTAGCCGCGGAGACGGCAATTTTTCAAGAAACGTCGTTTTTTGCATTCACCGACTTGTCGTGAGAGAAAATTATGATTTTTCGTTTTTGAGTGAAAAAACATCGTCGACGAGACGCCAATTTCAGCGCGACTCGCCGGACGAAGCATTACTGCCAATCGTTTGACGCTTCCGGACGAGGCTCGATCGCTCGTGGGTTAATTTTATCGCGCGCGAAAAAAGCAAAACCAACAAAATAATTCCAAGACTGAATACATCACGAGGGAGTGTTTTCGTTGCTCATTTTTTTTATCTTTCGGTTTTTTTTTCCCTTCATCGAAACTTTCGTCGGACAACAACGCGACGATCGATCCGATCTTCGATGCGAATCGCATTTTGTACGGACAAGCAAAAAAAAAAAAGAAAAAGAAGAGCAAAATATATATATCGATAAATCGATGAATGACGACGAAAAAAGAAGAAAAAAAAGCACGTTTTAAACAATGGCTATATTAAACTACAAAATAGATGAAAATATTTTCATGGATAAATTGTATTATGTAATCTAAGTGTTGTCGACGACGCGAATCGTCGAATTATTATAATCCTCGTTCTGTTTTTTCGTTGAAAAAACAAGAAAAAAAGAAAAATACGTATATATAGCGTGGCACGTGTATGTTTTGCGTAAATGTTCATCAAATCATCGGAGAATTGGGGAGGGGCTGGGGGGTCGCGAAAATTTTCGAGGGGAAACAGTGTTTTTTTTGTTTTTTGAGAGAGAAATTTCTGAAAATCGACGAAAAAAGCGTGGAAAACGAAAAAACTTGTCGACGCTAACCTGGTGTTCTTCCGTTTCCGATAAAGCGAGGACGCGATTATTCCGTTTGACGCTGCCATTGTTGATGCTGGCTGAAGCGTCTCAGCATCGAATCGCGACGAGATGTTTGCTCGACGAACACGTCCCGCGGCATGAAATCGCAGCTCGGCGGCCAAATGAAATCTGCAGAACGGTTTTTTTCTTTTTTTATTATCGAATATCGATGAAACGAGGAGAGAGAAAATATGACGTTTTTAACGAAAATTGGATTTGAGAGAGAAAAAAAAAAGAGCAATTTTTCGCCGCCTTTCTCGTGCCCCTTCTGGTCGAATTTTTACGAGAAAGCTGCGTCATGCTTTGGCAATCAGAACGAACACAAATTTCCCGATTCGAGGGTGAGAATTTTTTTTCTTTTTTCAAAAAAAAAGTCAGATTGGAGAAAAATGAAAAATAAAAGTAACGCAGAATTAAATTCCCTGAAAAAAAAATCAGCGAGAGACACAGAAATGTTCCTTTTTTTTCGACCACGTGATACGCAAAATCGATGTACGATGAATGCGAGTGTGAAAAATTTTCAAAGCTCGATCTCGACTTTGATTTTTCGCGAGACACGAAAAAAATGCTGAATTTTCGTATGGAGAGCAAAAAAAAATTACGAGAATGAGGAAAAATCTTCGTAAATTCGAATCGATAAACGTTGTTCGTCATTCCGTGTTGATTTTTTCGTCCCGCGAATTTGCAGAATTATAGCGACGAATGAATGAAAAAAAAAAACGATCTTTCGCGATTAAAATAAGAGAATGCACCTTCGGAATACTGCCTACACACTAAACACACAAACACACACACACACACAGATTTTGAATTCATCGAAAGAATGTTAAAGGATAATGCGAGAATTTAAGGATAAATGTTCGTTATCGTGTGAGCGTTTTTCGACATTAAACGAGAGGGACGAAAATTCCAAAAAAAAAAAAAGGAGGAGGGTAAATTCGTCTCGCGAGCTTTGGCGCTAAATCGAATTTTCATGTGTAATCCTGAAACGTATGATGGAAAAAGAAGAAAAAAAAAAACCTGAAAAAGAAACCACGTTTTGTTTTTGATACTGTAAATATTCGTAAAATAAATCATCGTTTTTATTCCATTTTATCGTCGATCAGAAAGAAAAAAAAATCAAAATGAAATCGTGCGTTTACCGTTGTACAGCCTGATGCTCGGATGGATCTCGTAAACAGCGACGTACTCACGGACGTCGCGGAGAATCGGCGATTTTGAGTTTACGAAAAATTCCATGTAATCCGACTCCGGAAGATGGCGCTGCTCCAAGTCGCGTAAATTCTTCAACGTCTCCTCACCGGCTCTTTGCTGCTTTTAACGAGATGCAATGCGAAAAAACAAAAAAAAAACTTTTTTTTTTCAAAAAAACCAAAAAGACATTTTTTTCGTTCTTTCTTCTTGTTCAATCGAATTTCATGACTCACGCTTCCGCGTGAATTGTCGTAAATGTACTCGCAGAGTGCGTAAACTTTCGCCAGGCAGTTGGCCAATTGTTTTTCAATTCCTCTGGCGCTAGTGTCGCTCAATTTTTCCAGCAATCGCGGTGGCCTCGTGGACAATTTCAACCATCGAGGAAAAAAACGCTGCTCCGAAAAGACGACAGAGTCGTTAGTGGGGGGGGGGGTTTCGTTTTTTTTTTTTTCGAAAAAAATATTTCGAAAAAGTTTGCGTACGCGATGAACGTGATGATGGGGGGGCAGGGGCAAAACTCGACCGAGATCGATGCGCCTATCGTCATCGTGAAACATCAACCGGAAATGACGAAAGATCAGTTCTTCCGACGTCTGCAAATTCGAAATTCGCGAGGAAAATGATTGTTTTTTTTTTTGGAAAACGGAAAAGCATGGTTACCTCGATTACGTGCAAAAAGTATTGCGGATAAACGAGCAGCAAGCCCGTGATGGAAACACCCGCGTATTCCGAACGAAGGTAATGCACGATTGACTCGAATTTCTAGCCAAATTTGAAAAAAAAAAAAAAAAAAAAAACATTTTTATTTCGCCTCCGTTAAATTTGACGTTCAAATTGTCAAAATGAAACGAAGAATTTGGAAAACTCCACTCGCGTAAAATTAATTAATTTTTAGAATTCTAAAAACGTGAAAAATCTCGCGTTTTCAAAATTTCGGGTACTTTGAGACTTTGTCATTTTTTTTTTTTCGGATTTCTTTGGAGCGGTCGAGCGTGGGAAATCGTCGTTTCATTTCAGTATCGAAGAGACGAATTATAATTTCACAGATCAATCGATGCGCGTGGAAACGCGAACGAGAAGTTTACCTTTTGCAAATATTCGTCGTTTCCGTGATACGAGCCAAAGTAAACTAATCTCGTAATGAATTGCGTCTGAAATTAGGAAGCGGTTGGATGGATAATTCACGACAAATCAATACGAGTCTAACGTGAGCGGTTTCAATGATCATAATTATCGTTAAAACGATTGACGATGGACTAATTACCCGTTCGGCAGCCGCCAAATTGGCTCTAACGAGATCGAGATAACTCTTGCGCGTCGGTTCGTTCATCGTCGAATAATCGCGTGACAAAAAACTCGAAAAAAAAGCTCCTTCTTTCAAACACCGGAAGTTCCGTCATTCCCCGTTAGGTTATGAGAGGCGAAAGTGAGCAAACATCCGGGGAAAGAGACTTTGAAAGATGGGCGATACGCCATCTCGCGGATTTCCGTCAAAGCTCGACTGTCGCAACGCGCGCGCCGGGTAAAAGGAGAACCAACGTCGGTAAGAGAGGAATCGCGTTGGAAATCGATAAAAATAAATCGACCTCGCAAAATGACGAGTGAAAAATGTTCCCAAGACTCGATTCGCGTGGAAAATCGGGCTACTTTTTTCTCCGAGCCGGAAATAAATCCCCTGCGACCCCAATTGAGACTTTGTTTTCCTTTTTTTTTTCATTTATTTTTTATAACAAATGTCCTTAACGATTATTTATACATTGCTCATGTCAATGATCATAATTATCGTTAAAACGATTGACGATGGACTAATTACCCGTTCGGCAGCCGCGATATTGGCTCTAACGAGATCGAGATAACTCTTGCGCGTCTGTTCGTTCATCGTCGAATAATCGCGTGACAAAAAACTCGAAAAAAAAGCTCCTTCTTTCAAACACCGGAAGTTCCGTCATTTCCCGTTAGGTTATGAGAGGCGAAAGTGAGCAGACATCCGGGGAAAGAGACTTTGAAAGATGGGCGATACGCCATCTCGCGGATTTCCGTCAAAGCTCGACTGTCGCAACGCGCGCGCCGGGTAAAAGGAGAACCAACGTCGGTAAGAGAGGAATCGCGTTGGAAATCGATAAAAATAAATCGACCTCGCAAAATGACGAGTGAAAAATGTTCCCAAGACTCGATTCGCGTGGAAAATCGGGCTACTTTTTTCTCCGAGCCGGAAATAAGTCCCCTGCGACCCCAATTGCGACTTTGTTTTCCTTTTTTTTTTCATTTATTTTTTATAACAAATGTCCTTAACGATTATTTATACATTGCTCATGTCAATGATCATAATTATCGTTAAAACGATTGACGATGGACTAATTACCCGTTCGGCAGCCGCCAAATTGGCTCTAACGAGATCGAGATAACTCTTGCGCGTCGGTTCGTTCATCGTCGAATAATCGCGTGACAAAAAACTCGAAAAAAAAGCTCCTTCTTTCAAACACCGGAAGTTCCGTCATTTCCCGGTAGGTTATGAGAGGCGAAAGTGAGCAAACATCCGGGGAAAGAGACTTTGAAAGATGGGCGATACGCCATCTCGCGGATTTCCGTCAAAGCTCGACTGTCGCAACGCGCGCGCCGGGTAAAAGGAGAACCAACGTCGGTAAGAGAGGAATCGCGTTGGAAATCGATAAAAATAAATCGACCTCGGAAAATGACGAGTGAAAAATGTTCCCAAGACTCGATTCGCGTGGAAAATCGGGCTACTTTTTTCTCCGAGCCGGAAATAAATCCCCTGCGACCCCAATTGCGACTTTGTTTTCCTTTTTTTTTCATTTATTTTTTATAACAAATGTCCTTAACGATTATTTATACATTGCTCATGTCCTTACGAAATCTAGGACTCTACTTTTTTTTTCTCCATTATCAACACGACGTCTACGTGAAAATTATGATTTAACGAAGGAACAATTGCTCACGAAGAATTGTAGCTTAGAGATTCCGCGATAATACTGCGTTTATGCGATAATTTGCTCGCGACGAAATTAAGTTTCTCGCGCGCTTTTTTTTCTGTCTTTTTTCTTTTCTATCGCACGAAAATGAGATCAGGAATAACAACGAGGAGACCACGTTACCGTCTCGGCATGATTAATCTTCAAAGTCAATCCCCGGACGTTTATCTCGAAAGTTTCGCCGTTTTTTTCTACTTTGTAGCGTTTTGACGAAAAAATTGTCGAATTTTGTACGGGAAAAGTGTGATTTTTTGTCTCTTTCGGTGAATTTCGTATTTTCGTCTATTTTTTCGATCTCGGTCGGTCTAAAATGGGAGGAGGCGGTGGTGTGGGCTCGCTCGGATTGCCCATCCACACGGTTTTACTAAAACGGCCTTTAATAACCGGCCCCTGCCATTTGTTATTAGACGTAACGCTAATCGTCGGTTTCTCGGCTGTCACGGTCGCAATGCTTACCGTCCTGAAACCCATAAACAACAATGAGATGCGCCACGACTTTTGTCGTCGACCGCAGCGAGGATTAAAAAAAAAAAAAAGAAACCTCCCTGGAGACTGGCGCGAGGAGACGTCGAAAAAGCAAAATAAACAATTTTTCGAAATTGACAAACTGGAATATCGAGGATATACGGCGGAAATACGGATAATGATGATAACAATATTGACAAAGTTACGAACAAATTGTTAAAAAAAAAAGTGGAATTTCGAAAATATTCGTCGTTTTCGTTTTTGACAATTCGTCGATAACTTTTTTTTAACAACGCGATTATTCTCAACGCCCGGTCCCGTACATCCTCGAAGAAAAAAAAATGGCCCATCGTTTGACGCGTGAAAACCCGCGAATTTTCTCTGCCAATGAAAAAATCTCTCATCCGCGAATTATCGATGGGAATTCAAAGGCGATTTCAACGTTTCTCGGGGGGGGAAAAAGAACGCGGTACGAGGAAAACATAGAAAGAGAGAAATAACGAAAAGAAAAAACCTGGAAAACGCGCTCGTCAACGAAAAACCAATGATTTTATTGGAAGAACCTGTTACAAGCGACGAAGAAAAGAGAAAGAGAGAGAAGAAACGAATAATACGAAAACGCTAAAGAAAGATCCCTGAATATCAATTTCTCCTTTTTCCTTTGGCTTTTTTCCATAATGTTTTATTACAATGTACAAATTTTTCGATTCTCACGAGGAATTAGCGGCGAAAGGAAGAAGAAAAAGAGAAGAAAACAAAAAAAAACAGTCGACATAACGAAGAATCAACGACGCGGGAGAGGCGCCATTTTTTTCGAATCCTGTTTTCTTTTTTTTTGTCATTTCATTATTTTTCAATGCCAAGGCACTTGATTGGGATGACTGATGGAACCCAATTTGTAGTACCTTGTGGTGGAGAGCGGTTGCTGCTGCTGTTGCTGCTGCTGCTGCTGGCCGCCGATCGAGTGGCCACCAGGTGGCGTCGCGATCTGCGGGACCTCGGCGCTCTGCGCGGAAGTCCCATCGCCCTTCAGCACGGCCACGCATTTCCAATTGTTTATATAATTATCCTTCCACAAACGCACGCAACCGTCGTCACCGGAACTGGCCAAAATCGTTCCCATAATGTTCCAACATACGCGCCAAACGGTGCAATAATGATCGTCGAATTGCGCCGCTGTCGTTATCTCGAATCGCGACAAGCCGTTCTGCGCTGTATCCCTGCGAAATGGATATTTTTATCGTCCACGAAAAAAAAAAAACAAAAAATAACAAAAAAACCTCGAAAGAAGCGGTGGCGCCATCTGTGGGAAATTATCGTAATCGACGTTGGAAAAACGACGTTATCGACCATCTGTTTTTTTCTCTCGATTTCGAGCAAAGGGAAAATCAGCACGAGGAACGAGTTGGACGGGCGACGAACGCAAACTTACTGCATCGGTTTTAGCGTAACGATTCGTACGTCTTTGGTGGCAATGGCGAGAGTGTGAAAGCTCCTTCCGAGGTTAGGAGCGAATGCGATATCGTGCACCGGATCGACGACGTTCGAGAGCGTCTCCGTTTTCGTCCATCGCCTGCTGTTCTCGGAATATTCGTAAATGAATACCTTGCCACCGCCGCTGCCGCCAGAGGCGCTCGCGTCGTCGCTGCCAACGGCGATCATCGGCGGGTGCAATCTAAAATGTTCGGAAACAAAATATCTTCGTCGTTACGTCAATGGATTCCCCGAGAAGACTCGGCGACGTCTTCTCCGCCGCAACCGGTGACGAAGTTTCTCGGACGGATCTCGAGATCGCGGTTCTCGAACGAAGGAAACGAAACCACTTTGGAAAACGAACGAATTACCTGGACAACGACGGATTCCACGTTAGACAACTGCAAGCCAGCTTGCAACTGATGTCGTGCTGAAGAGTCCATTGACTGAGATTCATCACGTCCGGAGCTTCGTATATTCTTATGACGCCATCGGCGCTGCAGGTCGCCAATAGCAGGCCCAAAGTCTTGGGACCGAACTTGACGTCGGTGACGGAAGTTCGCGAATCGACCAGATTCGTTCTTCTCACCCAGTGTCTCATCCCCCTTTCTCCTGGTCCCGATCCCTCCCCGACTGGACATGATTTTTTTGTACAAAAAAAAATAATGAAAAAAATTCTCCTGAAAGTCGCAAAACTACGTAATTAACGTCGTGCCTTGAAACTCTCTCTCTCTCTGTTTTCCACGATTTCTTTACCTATTTCCTCCCAAACTGCGGCGGTTCTGTCGAAGGAACAAGTCGCCAATACCTGACCGAATTCAGGATGCGCCCATGTTACCTTCCACACAGAACCGCTGTGAGCTTTCCACGAAGCCGTCAAATGCCAATTATCATGCTCATCCTCGTCCCAAACCTGTTTGCAACGTCAATTTTCGACAAACATTGATTTTTTTTCTCATCTACCTTCGCTTCGCTACATCTCCCTAACGAGTGAGGATCCGCCGAGGGGACGCAACAGGAATTTCGATCGATTTCTGATTTTGTTCAATTTTTGAGGTTAAGCGTTGATCCTGAACGATTTTGAGGTTAAAGCGATCGGACGCGACAATTGAATATTACTTACTCGATCTTATTGAGAATTTCGTCCGTCTTGATAGCCATTTGATGAAACTTTTTCGACAATTGCGAGTTTTGAATAAGTTTTCAGCGATACAAAACGATTTTCACCATAATAAACAAAGCAATTTTTTCGTTTCTTTTCCAAGATGGCGCACGATCGTGTTTCCGAGAAAACGGTATGGCCGCCATCTTGGCGAAAAAAAATATCGCGGCAAAAGCGCATTCAGAAAACCATTAATTTTCATCGTAGAGAATGTCACGACGCAAAAAATGTTTCGGGAATCGGTCGAACGAATGAACAACGTTTATGATTTTTTCAGAAGACTGACCTTGACGAATTGATCGCTAGAGCACGTCGCCATTCGTTGTCCATAAAAATCGTAAGCAATGTCGTGTATCAAGTCTTTGTGCTCGGCATTGATACTGTGCGCCTCGAACATCTCGGATCCTCTTTGTTTTCCTCTTCGTTTCACGAGTAAATACAACAATGGCACATCACCCGTTGCGATAATTCCACACTTTGAAGGTTCAAGCCGGTGATTGCTTTGTTTTCGCGCTAAACAAGATACACTATGCGGCACGACAATAACGTGCCGGCTGCGGATTCTCGACTAACGCCGAGACCGCGCGCGCACCGCGGCGCACACGCTGCAGTCGCATCGGTGGTGGGGGAACTCGACCAATGAGAGCGGCGGTGGATTCCAGCGTTTTGATCGGGAGGTGCCTTCGCTTCGACGTTATTTCTCATTGATCAGCGATATTCCCTCTTCGATCAACAGAATCGAACTTTGACATCGAAATTCGACTTGAATAAGAAAAACATGATTTCCCTGGATTATAGTAACGGCGGAAAAAAGGTATTGAGCGAAATTCGTCGTACAAACATAAGTGTGCGTGTATATTTTTTCTTTCTCTTAATTACATTATGCTAGATATGGCGAACATGAAAACTGACGATGTATTCGGCGTTGGTGCGTTGTACGGAGATGGCGAATGGATCCGTAGGATGAAAAGTGAATGCGACGAGGCGGCGAGCAACGACGGGCGCCGATCGTCCGAGCATACCGGCGTACATGCGAAATTTCAATAGGCAAGAGTCGCGCGCGTAAAATCTTCGAGAGAACGAGAAAACAAAAAACAACATCATCAAAAATCCTCGCGAATAAAAAAAAAAGAATCCTGCTATTCGATGATTCAATACCGAATTGGATGTTCGCCGCAGGCTTTCGGGCGCTCCATCATAGAGACCCATTTATCGTCGTAACAAAACAACGAGAGATCCAAATAAGGCGAGCTGGAATAAGATTGTGCGGATATCGGCAATTGTCCGAGCAATCTTTTCGTCGCTTCCGTCAACCCGCCGTATCTCGCGCTAACGATCGTCTGTTTGAATCTCTGCTGCATCAGTCTTGCAAAAGAAACGAACAAAGTTGATATTTACGATAGATACGGATTCGTATGAAAAAAGTAAAAATCGCAACTTGCCTCGCGTAAATGTTGTTGGAGGGCGAGCACATGTACTGGCAGTCGGTACTGGTTCTCGCGTTGCGAAAAAAATCGCTGAAATTTTCAAACAGCGACAACAATTGCGTCGACGCGTTGTCGTACGCCGCGAGAACCTTGGCGGCGACCATATCATAAACAACCAGCAACGCAGGCTGAGCGTTCGGCTCGTTGGCTTGCAGCGTGGCGACTTCCTCGCTCGCGTAACGCACCAATATGTGATTCGTGTCCAACAGCTGCATCTTCCACATTCTAAGTGCGTTCAGCTTGAAAATCATTAGTTTTTCTTTAAAAAAAAATCGAATTATCACGAGAGAAGGACGGTTTTCTCCATTACCGATAGAGTTGCGAACAAACGCGACCGGAAGTGCACCTTCTACTTTTTCATGGACTTATCCGTTTCCGTCATGTTTACCTGATCAAAGTATTGATAAAAACGTCGAAGTTCGTAGGGATCCCGCGATGCGTCGCTCATGTATTTCGCTCTTTTGTACAGATAAACGAGGAGCTTGTGTTTGAGGCTGTTTATTGTCGAATCTCTAAAGGGGCGCGCGTGTAAGCCTTGCCACGCGCTCGCTACCAAATAAGCGTCGTCCTCGAGACAAAACCTTTGAACGAATATTCCAAACTCTCTTAATTTATATAAAAATTCGACCGTTCGATCTGTTTTACCGATAGTTTCGTCGTAGCTTCACTTACCGGCCGATTGTCCTCACGTTTATAAACATTCCGTCGAGAATTTGAAATATGTGAATAGTTTGATGCTGTACCGACAGCACAGCCAGAATATCTTTGTACAAATAAAGGCCTGGAAAAAAAGTCACGTTAAATATTTATAATCCGTGATTCGGTTGGAAAAAAAACATGGTTTCTTTCCGCATCTCACCTTGATTGTGCGACAGATAAATCTTGTCGACTTTAAAGTGTCTGCTGTCGCAAAGCTTTCCGCCTCTGAGATCTACGAGATGTAGACTGTAATCTTCCAGAGGCGATCGAGGATTCGGCGTCAGTGCCTCGTTGTTCGTGTAAATCTGAAAAGTCATCGACCTGATCAATCTTTTCTCGAATCAATGTTCGAATTCGATCGTTCGATTCAAATTTTGTAACGCTCTTTCTCTCCGCCATCTGTTTGGTTCTGTTTAGCGAGCGAGTTTGCATATTTCTGACATTTTGCAAACCTGATAAAAATGCGGCCTCAATTCATCAGGTATGTGAGCAGCCGAGCCGGCGATGACGTAACGTCCGTCGTCCGTAAAAAGGCTGCACTCGCGATTGAGCTGTTCGTTGCTCTGAACGACGTTGACGATCCATTTTGCCTTGAGAGGGACGAAAATTCCTGACGTTAGAGATGAAAAATCACAGTACGAGCCAGTTTCGTTGAAAATCATTGAGTTTACCTTGAAGAAACGTAGAAAAATATTGCTTCTTATGCGAAAGCTTCTGTCGTCATTTTTATGTCCGACGTATTCGCCTTTGAGATCGGCGAGCAAATCCGCGGCGGCGGAGGCTCCTCGATACTCATAAACTTCGATGGACGTTTGATCGGCGCTGAACGCGATAAGATAGCGACCGTCCGGACTGAATTTTCGCAAGAAACAGGGCGGTTTTTCCACGTTGACGACGGTAAAGTTGGGAAACACATTTTGATAGAATTGACGGGCGTTTAAAACGTGAGTACCCGGATAAGGGCAGCCTATGGTTTCGCGACGACAGAGTCGCATTACGATATTCTGGGGCGCGATCTTTCGCGGCCTCACCGGACACGGCAACGTCACGAATTCGATCTTTCCATCTTTCTCCGTCATCGTTGTTCAACGGATGAAGATTCGATCGTGGAAATCGTGAAATATTCATCGGCGACGCTACGATACTGTTTTTTCAACACGAGGGGAGCTAAGATCGTCGACGCAATGTTTTGAGCGCTACATTGTCGAAACACGATCGCAAAACGCGCGACGATCGTACGTCATCGTACAGCAACATTTCGATAAAAACAATTTATTTCCGCTTGGAAACACTCAGGGAGTCTTGGAAATTGTTCGCAAAACGTTTTTTATCATGTTGAACGTGTTACAACGAAGGAAACTGACGATTATTCGTATTCCTCTGAAGATGAAAAAAACTAACCTCACTTTTCGTAACGGTGCTCTCAACGGTTATCGCGATTCTTTAGATCTTTTATGCACTTGTTCAATAACAACAACAAAAAATATAACTATCTCGAAAGACACATCGGTTACAAAAATTTTAATATTTTGAGCGTAAACAACAAAATGACTTTTTCAGCGACATTGTTAACGGATGATTTCCATGTAACTTCGTTCACCGGAAGTTTGCCATGGAATTTGCATTAGCGTGAAGTTCGCCGCTCTAACTGAACATTTTTCAGAAATAAAACGCAAAACTTCAAAATGTCAAGGACGACAGTGTTTTTTACCTGCAAAAACCTGGTCCAAAAACCCGGTTCCGAAAAGTTACGAATAATTAATATCACATCTTTAAACCGATCTATTTTATTATTTCGTGATAAGATACGATTTCTTTCAAAATTAAATTTTGCGATAATTATCAAGTACGAATGCGTATAAAAATTTGTAAATATAAAAAAATACCATAACGAATGTATATCCTCCCCCTAAAATTATTTGCTCGCAGTTTCGGGTACGAATTTTCTCGTCGAGCAAACCCCAGCTACGAGTTCCCGAGAGTCAGGTAGTAATTTGGATTTTCAATAGATTTTATTGTATCGCCAAGCTGCATTGTTAAAGTCCCGTTGCCGCCTCGACCACCCCCTCAGTTCTGTTCTGCAAAATGATGCAGAGGGGTGAAAACCCTTGACTCACAAAGATTCCTAGGTAATCGTTTTCCAAAAAAAATGTTTTACCATGGAAAGACGAATGATTATGGCAAAATAATAAAATCACTCGAAATAAGAGTTTCCTATTAACAAATATCGCCGGAAATCAAAGTAACGAATGAAGAAAACTCTAATAAGCCCAGAGTTCCTTACGTCCAACTACTAAAAATGAAAGTCCAGTTTTTTTGTGTAAAAATCGCAGCACAACGACAGGTGTACGACGCGAATTACAATAAATCGAATCTTGGAGCGAGAATATTCGACATTAATTTTTCATTCGCTCTCGACCCGAAATTTTACGGGTAAAAATCAGTTTACACTCCCTGTGTGTTTGTACAAGTACATATGTACGCCGATGGAAAAAGGGAAGAAAAAAGATGTATGTACGAAAGAAATAGGGTAGGAGGATGTACAAAACGATGGAATTTACAGTTGAAAGGAACAAGTAAGGACAGGTAAGGACGAGAGAGAGAGAGAAAGAGAGAGAAGAGCAGGTATATAGTCAGGTAGAGCGAAAGGTGCCTGTAGGGAGCGCGAGCTGCCTTTGTTGTCTCTTACGTGCAATACGGTACGTACGTATCTGTATATTCTATACATCAGCTCAAAATCCTACGTCAGTATACATACGCCGTACACATGAACGGCGGTGAGTTAAAACTTGGCTGTCAAGCTCCGCCTACTTCAGCGAAAACTTAAAAATGCCGCCGCCGCACAACCCGAATCGATATCCGGCTGCGCGATCACGTGATCCCTACCACAAGAAATTCGACCAATGCGACAGCAGTGGGAACTCTGAGCGAGTTCCTCATTGGCTCTCCCGGGTGCCCCTCTTTGCCACCACTGGCGTCGTTTCTCGCTAGCTATCGCAAAGGCTGTATCGAAGCAACTGGAGAAACGCTTCCAAACGTTCTTCTGCCACTGAGGCATACATCGACACATAGGACCCATGTATTTGTGCAATACGGCTTTCTTTTTCCTCCGAGAGAAAGAGAGACGGGAGGGTCTTTTTTTATAACCAAGCGTGGGCCATGTGCCTAGTTGGGCAACTACCTGGGGCGCAACGTAGCTCGCTCTCTTGAGTACGCCACCATAGCGACAGACCCCCGTTGTCGTCCTCGTCTCCGTCGTCCTCATAGTCTGCCAGTCCGTTTTTTTTGTTTGCTCTCTTCTTCACTTCGTCTCCAGTCTGCCATCGAACTTTGTGCATCGTGGTCGGTTCGTCCGTGCGCGGAATTTTGTTGCTCGTTGAAATTTCGCGAGATCGCAGAGAGGACATGTTGCAACGATTTCGAGAGGGCCGACAAGTAGCAACGAAAAAGAACGCACCGATACGATTGAAAGTGTATGCACATTTGTGCCGCGAGTGTGTGTAGTTTGCACGAGTGCTTCGCGTTTCGACCATATCTTTTTTCCTTCTTCCTTCCCTGGCTGTTCGCCCCCTCTTTTTTTTACACATCGACGAGAAAGACACACGTACGTGCATGATACGAGTGGGGACAGGAAAAAAAAACAATTTTTTTTATATCGCTCTGTACTGTTCATTTCACTGTCGCGTTACAACGTTCGATAGAGACACGTGTGACGCCTGTACGCGTAGTTTCATTTCGCGGTGTGCTTCGTGCATTCGTCTTTTGTTTAAATTATTCCATTTTTCGTCTCTCTTTCTCTTCATTCGTTACATGGGCTTTTTTTCGTGTGTTTCCGTGAATGTGAGGGAAAAAAATGGTGGCGTTAAGACCCCCTGGCTGCTGAGTTAAAAGTTGAAAACGTAGGGCAGAGACCAAGTGCGTTCGTGTCTGTGTGTGAAAGAGAGAGAGAGAGAGAGAAGGACAGAGGACGAGCCCAGCCTCGTTTTACTAAGGGGTCTCTCTTCTTGGGTGTCGCGGCGCTATCCGATTCGCTCGGGTGAAGTCGAGGTGTGTCGAGAGACAGAGAGAGAGAAACTACGAGTACGTTCTTGTATATGCGTCGAGTCTCGTACGTGTGCGGGCTCGTAGTCTCGATAAAGTTTGTACAGGCGAAGAAAAAAGACGAGATCCGTCCGTTCGAAATAGCGAAAAGAGAAAAAAAAAAAATTTCGTGTACTCTGACAAAAGTCCGGTAGTCAGTCGTTCCCGAAAGGACGAACCAGGTCCCAGGACTCGAGATTCCACATCGGATGCCGTTGCATCCAGGGGCGAAAGTTCGGGAATCTTTCGAATTTTTCAAGGGCGATCGAAGCTGCCTTGGTGAAAGAACTCTCCGGTGAGTCGGCTCGGAAAACGAGAAAGGGACGACAAAAAATCGCTCGAGCGATAAAACAGAGACGAACGAAGCGAGGGAGTGCAGGAAAGAGCTAGACGGGAGAAAGGGGAAGAGACTCGAGACACGCCAAGCGTCGTACAACCCCGGCAAGTGGCACAGAGAACTCTGCCACGCCGAGTCTTCACCCTCCGTGCAAAAGGGAAGAAAAACCCCGAGAAGCAGAGGAAAAAACAAGTCGAGGAAGACCTTCGTCCTTTAATCCCGCTGTTCTAGAATGTTCGTGAAAAATTTGTTGTCCCCGAGCATGAAAAACGCGAGCGCGAGGTGATCTAAGCGACGGCAAACTCAAAGTCGAGAGACCGTTGCGCGAGCAGCGGGCCCATAATGGAAGATAGTCAGCTGTTGATGACGGAACTGCCAGGCCTGACGACGGGAACAACGACAACGTCAACGAGAGTAGGAGGAGTAGGAGGTGGCTGCACGACCCTGCTGCAGCACAGATCCGGCCATTATTACCACTTGCACCAACCGCACTTGGCACTGACCGGTTCGTCCCATAACGGCACCCTGCCGCTTAAGAATCCAACGCACGCCGGTTGTGTCGGCGACAATGGCGGCACAGCCGGCGGTGGCATCGGGGGTGTCGTACGGCGCTGCAAAAGCGGCGTCAACGACAAGGACGGCGATTACAGCAGCGACGGTAATCCCGGCAATTGTTACAACTCCATGAGCTGCCGCGACCGTTACGCAAACGGCGAAACGACCGACCTTGCGAATTACGTCGGAGGTCACGATGGCCAGGGTATCTCGAGGCTACTGACGGATCTCTGCAGAAGATCAAGTCCCGTCTCGACGAGTACCCACATATCGTGTCTGTATCCGGAGATACTGGCCCTGATATTCAGCCACTTGGACGTGAGGGACAAGGGAAGGGCGGCGCAGGTTTGCGTAGCCTGGCGGGACGCCGCTTACCATCGGTCGGTATGGCGCGGCGTCGAAGCGCGCCTCCATCTGCGAAAGCAGGCGTACGGTCTTTTCGCGAGTCTGGTGAAGCGCGGCGTCAAGAGGGTTCAGATATTGTCGCTTAGACGCGGACTCGGTGACGTCATCAAGGGCATACCCAATCTCGAATCGCTCAATCTATCCGGCTGTTACAACGTCACCGATTCCGGCCTCAGTAACGCCCTCTCTCAGGAGTTTTCCTCCCTCACCGAGCTCAATCTTTCGCTCTGCAAACAAGTGACGGACGCGTCGCTCAGTCGCATCGCCCAGTACCTCAAGAATCTCGAGGCCCTCGAGCTAGGCGGCTGTTGCAACATCACCAACACGGGGCTTCTCCTGATAGCGTGGGGCCTCAAGAGACTCAAGAGGCTGGATCTCCGCAGCTGCTGGCACATATCCGATCACGGTATCGCTCATCTGGCTGGCTTCAATCGCGAAACGGCCGATGGGAATTTGGCGCTCGAGCATCTCGGGCTTCAGGACTGTCAGAGGCTCAGCGACGAGGCCCTTAGGCACGTTTCCGTCGGTTTGCCCGTTCTAAAATCCATCAATCTTTCCTTCTGCGTCTCCATCACCGACTCGGGACTCAAGCATTTGGCGAAAATGCCGACACTAGCCGAGCTGAATTTACGCTCGTGCGACAACGTCTCCGACGTGGGGATGGCTTATCTCGCCGAGGGCAACAGCCGCATATCGTCCCTGGACGTTTCGTTCTGCGACAAGATCGGCGATCAGGCTCTCGTTCACGTTTCTCAGGGTCTCTTCAATTTGAAATCACTGTCGTTATCGGCTTGTCAGATAAGCGACGAGGGTATATGCAAAATTGCCAAAACCCTTCACGACCTTGAGACCCTGAACATCGGACAGTGCAGCAGAATAACCGACAAGGGGCTCAACACCATCGCCGAGAGCATGAAGCATCTCAAGTGCATCGATCTTTACGGCTGTACGAGAATAACGACGAGCGGCTTGGAGAGAATCATGAAATTGCCGCAGCTCAGTTCGTTGAATCTTGGTCTGTGGCACGTGCGGTGATGCGCGCCGCGCGTCCTTTTTTCACGCCACCAGAGTTATCCAAACTTTTGAATACCGCATTATCGCTTTTTATCTTTTTCTTTCCTCTCATTTGTTTTTTTCCTCCTCGTCAAATCGCCTCCATTTGTTTCCACAGCGGCTGTTTCGGCGCTCTGTCGTACGCATTCATCTCTCGACGATTCGCGAGCCCATCGTTAATCCGGAATATCGTTGTTATCGTTTCTTTTTTATTTACCATGTTGGTGCTGAGCTTTAAGTCGCTTCAAAGTGTTTTTTACTCTACTTTGTAACTTTGTGATTCATCGAGCAACCGGACGAACGTGCAACCACGGGGGTTGGGGGGGGGGGGGGGGGGGAGGAGAGGAAATACGCCGGGGAAACAATAATTACGACGTTCGTCAAATTTGTTCCTGCGCATTATTTCGTGCATCAATTTTGCTACGCGAGCTATTCGGTTTTCCAACGATGGACTGTGTAACGTTTAAGGGGGGAGAGAAGGCTCTCCACGCATCTTGATTCTTACTTGAACGATCGCGATTTTGCGCCAACGAAAGATTGTTCGTAGAGAGAGCACTTTACGGGCGTGGATCCTTCTCTCGATAATACGAAGCCATTTTTTTTTACCAATATTCGCATCAAAATGATGCTTTGGAGGATTTCGGGCGAGTTTCGAGAATTTTTTTTTTTTCTTTTGTAAATTTGCATTTTCGTCTCGAAGTGCGGGGAAACCAAAATGAGAGCGCGCGGCGATTTTACGAGGGATAAATTTACTCGAAAAAGGAAAGAAAAAGAAAATTGATAACGATATAAGCGTTACATATATATATATATATATTAATTAATTAATTGTTTCTACCTCGTTTGAAAATGACCGTTGGTATTGCAATTTTCAAATTGTAATGAACAAAACCCCTGCGCAGCCCTTCGCCCCCAACGGATTTACGAATCTCGTTTATTGCACAGCCGAGAGTGTCGCTTCTGAAAGATTTGACGATTTTTTTTTCTTTTTTTTTTTTCATTTTCGTCCCTTTACGGCACACATTGTTAATTTTGTACAGCGGCGGTACTTTAGTTTTATTTTCCTTTCGTTCAATAATGAAACGACGCGAATTATGAGATAGTTATTATTATTATTATTATAAATAAATAAGCTCCGTCTCGCACGGTTTTGTTTGCTCATATTTTTTACGGTAAAAAAAAATGTGATAAAAGTGGGTTCGACGGAATTTCTCAGCCCTCTCGCGACCCTTGCTGCTGCGTTTGCTCTCTCGAAAGTCCCTCCACGCCCATTTTCATTCGATTCTTCTCGTTTTTTTTTATACCGAGAGATGATTATTTGAAAAAAAAATGTTGCAAGTGACAATTTCGAAATTTCACGAATTTCCACAGTTTTTCCAGTTTTCCCACCATTTGACGAGCAATAACGCGACGATTGTTCAATTCGTTGCCCGGTGAACTAGCGTGCCTCGACAAGTTGACGTTTTGCGATACAAAATATTTTTTCTGTTTATATATACATGTAGTTTTTCCCTTATCAATTAAACAATTTAATTTTCGTCTCGATGTTTCATCCAAAAAAAATGTGATATTTCTGATTTTCATTATCTTATGATTTCTTGCTTTTTTTGTCACGATTTTAATACGAAGAAAAAGCTGAATCGGTTTTCCTTCGGTGAGGAACGATTTTCAATATTTCCGAGCGACCGGCCCCGTGTATTTTCTCGAACAACGAAATTTCCCTTGACATTGGAGAACATGTGAATATTCGATTGTAAATTGAGCGTCGAACGAACGAAACGTTTTGCACGTTTCTCATTATTATCATCATTGCTATTATTATTATTATTATTATTATTATTGTCATATTATTATTACGTTTTCATTTCACTATTGCTTTATTATAATCAAACGTTTATTATTACTTATTTTATTATTTACTAAGCGGATGCTATAGTGATATTGCGAAGGCAAAAAAAAAAGTAAAAAAAACAAATATCGCAATGACAATTTTGTTGATTCGACGTCCCGCGAGTGCGCCCGAAATCTCTTTTGCTTGTCGGCGATCATTCGATATCGGAAGAACAATGTTTTAGCGTTAAGAGCACATATTGTTTTATTTTTTAGCGCGAAGGAAATTGAGGAAAATAAAGATCGAGAAAATCGTAGAGGGAACTTGAAGGTGTGAAAAAACGTTGCTCATTCGCGCGGTTCAACTTCCGTTTCTTTCTTTCCCTTCGTCGCAATTTTGTTGAACGTATAGAAAAGTGGCCTTATCAATGGAAAATAATGAATAAATAAATGTTTTTTGTTCATTCGTTCGTCGCGAATAATTCGTTGGCGTTTGTCGAAAATTTTCGATTCGTTGTTGCTTCCACGACGAAAACGAGGGAAAAAAAAAAATATACGAAAATCCGTGCAACGCGCGTGGGAAAAATTGGATTTTCGCCGTGTCCCGCGAACATTTTTCGAAAATTGAAATTACAAAAAAAAATACATGAAGAAAGGATTTTCTTTTTTTTTTTTTTTCAACGAAACAAAAATGTCCGATTGACTTTTTGTAAAATCTGTAAATTTTAGATAGCGTTGCGAATTATTATACCGAAACGGGAAAACACGGAAAAAACGTCGTTCGCGAAAAAACGATATGTATACAAGAGCGAATGGTCGCGCTTGGCATTTGCGCGTTTCTTTCGTTTCCGTTTGTTTTTTTTTCTTTTTTTTTTCCGAAAAATCTCTCCGATTCCTTCGAGAGAAAGTATCGCCGTTCCATCGGAGAGACGAGAGTGTCGTCCAACCGGCGTTGATCGAATTCAGAAAGGAAAAAAAAAAAATGAAAATTTGTTACTATTAGGCAATGTAGAATATTGATAGTCCGTCGAAAGGATGAGGGAAAAAAATCTGAATGGAAGAAGAAATACGAACGAATCGGGGCAATTTGTCGACGCGAACTTCTTTTTCCCTTTTCGAATTATCGAGAGAAAAAGAAGAAAAAAGAAAAGAAAGAGGAATTGCGAAAAATTCTTATGGTAATTTAAGATACGATCGACGAGCACTCTGAATTGCATATATATGTAAATATATATGTATATATGTGTGTGTGTGTGCGAGATATACATATATATATACATATATGTATATATTTAGCGAAATATCGAAAGTCGTTAATGTAAAATGACGATCGACGACTAAACGACACTTATAGCGATGAAAAAAAAAAAATAATAATAATATTTCGTGGAAAACATGGTACTATTACCGTTTAATCGAGCGTGGGAAGGAAAAAAAGAAGCATAACGAGCATCGAAAGGATCTTTCGAGTGCGTAAAATTCAATCCTGTAATATTTTTTTGTGTACAATTTCTTGTTGAAATATATTATTTTCATAAATCGTCTCATACCACGTTTTCTCGTACCTCTCCACGCTTTTCCGGCACTCTTCTCCGACTATTTTCGTCGAGGGATGAGAAAAAAACGTTCGACCTTCATGTTTTTTTCGTTTTGTGCTTTGTTTTCAAAGCATAGAGTTTCGCGTTTCATTGTTTCGCGAAATTTCGAAAGTCGATCGAATCCCCGCGTTTCTCTTTCGTTCTTCCTCAATTTCGTGCAACTGTACTCGTACGTCTCAAAATTGCAAACGTTACGCGTAAAATAATCCCCCCTCGCCGATAAACATTCCGTAATAACTCGATTCTTTTTTTTGTTATTCTTCCGTTTCTTTTTTCCAATTTCTTCTCGTTTTTTTTCGTCTCCCGATTGGTTCGCCATCAATCGTGGTCAAACCGGTTTTTCGTTGAATTTATATGAGGCTCGTCACGTGTGTTATATACTCTAAAGACGTTGGCCATTTCCGAGGTTTCTCTCAACATTATTATTATTATTGTTATTATCATTATCATTATTATCATTATGGGAAAAATAATATTCGAAAAAAAAAGTTCATCGCTAATATTATCACGAAACTCGGATAATAATGTTTTTGTTTTCATCGATCGGGACAAATATAACGTTCGGGAGAATCGACCACAAAAATTCAATCGTAATTTTCGGAAAAAAAGTCTCGTCGCGGAGGAGCATTTCTCTTTTCATCATTGGAGAGGAAAATTAATGCGCGAGTGGAAAAGAATGAAGCCTGCCGCAAATTTCGTGGAGGGCGAAGGGGAGGAGGTGCGCGGACGGAAAAAAAAACATTTCTGACTCGACTGTACGTGGGAACGCCGAGTGTATATCCTCGTGGCTCGTCTGGCGTCGACGAGCCTTACACAGCCGTTTTCGATCGAAGAAGCGTCGAAGAAGATTGGACAGGCCATGTTGAGGCATTCGCGAGTTGTGGAAGAGGAATACGAAAAAAAAAAAAAAATCCGATAATTTCGCGATTTCCTTCGATTGTTCGAAAAAGTTTTCCACTCGGAAATGCGAAAAAAAAAGAGAAACTTTTGGCTTTCCTGTTTCGAGTACACTCGGAATTAAGTTGCGTGTGCGAATTGAGAAAAAAAAAAGAAACAATTATTCACAACGACGAAGGGACGAAAGTATCGAGAAACGCACGGGGAACGGAGAAATTTGAAAAAAAAAAAAAAGAAAACCTGTCTGGGAAGCATTGTCTCGAAACCCTTTCAGTCCCAAGGGAGCGCACGCGAAAACACACACAGCCCTTTTGTATCTCTTCGGTGTACGCTCCGCCCCCCCCCCCCCCTCCCGCCGCTATAGCGTTAGGTGCGCTATTGTAATCGATTGGTGATGCAGAGGGGTTAGCCTTTAGTCACTCGACCGTGTCTTTTCCATTCCGTGTCTGTTTTTTTTCCCTTTCGTTACATCGCACAGCAGCGTTTGCCGGCGTTTAATAAATTATTTCCATTTTATTATATTTTCGTTTTAAATTCAATGTTTTCGATGTTTTATTCCCAACGACGTTTTGAAAGTGACAACGAAAAAGCGTTGGTCCTTCCTGTCATTATAGGTTAGGTTTTTCGAACATGGGAAACAGAGAAAAAAATGCCTCGTCTAGAATTTCGAATGGTCGGATTTTTCTTGCCAGTCGAAAACGAGATTGAGAATCAGCGAAAAGGACGCAGAGGGAGAACATGTATGGGGAAATTGTGGTAATCGAAGGTGCGACTTTGAAAATCTGCGAAAAATCGAGAAACGATGATACTCTCGAGAGTCCGGCGTTTCAATGCCTCGGCGATTGACGAAATAATGAGCACAAGCCTGAGCGTGTGTCTCGATTAGAAGAGAAGCAGCGTTTTAGTGCGCCCTCGCAAAAAATGGCGGAAAATGTTGGAACTCGAAAATTTCACTGAAAAGCCTATATCGATAGATTTTTTCCCGCTGATTACGAAACACATCGATGTTCTATCCAAGACTCGGTATTTCAGTGTGAAAACCCAAAAAAAACGAGTGAAAGTATCATTTTTTCTCTTTTTCTCATCGAAATTTCGAGTTTTTCGCGAACATCGTGAATCTCACGAACAATCGACGGTGTTTTCTCAGCCGACGGGGAGAGGAGGAAACACATCACGATCGCGTTTTCGAATGTACCGTTGTTTTTCTTTCAACACACTCTTACAAAATCACAAAAAATGTACATGCAATTTGCTCGAAGAAAAGTGAAAAGTTGTAGCAAATGGCAAAGTTTACAGTCATCCAGGAAACGGAGTACACAATTGTATATATGTTTTTTTTTTTCGAGAAATTTAATCACTTTTTTTGCATTTTATCGTATAGAAACACATTATGTAATGAGTTACACGCGTATATCAAAATAATAATAATAATCCTAGCGGAAATGTGTAAATCCTATATAGCGAGACTTATTTTTATATCGCGCCATTATTCGACATCATTCTTATTATTATTATTCAGAATATAAACGTATATTGTGTATTACATAATATATTATTCATATATATATATATACACATCCTTATACCGTTCAACATTAAACCACCCGACGAACTTCGAAGAAACGCTTGAGATAGAAGACCTGACCCAACGTCATCGTGAACAGTACCATGGCTTCGAAAATCGACCACAGAACCACTCGGAAGTTTGTACTCTCGTTGATCGAGCGATGGACCCTGTCCCGAAGCTGCGAAAAAACAA
This sequence comes from Heteropelma amictum, assembly GCA_959613375.1. NCBI lineage: Eukaryota > Metazoa > Arthropoda > Insecta > Hymenoptera > Ichneumonidae > Heteropelma > Heteropelma amictum. Next base: position 2,325,728 of record OY390721.1, on the reverse strand, counting down.
ATCGATCGACACAGTGATATTTTTCGATAAATCATCATTGCGAAGAATGTACAGGCTTGTGCGTTCGAAGGTATCAAAACCAAACGATATTTACGTGCATGTACTCCTGTTCGCTCTTGACGCCGCGCAAACCAGAGCTGAGGTCTTTGATCATACTGTCGAGGCTGACGTGATTGGCTTCGGTGCTTTCGTGACCTTCGCCAAGGGCGTTCGGCTCGCTGGACGCTTTCGGCTCCTCGCCGACGTCCATGTTAAACATAACGACCTTGGGAGTCTGAGTACCCTGCTGATTGCTGAAGCAGTAAGTGTATTCGCCGGCTACATCGGCCGCGAACGTATATCGGCCGCTGCCCTCTTGCTCGCCCTGCAACTTTACTTTGTTGTCGGGACCGACCACCCTCACATCGATGTCCAGAAATCCACCTTCCGCTATCTCAAACATGAGACCTGCAATTTTCACCCAATTTGTCGTTGCCTCTTTTTTTTTGCGTTCTTCGTTTATAGGTTAGGTTTTCTCGACTGTATTGTTTTAGCGAATTATTACTATAGTTGGAAGGTTTTTGATGAGCTTTCAAGGTCGAGATCACGATTCTTCGCACGTTGGGCAGTTTTAATCTACCATACTACTCGAATCTTCGAGGAAATTGGCGATAATGAGGGTTTTTGACGTTTCTTAACCTAACTTTTCGTGACTTCGCGTATCGTCGAATATCTCATTGTACGTGTAGCTGGTGTAGGGGAAATAAGTAATATTCGCAAGCTTGCTGGATAAGGTAAATTTTGCGGGTACATTGTTTATTTGATTTGTGGACAAAATAACTTTGTCACAATGAGATTATTTTTGGTCATCTGGGAAAATCGAGAGTCCGAAGAAAGTGAAAATTTGTAGGGTTATGAATAAGGAACTCACTCATTTTCGTGTTAGCTGCCACTCTCGTGAAAAAACATTCCTCCGCGTGTGCATCAACCGTTATCATGTAAGCATTTACCTGGCTGTAAAAGCTCAAAAACAATGCGAGAGGCAGGTAATAATTTGCCATTTTGAAACGCGTCGAATATTTGTGCTGTTGTTTCAAAACGTTTTCTTTTTTTTATCGTATCGAGACACAACGAGTTCCCTCACGAAGTTACGTCCGAACTTTCGAAAACGCACGGTTTTCCAATTTGTTTAACAAATTTGCCTTCTTTTTTCGGCATACGTGTCACTTATATTACGAAAAAACGAAAACACGCCACGTTCTTAGTTTCCTGATAACGTTAAGCAGGACTTTCGACGCAGCGACGGAAGTTGCGCGTCGAACAATCGCGGGAATATTTATCATTTCCGCTAACAACCGGGGGTTTCTTTGCTTTCGACTAATTTGAACACTTATCGATTAATTTATATTCTAATATAGCCTTCCACGCATTAGTTCCAAAGTTACGCTCTAAAATTTGCAAATTTTCGGTAAAACTTGTCCAGCATTGTGCGCATGCGCGTCGCGCACGATAATTTCATACGTGTTTTTTTTCGGTATACTCCGTTTACATAAACAATTAATTCACACTTTCGTTCTCGTCGCGTGTATTTTTAATATACCCCCTCGCGATTTTGTCAAAGGAAATATATTTTTTTAATAATGAAATAAACTTAGTATCGAAAGAATCGAATTGTCGATAGAGATTCTTTTTGATCGGTGCGACCCGAAAATAGCTTTCGATTTTTCTCTTACAAACGCGAGAGTATTTCAATTCTTTTATCACTCGAAATGACCCTTTTAAAAAGCGTTTTGGCGTCGAACGAAAAATTATTGGTGAATCGGCGATATATCAGCAGTGTCAGACGAATAATTCATCGAAAAATCGTTAGTTCTTGTACTTGGTAAGTGGAAAAACCGGGAGAAAGAATTAGAAAGGGAAAAAGGTGGAAGATTTCGAGATTGCACCATTGCAAATTTCATTTGGCAATCGCGAAAATTCGCGTCGGTAAAACATCTTTGCCGTTCAATGAACTCGCGCGATTTGTAGGTTATATTTAACCTTAATTCCACTAGCAGATCTTCGGTAAATTTGGCGTACGCCTCGTACGAAACGGCGAACGGATCTTTCGAGAATGTTTCGAAAAATGTTGCAACACCAGTCGTTATTATGCACGGTTTGTTCGGTTCGAAGAATAATTGGAACACGCTCGCTAAAACGATACATCAGCGAACGAAACGCAAGGTATTAACTCTCTTTCACAAACCTAATGATAGTTGAAAGCCTGGCATTGTTGAATTACGAAGGTCATTGCTGTTGACGCGAGAAATCACGGGGATTCCCCGCACTCTTCGACCATGTCGTATCCGGAAATGGCGCAAGACGTTGTCAAGCTTTTGGAAAACGTCGAAGCAGAAAAAGCGATATTAGTCGGTCACAGTATGGGTGGCGCAGCGATGATGTGCACGGCCCTTGATTATCCGAAAATCGTTGAAAAATTAGTCGTCGTCGATATGTCGCCGGTACGAACGAGCCAGAGTCTCTCCTCCATGAGTCAAATATTTGACGCTATGCTCTCCGTCGACATGAAAACGGGCTTGAGCTTGTCGGAAACGAGAAAATCGATCGATCGGCAATTATCGACGAGCATAAAATCGGATACACTTCGGCAGGTATATATCGGTGTTGAAGGTATCTTAAAATTCGAAAGGACGCACGCCGGGTGAAATAACGGATAGTGGCGCCACCAGCGCCAGTATACGGAACGAAAGGGCAGCACCTTTCGTTCCAATTACCCTCATGTTTTGATCGTTTTTTCCAGTTTTTATTGATGAATCTCGTCGAACACGAGTCTGGAAAGTACAAATGGCGGGTTAACCTCCCGATTCTGGCGGAAAACTTCGCCAGTCGTATAGCGACGTTTCCAAAGAGCGAATCTAAAACGTACGAGGGGCCGACGTTGTTCATCGGCGGTGGCAACAGTGATTACATCAAAAGAGAGGATCACGCGATGATCAAAAAATTATTTCCCCGCGCGGAATTTCGCTACATCAGCGGCGCTGGGCATTGGGTTCAGTCGGAAAAACCAGCGGAATTTTTGGATATGATCGTTGGTTTCGTCAATGAAAAATGATGTTAACACAATGTTCAGAAGAACCATAATCGCGTGGGTAGATGGCGCTGGTCTGCGGCGAATTTGATGAATATCAAGAAATAGATGAATTTCAGTGACTTTTATTATCGTTATTATTATAATAGTTGTAATAACCTTTCACCTACCGTCTTTCAAGGGCAATAAACCTAGCTGTAAAATCATACTCGTAATGTACATGCAGGACGTGATTGTTATCAATCAGAGTTGAAAAAAAAAAACAAAAAAACAACGTTAGATCGATTTTCGAAATGTTCAGTCGTTCAACTGGTACTGCGGCACTCTGTCGCGATCAAAAGGAATATTATCCCTTCCATATTGAGGGGTGCTTTGTCCAACCCCTCGTGGAATATCGCTGCTAGATGGTATTCTAAAATAAGAGGTTATTGTCGGGATAATTTTCTCCGCAAATGGCGCCACCTCCTACCGAACGCCCAGCCGCCAGTTTCGACCGTAAGAGGTCGCGAATTGCGCGCAAATTCGGTATAAATTGAAATTCTCCGCATCTCTCACCTGGCCATTTGCGATCTCATGTATTCTTCACGATTCTTCTGCCTGAGTTCCTCGTAAGTCGTCGACACCCCGGTATATTTTTCCAGCGGCTCCATCGTGTAAAAATCATCGCGTTGATCACCTTGCACAAAAAAAAATCATAGATGGCGATTAATCCTGACAAAGAAAACAAACGTAATTTCGATACTCACTGTCGGTGTTGACCGCGGTATAAGTGTCAAAATCATTGAGCGATTGATAGTCGTCCGTTTGAAAATCAGAAATCATCGCCGATTGCGCCTGAATTTGCTGCTCCTGCGGCATTTGTCCCATTCTCATACCGCTATTCACGAACAATTTAATTTTCTGTTTTTCAATTTGTTCGAAGAAGAATCTTAATAGAAGCAAAAAGAAGACAAGAAAACTTACGCCTGATATTGAGTTTTCTTGGCGGCTGCTTCTATCTGCTGCTTCAAGCTGCTGTTTGGAAGGTCCAATACTTTTTGCAAGCAAGTCGCCTTGTGCGAAACGATTCCTATGATGCCGCCGATGCAACTGGCGGTGAGCATCGCCGGCAGATAGCCGTATTTAACGTTGGGCTTCAAGTAGCCATAATTCAGCGCGCCGTAAGTCAGGAATGCGCCGACCGAAGCGTAGGGAATTCCCCTCTTGAAGAGGCCTTCTTTGTCGCATTCTTTGAATATTCTCTCCTCCTCGGCGGTCATCCGTAAAATCTGAGACGTACGAAACGGTGAAAAATCTTTTCATCCGCGAATCGATACTCAAAACTTACATCCTGATTCGACGGCATCTGCGTGTACTTGTTGGGATTGCTGGTGTACATTTTTTCTTTACGATGTTCTTTTCGATACTTCGGTTTTACGTCGAATTACAAAACTCGTTTACTTTTCTCGAACGATATTACACGAAAAATCATCACATAACCTCAAAAAATCTTTCGTAAACACGTTATATTAAACCTGTACGAGTGAAAGCCGGTGAAAACGTGACCATAGACGCGAAAAATGGACAATTACAAGAATGGCAAATCGTTGTGCAATACTTTCGCGATTTTTGTGTCCAGCAAAAAAGAAATCCTGCACGTAGTGGCAGACGGTAAAGAAGTACTCGCTCGCGGGAGGGTGTCGGCGAACCGAAATACCATGACCTTGACCTTGAATAATAAATTAAATACATAATACATACAGATATAACCCCCAAAATAGGCTAAGATCAATGCTCAGATATAATTTTATACAATGTATAATACATTTTTACATGCAAACATACAAAAATACGATCTATAACTTTTTCCATCCAATAAACACAGGAGGAAAAATAATTATAAAGAAATCAAAATTGATCCCAAAATAAGCGTATTTTCCGCGTAAACTCATTATTTCGGCCGGAAAACGCAAAAAACGATTTTTATCGAAAATCCCGGTTTTCTCCTTGAAATAATTAGTTTTCGGGATTAAAACCATGTGATTCGTGGCCAGCGGGAGATTTCCTATCCAATAAACACAGGAGGAATATTAATTATTCAATTTTATCGAAAATCCCTCTGTTCTCCTTGAAATAATTAGTTTTCGGGATTAAAACCATGAGATTCGTGATCAGCGGGAGATTTCCTATCCAATAAACACAGGAGGAATATTAATTATTCAAAAATAAAAATTGATCCCAAAATCAGCGTGTTTTCCGCAAAATCTCAATATTTCCGCCGGAAAACCCAAAAAACGAATTTCATCGAAAATCTCCATTTTCTATACCGATATATATCTATATATATTATGTATTTGAATTATTTGTGCGAATGACTGCCCATCGAATCAATCTTCACGTTGAACATCTGTCAAATCGTCAGTTTCGCAGACTTTCGACACCACTGACACCTAACGGCTATACAATAAACAGACGCTAGCCGGAAGTGACGTCATTCTCGGTTAAATGGTATTTCGGTTCTTTGACACCTACCCTCGCTCGCTGTGAAAAAAAATTCTCGATATCATTTTTTGTGTAAACACGTATTATTTCGAGAGGAAAAAAGGTTTTTCTCGTCATCTCCGGAGAGCACGTTTATTGTGCGAACAATAATTATTCGATTGTTTAGCCCCCTGCGGGATTTTTTCCCCACTTCGCGAATCATTAATGTAAACATAACCAACAAACGGTCACTACTCGCATTGAGCGCGATCGAACGGATCTTCTCCTCTCGTCCACCAAGCTTAATATCGTTTGTTTTTCATGAATAGAAGAGTTAAAAAACGCACGAGGTATGATTATGGTCAAAGTAGCGTACTGCTGCAAGATTCGTTCTTCCCATTAATATATTCCGTTTGCAATGTACATGGATAATTTCCTAACGCCGTAAACTAATGCCAGTCGAGTAATTAAGTAGGTAAGAAAAAACAAGTAAATAAAAAACAAAACTGGTCAGTCGTGGATACAATAGACGACGGACACCTGAGATAAACGTATATTGATATACAAGTTAGGCGTATTTCGTTTGCCTCCTGCCACGTCGTTTGACGATTCATGGCCCGTTAAATCTAAAACCCTTTCGAACTAGTGTCGCCCTCGCATGGATCTTTTCGTAACTATCAATTTTTCTCGTCTTACTCTACCCATGGTATTTTTTTCCATACGTTATATTACAATTTGGGAATTCGATCGATCGCCTCCCGCAACGACAATACACTCGTGCGCAACATGAAAACTTTGGGAGAACTAAAAAGAACGAGACGCAAGAAATTCAACGATAGAATGATATTGTCGTACGGCGATTATTCATACAGTAGATGCGAATTTCAGAGCAGTGTGAAACCAAGGCGTACGTGCATCTTTTAGGCAGCCTCTAAAGTTTCGTCAAATAACAACAAAATGTGAAACTCAATTCACGATAATCTTCGTTGAATTATATCGGCGGAAATCCCGAGTCGTGGCTAGTTTTGGTTTTTTTTTCTCACGAAAAATGTGTGTTTTCTTTATGGCATATAACGGATTTACGATACATTAGTTACATTCGCCAATGGCCGCGCACTATCGTTTCATCGATCATTAGTCATTAGTTCTTTCATCAATTATTTAATATCACTGTACGTCGCAGTCTCCATCGACGGTCGGCGGATAACGTTCTCTCATGCTGTCTTTTCTCATTCCGTCAAGGTCAGCCGCTACGCGAACCACTCCGAGACGCGACGTAGAAACTTTTCGTACATAGACGTTCGATCCACGTTGGATACACGTTGATTTTTGTCCTCGTCGTTGCATACTTAAACTATTTCACCTGAGTCTTCAAATGTTGCAAAAATTCGTAGTAGCTCAGGGCATTTTCGAAGCGGTCCTCGACGAGGCGGTCGGTAAATAAACTCCTCGAATGACTGTCGTCCCTGTAACGGCCGAGAGATGGCATCGCGTTATTTTAAATCATCGCAGATCGCGAAAGATTTATCCAAAAATCGGCAAGACGGCGAAAAGCTTACCGCATTATTTGGAGGGGCGCGTAATAAGGCTTCTCTTCCTGCAGACTGAAGACGAAATTTCTGAGTCTCTCGCTCTCGGCGGTTTGCAATTCGGGCAGATCGTACTGAAATGATAAAGATTAAGGGGGCGATTGTCGTTTCGATCGAAGAGGCCGGGGGGGGGGGGGGGGGGAGACTCACCAATTGTTCGGGTATCGAGGAGTAAGCCGGTACTCCGAGTACGTTGTTGCAAAAGGCGGGGTCGACCGACTTTCCAACGTAGATGAACAATCGATCGCCGGCGTCCATGAGGAAAACACCGCGGAAGTCGAGCTTCTCGGCCGACAGATGGAGTCTCGGGGCTCGGGGGCACGCCTTGCCGTCGATGTCGCGGCAGTTTCGATCGTCGAGAGCGTGAACCGGATACAAGTCGGGATAGACGTGGAGCATCAGTTGGCTAAGCGGCAGAGCCTTCATTTGGCACATTGCGTAAACTCGATCGTCCAATCGCGTACTCGTGCCTGTTCTGAAGGATACGGACTTCATGAGCGCCACGATGTACAGCGGCAGAAGCTTGAGGTTCGCCGGTGCCATGAGGCCGCCGCCGCTCGACGACGGGAGGGACAATTTGTGAGCCGACAGAACGTCGATGGCGACGTTGATGAGGGCGTCCCTGGCGTCCGTCAGAGACGACTGTTGCGACCTGTCGACGGCCATTTTCGAAAGCAAGCCGATGATCGCCTGTTGATCGGCCGAATGCAGGATATCCGACATGCTGGAGGATACCGGCAGGCACAACGTGTGGACCCTTATGCGACGCTCGCCCTTGCTCGACGTGTAGAGCAACGCTGCCTGGAAGCAAACGCTCTGGACGTCGGCGAGATTCTCCTCTATGGAGACCTGCATGCCGAAACCCGCGTCGGGATTAACATTCGGCAGGCTCAGGAGATCGGTCGATCTGACGAAGAAATTTCCGTGGAAAGTGTGAATCGACAAGCCTCTGGTGCAACGTATCCTCATGACCGCCTCGAAGCCGATTTTCCTTGTCAAATAACGTCGCAGCATGTTCTCCAGTGTCTCGGTCTGCTGGGGCTTGTTCCTGCGGAACAGCGGTATGTGATAGATGGAGCCACCGGAAAATTTGCACATTCCCGAGAGCGTCGCGAGATCGCTGTACTGGCTATTGAGGAGGAAAAGATCAACGGCGATTTGCTGGCCGCTGCAGTCGAGCGCGAGTCTCTTGTAGAAATCAGTCGCCGGATTCAGATGGGGCGCGTCTTTGCCGGCGCGCGCGTTCGGATCCTCCCTCGGCTGCAGGGCGCCCGGACCGACGTTCGGCAGACACGTTTGAAAGACGGTGACGCGTCCGCCGGTCGCTGACATGAGCTTGAAGGCCGCTTGCAGGCCAGCCCCGAGCGCGCTATTGGTGTCCTGCGAATCCGCGAATTTGCTGGGAAGCTGCTCGAGCAGATCGCGCACCAGTTCCTCTCGTTCTTTCAGATTGACGATGAGATTGTCGGGGCAGGGTAGGAAAACGTCGTCAACGTCGAGCATTATCATCTCGTGGGGCTGGGAGACGCTCTCAGGCATACCGAAGAAGTGTATAGCCGAATCGATCGCGATGAAGCCGACCTGGGTTCTCCCGTCGCCCGGTAATTTGTCGAGATGCTGGCCGATTATCCGGCAAACGACCTCCAGATAACCGGAATCGACGGCGAGCCTCGAAACGTCGAGGATAAAGAGATAAACGGCCGGTTGCGGCGGGCGCAGCATGTATTCGCTCGGCGCGATGAACTCGATGGTGCTCGTCTTGACTTCCGGTCTCCTCGAGGGATCGCCGTAAGACTTGGTCACCGGATCAAACTGAAACTCCTCCGGCAGTTCGTTGACGCGATAGCACAAATTGCACTTCCATCTCTTGGAGTCGACGAAATAAACAAAGGGATTTATGTAAGTCCTACAGGCGCGACAGCGAACTATCGTGCTGCACTGTATTACCGGCAGATGATTCAAATCCTTGAACGGATGTATGAGTACGCCGAGCGGGAGTCGGCATTTCTGCAGCAACGAATTCGTCTCGGGGATTTTGGTGAGCGTGCACCTGAAGATGTCGGGGCTGCAATTTACGTTGTCCAAAAATTCCTGATGCAGCTTGATCCTGGGCGGTTCGATTTTATCGCCGGGCAGCACGTTACGGCATTGCAGCAAATCGATCGATTGCTGACCCCACATTTCGTTGAATCCCCTCTGCGTTACGTTTAAATTGCCCATTTGAGCGTCCATCTCATTTATTTTGTCCGGATAAGCCGCGTTTGGGTATCTCCTGTTCATGTTGTCCAGGGGAACGTTGGACATTTGTCCGAAATAGGGCGGACGGTGCTCGTAGGGTGGACTCGTTTGTTGCTGCAGTGGCGGCGGTTGCGAGATCGTCATTGTCCCGCCGGTTGGATATTGCGTCGGATAACCAGCATGCCCATAGTTCCATTGACCAGTTGCATTCGGCTGTTGACCACCGTAAGGCGTCGGCTGATGATCCGATGGGGGACCATAAAGAGTCGGTGGTTTTAGCGGCGGCGGCTGCGGTTGCGGTTGCGGTTGCTGTTGCTGCTGTCGAATCAGCGCCATCTGATTGTTCGGCCGATTTTCATTGGACGACGGGTTGCTAAATACATTTTGCATGTTGGTATTGATAGCCGGTACCGCCGTCGATGTTTGCGGATACGGCAAGTATCCCGGTTGCGCTCGACTCGTCGGTGGTGCGTTCCAACTTTGTTGAAACGTGTGCGATTGCGTCGGTGGCCGGGCGTCCTTGGAATCGACCGTCGACGAGGTAGTGGCGTCCTTGCTCCAAACGTTCGCACCGACTCCACTCTGAACGCCAAACGACTGTCGATCGTTGCAATTTGATTCTATACTGGAATTCGTCCATCTGCCGCCGACGTTTGTTCTCTCCAGCGCGCTCGGATCCGCCGCAATTGCCGTCGAGTTCTTCCCATATTGAGAGAACGGCGGCTGTATCGCTCTTTCCTCGCTGGTTATTTCAGGATTTGCTTTTTCCAAAAACCTCCTCTCGGGACTGGACAATTCGTGTGTCGCGGGTGCCGTCGGTTTTTGCCCCTGCATCGAGCCACCGATTTGCGGCTCCGACGTCGGTACTTTCGTTGCTGGATGATACACCGCCGAGCTTGATGCACCCGCGGCTGAAAATTGGTCGCTCGAATTTTGCGGATTTACCGATGGATTCCCTCGGGGAGGTTGGTTCAAACGCGGCTGTTGGGTCATGGGTGCGCGGGTTAACGGGCTTTGTTGACCGTTCATAGGTGGCATCGGTGGCCTCGATAATTGAGGTCTGTAACGAGCGTTGAGGTATTGAGTGGGCGAGGGATCGCGCGATGTTTCTCGGGAGGGATCGTGCGACGACTGCGACGACGGCGTACCTGCAACGGCAAAAACAGATCCCCGCGGTGGTGTTTGGAAAATTATGACCCCCTAAAATCCATCGATATCCAACGGAAAATATGCTAATTATTTTTTCAGAAAAAATCATTATTTATGTTTCGTGAATGACTTCTTGTTGGATTTTTCGTACGTAAACTTTCGTATCTGGAAATTTACAAAGTTTCGTTGACTTACCGGCCGAGTCGAGGCTGGTAGGCTGTACACCATTTTGCGTTTGGCGCGTTATGCCTGGCTCGCCATTTGCCATCGCAACCGGAATCGCTCCTTTCGACGAGCCAGATTGATCGTACATTCTGTATTGATTATTAGCGGGCTGAGACATGGCGTCGTCTGAACAAACAAACCAGAAGGAAAAATAAGTGGTTTGTAAATTCAGTGGTAATAATAATAATCATTAAAACAATATACGAACAATCGGTAGTTCGCGTTTTTCATCATCTTTAAATTCTAGGAAACTTGATTACCGAGCGAACCACGAAAAATGGAAAAAAAATAAAAATCTATTCCATCAATGTATTTGTGCCTCGACAGTCGTGCGGATGTGCAGTCGGTATTGCTGCTGACACTAACATACCCATATGCTCGAAATTTGTTGGATTCTCGTGAGATCGAAACAATTTTGACACAAAATCACAAGTCTCGTCACTGGCTTTTTCGAGATATATCGCGCGCGAACGCTTTTATCTTGCGTTTAATCTCATTGAGAATTGGGACAAATGATCGCGCGGAGATGGAACGAGTATGATAATTGACAATGACCCGAGTCTGAAAGAATTACATATGACTGTGTGTGAGAGCTGTGCATATATTAAAGAGGCACGTCTGTAACTGGTTAATAACTCATTCTGTGGAAAAAGTTTTTGTTTTTTTTTGCAATACGCGAAAACTATTAATACGCGCGACAAGGTCGTCTTGACGTTCGTACACCGCCACCATTGAGACAGCGATAACGTTCCGTTTTGTTTAAAAGAACGAAGCCCGTGAAGGGAAATTTTTCATCACTCGATAAAACGCGAATTGGCAGCGCGAATTAAAAACACAAGTCACGGCAAAACACGGGTTACGAAAGGTTCAAACATCATACGTGAAACGAGACAGCGCAACGAAGACGTCGATCTCTCCGTACGTCGCGCACACACTTGATGAAATATCACTGAACTTTTTTTTCTCCCATTTTTGCACATTCGTCCCTCCGCCGCTGTTGGTCTTTTTCCATCCGCCTTCCAGCGTACTCACCTCGTTCTTTATGCGTTGATTTCGCAGGAGCGTTATCTCCCTCCGTTACGTTTCAATAATCCGGGAATCGAACATCGCACTCGCCAACCTAATTAATAAATAGGTGAAATTATGTCCCGATTGTAATTCGTAAACGGCACGCGACATTACGTGGCAGCCACAGGCCGCGATCGCAGCGCAACTCTTCGTCAACGGTGAAAAATGCTTCTACACATGTGACGTCATGATGTGAATACGATAATTCCCCTCATATTGTACACTCTACAATGCGTGCGTATGTCGTGATAACGTTTTCATAATAATAATAATAATAATAGTACTTCATAATAACAAGCCCTGTCAATTGGTCACGATAATAATAATAATAACGAAATTATTATTGCCGCACGAAAAAAAGTGGCCCCTGAAGCATGATTTTCCTTCAAAATAGATTTTATTGTTGTACTAAAGTTTACGTAAAATTGTTATTCGCTAAAATCATTTGCAATTCGAAACAAATACGGCAACAAAAAAATTACGCGAAAAGGAAACCACTGGGATTTTCCAATTTTCCACCATCGCAAGCGCATGTTGCGCGGATATACTGCGCGTCGGTTGCAGAACATAACCTACAAATATTCTCCCACTTTGCACGCTCGATTATTCTCGTTATTCATCGTCAGTCTGAAAAAAAGTATTACCGTGTTTATTTTTCCAACAAATTCACTTGTTTGCTGACAGTTTGAATCATCACCATTAGTGGCGGCAAATTGTGACATACGCAATTATGTTTGGACGCGTGTTTAATACAAATTTTCGTAATATATCGGTACGTACAAAATCAGTCTCGCTTGCGTGATATCACGATTAACGCTAATGCGTGTCAATGGCACTGATATTTTTCTAAATACGAGAAGCAAATAATTCAGCAGTGCAGCTTCTACGTTCTGGTTGTTAAATTTAAACCGCCGACTTTCGGAATGTCGAAAAAATAAAAGTATCGCATGGTTTTTATGCACCAATGAAAAGGAGAAAAAGAAAAAAAGAACAAATGAGCAGGTTGGGTAAAGCAAAAGTTTTGCAGCTTCTCTCGCGGGTTTGGAGCGGACCGAACGGCGTTCTCGCCGGCAAACAAGCTGAACAGAAAATGACGGATATTCTGCGGAGTAAATTTCCAAAGGCGCAGGTTATCGAAGTCACCGACGTGTCGGGTAGATTTTTTACTCGTTGAGTCGACCTTAAGGGGAAAAACACTGTTACGATAATGCAGAATCAGAGGGTCGTACAAGCTGCTTTCTTCTCGCTTTCGATGCCAATTTTGCAATCCGTTTCCTCATGAAATGTACAGTCCGTATGAGGCTACGAAAGAATTTTCACGCCGGATAAAGGCGTGATATTTTTCTTTATCGAAACTCTGATTTTGCATGAAAACTTCACAATGTATGTCATTCAACGGATGAAAAATATTAATTCAGGAGGTTGCGGAGCAATGTTTCACATTAATGTCGTTGCTCCGGATTTCATTGGCCTCAATACCGTCAAACAACACCGATTGATCAATGACGTGAGTATTTTACATCTCTGCTGAAATATCGATTCGTCCCGTTTTTTTTGTCCGTTGCCATTCATCAGCTAGGTCCATTTTGTGCATATTTTTCCAAAACTTGCAAAGAACCCACGATAACGTATTTTTTCGTTTGCAGACACTAAAAGACGAAATCAAAGACATGCACGGCATTCGCATAGAAACCGGAATACCCAGGCCATAATAATGTTTCGACGTACATTTATAACAAATCCGTATTTTTTCGTTAAAAAAAATTCAATGGTGCTGTTGCGCCTGTTCTGTAAATATCACGATCAAGAGCTGCGAACATCGATGAACGCGGGTGCACAATCCGCCGTTAAATAAATGAAAAAACCACGTTATTTTCGACATGTTTGTTTGCTTATCGCTGTACTCAGATTTATACACCTTTTTCCAAATATCCCGAGCCAGTGTTTCAGTGGACGCGTGAGATGCGCGAACACTTTGAAAGCTGCCGCGACCGCGCGTTGTAGTACCATTTATCGCCGCAGCAGCAGCGGCGCTCCTACGTCAAGTTGGTCACGTGATCTCGGTTACTTGAATTTTTTTTCGAGTCGATTTAACCGTATAACCTCTTTGGCCTTGTGTATATCTGCGATGAGCGCGTAAAATGGAGTCGGAAAAGAATATTATTACCGGGACGATTCTCCACAATAAAATACGTGAAATATGGCCTGGACTACCGTTGGGAATAACGCCGGAAGTGCTGAACAAAACTTGCGAAGATCCGACGACGCAACCGTTCCTCAGGTGGTTTTGTTTCAACGTCGGCCCGAGCAATTATCTCTCCCCCGAAGACGGCAAATTGTAAGAACGCTATGCTAATGATAATCGTGATAAAAATACGCGTCAAAAATACACATGCATCTCTTATTAACAAACGACAATCGAAACGGTATTAATATTGCGTCGAAAACACCTATCGTGTATCTCTCTCGCATCAATCAGAGAGAAACACATGAGGAAGAGCCGCGAATGGTTGGAAGGAGAAGAATTGGATGCCGCCTTGGCGGAAGCGACAGCGGAATGCCCGGAGTTGGCCAAACTCGTGAGTCTCGATCCTGCGCTTTGTCAAAAGATATCCGACGATTTAGAGGCGGAAAAAAATGCTTACGAGCAAGATGAAGGTTACTCGAGGATGCTTCGAGAAAGCCTGAAAAATCTCAAGTAAGCGAGAAAAAGACAAAACAACAGGATACATTTCCGCAAGACCAATTATTTCGATTGTTACATAACTAATCGTCTCGATCGCAGAGAACTCAACTCTAGGCTGGACGAGGATACAGAGACGGAGGAGTCGCTCTTAGAGAAAGACGTCATTAGGACAAACTTGGTATACGCCAAGTGCATCAGCGCGCTCGAGCAGTTCGACTCGATCCTGCGACAATTTTTTCACGACATTCAAGCGCTCCTGGACGTTTATTCCGATGCAATCCAGAAAGTAAGCGGAAAATTGAGAAAATTCTTTGATCTCGTTGACGAGAGCGTAAGACCGCACGTTCATTGCTTATCCCGCAGAAGTGCACACCGGTAGTTTGGACGCAAATGCCGCTGGACAATTTCATCAAACAGATGGAGATGCACATGGAATATCTTGAGATTTACGTCAAGCGAGAATGCGGCAGCAAGGACCAAAAGGAGGACGAAACGCACAATGGGACGTCGATCGGGAATATCGGGGAGCGTCGCGTGGAGGATAAAATTTATCAATTGCTGAAGTGTCAAAGAGAGTGAGTTTTGTGGGAAGAGGGGAAAGGGAGGATTTCGAGGCGTTTGACCCATGCGTCGATTATGGTTTTGCAGCGTAATTACGTGGAAGAAGGCGGAAATTATGGCAAAAGTGCAGGAGGTCGCTGGCGCGATGACCGCCGCGCACGCGATCGAGATTCTTAACGATCGCACCAAGATTCCTCAGAGCGAAGCACAGATGCGGTAAGAGACGCGTGCATGCACGCACAATGCACGTGGCGTTCGTGAATCAATTGCAAATCGATGAATTAACGAGGTTCACGCGCAATTTATAACATTTGATTGACGAAAACGGAAGTGAGAATGAATTACTCTGATCATGAAAATTGTATGTATCAAGAACGGAGATTGCCGCGTTAACGGTGAAGAGAGATTTTCACGAGGAGAATATCGAGCTCCTCAGTGGTCATCAACTCGAGGAAATAACGAAGCAATACGGGAAATACGTCATAACGAGAATCCTGGTGGACGAAGGTCACGCGAAAGCCGCTGGGCGACAGCGTCGATTGGGCAAGTTGGAAAAACTACGTACACTCGCGCGCGAGAGAGGCCACGCGCACTCGGATTTGCTCTGTATGTTGATGGAACTGCAGATACGGCGTCTCGAAGAAGTTGTCGAATTGACCGCTAGAGGGCGTCATTATCTCGCCACCGAGTACACTCTCTCGTCCGTAAGATCGGTAAGCGTCATCACGTTCATCCGATCTTTCGATCCCGTTGATCCCGTTATTCTCGCAAAAGAAGCGAGATGAATCGTTCAAACTCGCGTATTTCATCGAATCGTCATTCAGGAAGTAATGCGAGAGCAACAGGCCAAATATCGAACGATCATCGACGCTGGCCCGAGGGATCAAAACGTTTTCAACAAGATTCTAATGTCGCTCGTTTCCGGAAACACCAGCGATATCGACGACTTGAACGCCGCGACGAGAGAATACCATCGTCTTGCGCGAGATAACGAACGACGGAAAGAGCATCTTCTCGGAGCGCAACACGACGGGAGAATCGACGAATTGGGCAAACTGTGAGTTTACGTCGTTTTTTCTTCTCATCCTTTCCACCATTTTGTCGCCATTTGCAATTGTCGCGTTGATTGCTTTTTCAGCGAAAACGAAATAGCATCGATATTGTCGATGGAAACGAGAGGCGCGACAAAGAGTTTAAAGCCAACGTCTTACCAGCTTCTGAAGCACCTGGACGATAGCACGAGGCGGGTCGCCGAGTTGGAGGAAAGCTTCGCCGAGATTAGAGCGAAGATCAAAGACATGAGCGTAAGCCCCAAATTGAAACGAATAGCCGAACGCTCGAGAAAACAAACTATCGAAAAATATCGTTCTCCGTGGCACTTTTGTTCGAAAGAAATTTTTTATTCATTTTTTTCATTACAGAAAAAGGCATCGGAAAATTCCTTCGAGCGCGACGTGACGATTATGTGGCAGCGTTTTCTAGCTAATCACGATGAGTTGCAGTCAAAGTACGACGACGCCAAGAAAAAAGTCGAGAGTTCACATTTTTCATTGTTTCTCGATTGAAAAATAATTGTAAATAAACGAACGGTCCGGAAACGGATTTCCATCTTTTCCTTTGTGTCTGATTTTTACTTTCGCAAAATTCACTCTAAACAGAGCGTGAGAACTCGATGTTGCGCGTTAAGATAAAAAAGAAAACACTGCGACAGTTCATGAAAAATTCTTGAAAATATACGATTCTCACGCATTTTTATAGCACGTATCTCTTTGAAAAGAATTTTCAACTTGAGGAAAAGTAAAAGCGCCCCCGGAGTAGTAGGAATTTGCCGAAAAAATCACGCTGCGTCTCGCTGGAGCAGCGATTCGCGCCGATAATCAAATAAAAAACAATCCAGTGTGGGTGTTGCGCGCGCATTACCATAACCTCTCTTGCCGCAATTGTCGCAACATGATGACGCATCGGGGTAGAGTCAACGTATCGTACTACATTCTGAATGTACAGATTGTCCCGGAACTCCATGTCGACGATTCAATGTTGCATTCGGCACGAAACTTTTTGCGAAAGTAAAAAGCAAATCCTGATGTGTTATTAATTCTCGAAATTTGAGCCACCCGGCCGAACGCGTACCCACTCCCCCCTCTCCGACGCACCGCCAGGGATTCCACGAGCTCCAAAAATGTCCAAGAACTTTTCGACCTTCAATTTGACCTTGAATTGCCGTTACAAATGCTTTCAATGCTTAATTTTCCTATACTTTTTACTATACAAATTTCATCTTGCCGATTTGCAACGCTAACTGTATCCTGAATCAGTGACATTTAATTCGAGAACACCCTGTATACGCATATATAGATACGTGCTGATGAAAGCTCGGGTAACCTGGCGTAACCTTGATCCGTGCGATGTGTACGCTGCAAAGGTGCTCCCCCCCCCCCCCAGCCATTCGCTCAACGCGCCCCCGGTGTTTTCGGTCAACCTGTAGGTTTTCGGGAAAAGCAATCAAGGGTTTGAGGAACACCACACTGAAACTCGACGAGGATAAAATGGCGAAAAAACCTCGTTTGTTTGAATTTTATTCTCGTTTGTTATCTTTTTCAACGAACTCGACGGTTTTATCGTCAATGACACGACGAGCTAGAAACAAGTATGCTGCTCAATAATGACCCAAATCTTGAAAGGTTGATGATATTGTGGATCAGGGTGACGAGAGAATTTATGCAACATTTTAATGCAGCTACGACGCCTCTCTATCTTTAAACCGCGGTGCGTAACGCGTAGCGCGCATAAAAATTACCGTGTCGCCGAGTTTTGGCAAAAAAATAGACTGAAATTTCGACATGGTCGAAGCGTGCTGCGACTGTCGCGACTATACTATATATACCCGTCGCGGTCAATGCCCGATGGGACTTTTGCTGCTGCAACGTTTTTTCGATTTTCGTCGATCGATGATCGACCTATCGCCATGACAAGTCCTGTATGCAAATTGGTTGGCAGAGTCTCCGCTGTGTAATTTTCAGTCTCGCTGTTTTCACGCGGGGAATAAACGGATCGCGCTAGGACGATTCTCATATACATATATACATATGCACGCCTCCCAGGCTTGTGTATCGATTCGGCCGATGGGTTTGAGTTGGTTTGAGTTAACGGTTTGTTTACACGAGGCAAAGGAGGAAGATGGCGCTGTGCGCATGCGCGTCCCGACCAAAACAATAATAACGGAGCGGCGGCACCAGGCGGCACACGTAGAGTCGACTGGAAGAAGCGAGCCGAAAATATATACTCGGAAAACATTGTACTTTGTCGTGGTCAGCGATCAGCGAGGAACGAACGTTGTTACTTTTCGTCGAGACGAGAAATTTGCGTCGCGCGTCGCGCAGCGTGTTTCGAACGACCGAGTGAAAAAGAAGAAAAATGGAGCAAACGACTTTTTATTCAATCATTTCGTCATCCATCGCTTTATACATGTAACGCGTGTATACACATGTATACGGGCACACGCGCGCAACAACATACGGCGGCGGTTGCTCGGCGCTCGCGGCACAACAGCGGCATCGAGTCGCTTTCGAGTCGCGTTTCGTGGTGGATCGCCTCTCAACAGTGCCCATCAGTGTTCTCAGTGATGGTCGTGGTCGCGACATTCCTCGAAGCTTCGAGACACTTTTTCTCTCTACGGGAAACAATTGTACACGCGTAAATCCAATTTACACGTATTCACGACCGACATTGTCGAGTAATCAACGTTCGTCGCTTTTCCTGAATTTCTTTCTTCTACGATACACCGCGAGGCATTGTTAACGTGGGTTTTTCAGTGTGCCCTTGATGCCGAGTTGGTGCGACGCTCACTGTTGGGGTATACCTCATTCCACGCATTCACACACACACACATACACACACGTACGCAGGTCTGTATATACACGGACGCGGAACGTGCGTACAATAACATCAAACGCGTAACCGAGTGATAAACAATTGGCAAAAATCGTTGGAAAGTAAAGAGGAAGCAGAAAAGGCAAAGAAATAAACAAGACGAAATAAGGAAACGTTCGGACGGCGGTGGGGATCGTGAGTCAAGCGAGAGCGATAGGCATCAAAACAATAACAATGCCGGTGGTGTGCTGCGTGCCGATCGAGTGAAACTTTTTACTCTGCAGTGGAGTAAGAGAGACGAAACAACTCGGCTGTAGAGGCCACAGTCAGTCGCAGCAGTGCTACTCATTCAGACGCAAAAGTTGGTTGGCGAGACTCGTGTCTCTTTTGCCACCGTGCCACCGCGACTCTCTCTTTCTCTCTCTCTTCCACTGGCAGTGAGCAATAAGGCAGACATTTGAAATTCGTATATACCCACACGCGCGCACGCACACACGAGCATTTGTATATAATTCTGTCTCGCTTTCTCCGCGCTTCCTTACTGGAGGAATTATTGTTATGGTTAGTTTCTTCTATTTTCCAAGTGTTCGAAAAATCGAAACAGCGCGACAGTAACGGCTGTATTCCGCGGAGACACTGTCGAATGACTAAGAAAACCGTGATATTCGCGTGTGTTTATAAATACCAATATATATACATATATACACACACACATATATTTGTTTTTTATCGGTAAATAAGGGTTTTTCGCCTGGTGATTCACTAATTGCTGTGCTGAAATACACACACACACACACACACACACGTGTGTTTACATCCAAGCCGACAGCGCATAAACGAGAGAAAGAAAGTGAGTCGTTGTGTTTGGGATTCGGGGCTTTGCTCGTGGGAGAACTCTGAACGAGCTCGGTTCTGACGGGTTTTAGTCTCTCCGATCTGTGAGAATCCGTGAGGCTCGGATGAGATAAACGAGTTCCGCGCACCTCGTTTAAAAGCACCGGACCATCACCAGGAACCTCCTTCGGTTTCTTTGTTCGGCGAACCTCGGTGCGAGAGGCAAAATCGTACTTTCCGTTTGTTCGTCGAAGACAAGGAGAGGGCGAATAAGCGAGCATAAAGGCAGAGGAAAAAAGGAGAAAGACACGTTGCGATATTTACGTGTTACGCAGGGACGGTGGGACACTGGGCCGCGCACCTGCCTCTGTGCTTCGCTTCTCGTGAATTAAGCGCGAGGGAAGAAACGCAAGGTTGGAACGAACGAGCGTCAAAATGCCAAGCGCCGAAGGAACAACGACGACAGCGACGTACCCGTTTAAAGTAATGCCGGAAACGACGGAGGAATTGATATCGCGCGATGTTGATTTGTTGGTCTCTCAGATAAAGGAGAATCTGCGGCTTTCCGGTTTCAAGGCAAAGTCAAGCGTTAGCCATAAGAACAGACCCTCGCCTTATCACGTACCATCGCGTTCGTGGGCCGAACCCGGTAACTGCGATATCTGCGCGAACAAGAGCAACAACGGAACGACCAACGAGCAGCAGAGGCATCATCATCATTATCATCATCATCATCATCATCTTCAAAACGACAAGAACAGTGCGTCAAAGAGGGTCGACGATCCGTACGAACTCTTGAAGGAACTTTTGCGCGAGGGTGGACTGATCAAGGAAGCGGTAAAGAGGCTTCGGACGAATCTCGACGACGATTTCGACAACTACGAGGATGACATCGATGACGAGGATGACGACGACGACGACGAGATCGACGACAATACGGAGGAGAGCCAATCAAGACGGCAGATTCGACATCGAGACTCCACACCGGGATACAGGAGAAAGCCATATTTTTATGACTCCGAGGATGAACCCTTGCCACCTGTGTACGAACCCCTCCAACTGTGAGACCGACTCCGCTCATGTATTTTTATACGCCGCCAAAAGACCGAGTCTCCGTCCCTCGCCTTTCGACAACCGCTTTCTTTTCATTAAACTCTTTCGGGATCAGTTATCGCGGCTAGATAATACAAGTATAAATGTTTACGCATTGCGTTTTACCTCGTGAGGAGCAGCGACGAGCAACGTAACGTTACTCATTTATCGTCCATCTTTTTATTTGCGTTTCCTTCTCAAAGGAGCCATTGAATATCTTCCTCGAAATTTGAAGCAACGATAGGCTCACCTGCTCGACGAGTGATTCAGAGACGTACATATATATTATTGTTACGTGTGCGTTTATGTATATACTGTTTATCGTATGAACATTGCGACATTGATCGTCGTGTTGTTCCGCGATCGTCCCGCTCTCTGGCCTTTGGAAACACAACGCTAACGAGATACGCATGTATATCCAGCCAATCTTTAGAAGCGAGGTGTAATCAGTGGGTATACCTTGAGCTTTCTATGGTGTTTGATTCACAAGACTATTCGCAATTTTCATCGTCAACACCCACACTTTTACGCCGCGGAGAAGCATATCCTTCAACCATGTCATCATATTTATGGACAATTTATCGTTTATGTATGCGCATACACCACACAAACACACACTTACACACATATAGGTGGCCTAAAGCACGATGTTTATAATTTAAAGCTCGATTCAGGATGAAATTCCGAGTCAAAATGTAAGTCAAAGAAGGTTCGTCGTATGAAAAAGTGCTCAAAGATTTTTCCACTTTGAATTTTATTCTCCAATGCGGCATTGAATTATCAGCATCCAATTGGTACAGCCTGTGTATGTTTACATTTTCCACGGCGGAAAAGACGGTGATCTCATTTAGGTATTTTTCTTCTAATTCACGGGGGTGCGTAAAAGGTTCGCGAGTGCTCGACCTACCTCGATCGACCTGAGGGCGAGCTAGATTCAAATGTTTTTGTTTATTTCGGTTTTCCGTTCAATCCTGCTACTCGATGGAGTTGATGGATGCATTTTTCTCGAAGCAATTGTCGAGTTTTCGTTCCGATTGCCAGAGACGAGCATTAAACTAATAATGGAAATAATCGATACAGGGAAAAGTCTTTGTAACAATAAGATTATTGTCAATATGTTATTGATAAACGTACGAATAAACCCGAACCGCCGCTGGAAGTCGAAGCGCCGCTATTAGCTTTACAAATGTGCTGTGCATGTTCTAGTGCATGGTTTATTAATAATCATCAACGGAATCGATCGTTTCGATATGGTTTCATGAATTTATCCGATTCTCATTATTATCCTTTTCGCAACATCGTCTAAAGGGCTATTTGCGTACATTGTATACACGAGTGCGGTGTGCGATTGTGAGAAAAGGTACACTACCCCATTTCCCCTTTTTTTCTACGAGACAAGAGTGTTTAGTACTTTTTTTTTCCTCTTTCTTGATCTTTTTTTCACACAATACAGTTATCGTTGTAGAAAAATTAAGGAAAAGTATATCTCGTTGTGATCGTCGGACTTGCCGGCTCGAAAAGCTCGTGTCCGACATGTCTAATTATAGATTGAAATACAAACAAACGAAAACTATTCAAAGTTGAAAGTACGTTGCTGACGTTGTATTTTCTTGTGCCCCGTTCTTGAATCGTATTTCTACACGCTAGTGAGGTTCAATTATCGTGTATATACTGCATTTTAGTACCGATAAATTGTCGATTGTTTTGAGGGAATTTTTGCGCTCGATGTGAAACTCGAAGCACGGAAGGCCACACGATGGGCGAACGTGCGATGGAAATAAATGGATAGTCGAAAGCCGCAGCCATTTTGAATAACAACGGAGACTAGGATTGACGTATTTGAAAAAGGCAAATTATAGTGCAAAAAGACTCCATGTCTCTGTATTTTGCATAAAATGCAGTTGCGAACAATTTTATTTTCTTCGGAATGGGCAAATCTTCAGCATTCAGTCGAGGGTTCGAAGAAGGCCTATGAATTTATGATGAGCGTCAGTCTCGCGGCGGTTGTTTGTACGTCGATCGGACGAGGATAAAAAGATAATGCGATTTTTCGTGGGAAACAATTTGTTTGAAAATGGCACGGTTATTGGTACGATTGTTATCATCGTCGTTGTGTCGTATGTTGGATGTGAGCGGCGAGCCTATACGAGAATAGAACACGTCGCTTCTTGCCCTTCTTCCTTCTCGCCCACGCTGATGCTCACATGTGTATATCGTCGTTTCCTGTCGCTCCGACATTAGATGCGGTACGGAGGGAATGCGCAAAGAGAGCCACACTTCCCCGTAACAACTTGGCTCGAATTTTGTTCCAAACGGAACCGTCGTATTCGCGCCTTGCTCGTCATTTCTCATTTTCTTGCAAACCGAAGATGGCATTATGGGATTAAGAACAAGAAAGATCGACAAGGGGGACATTACGAACAACGCTTGTCGGATATTTTTTACGCAACACACAAGAGAATAAGATCCGATTTCGTGATTGCATTGATGTACGCTTAATCTTTCATTTTTTATCGCTCCCTAGTTTTAATGTTCCATCTATCGCGAGCGATATACAAAAATGTTCCACTCCTTTCGTCGTCTTTATTTTTTCCGTTTCTCGCTATTACTTGAGAGATAACGCATACACTGGTGTTTACATCAGCTTGTTATTTGCGCCTTTAATTATGTAACGAGCGGAGAATTGGAGCGATGAGTCGCGATACGAGGCCCGCCGAACGAATAAATTTCAATCAAAAGCTCGAGCACGATCTTTTCAAAGACGCATCGAACTTCATGTACGAAGATTGTGGAAATTTTTACGCGCCACGATGCGCTTTAATGAAAACGAGAAAATCAAAAAAATATTCGACATCGCGCCGTAACGTAACATTAAAACTCGATACTTATCATCAGGAGCATTTATTACATCCGAGACACAGAGACGAACGGGAATGGTAAAGCGAAGCATCGGGGGAATAATATTGATAATTGCAACAATGAGAATCGATAATACCAGACGTTGATAACGGGAGATTGGATGAAAAGTGTATAGGCATTTGGCGTACGTGTTTCGAACGTTTTCATACGCGCGATAGTATCGAAACCGCCGCAGAAGGGGCGACAGCGGCCAAGGCGAGGCGAGTGGGATTCTCGCGGATTTTTCGTGGATTATTATTCTCGCGGATTGCCGCGCAGTCGCAGTTTACTCTTGAACGTTGAACGCTGGGTGCGTTATCGGGACTGCTCTCAAGGTGCGTGCGTACGGATTAACGTGTAATGTAAATTATACATCGGTGTTTGTTGCACAAGAGAAATTTCTAGAATTCGCGTCGGTCGATGTGCGTATAACAGTACTATGACAACACACCGACTCTGCTTTTTCACAAATCCATCACGTGATTAAACGTCGAACAGACATCGCTCCTCGCTGCATCGCTGCGCTCAATAACATTAAATTTACCTTTTTCCATTAAAAAAAAACATAATCGAGACGAAATTGCGAAAATCACGAGAGATATTCATGTTTTTCCGAGACGTTGGTGATCATCGTTTTGACAATCTCGTTTGCTTCTCTATCATGAAAGATACAACGTCCCCACCCGGGGGAGCGAGATTTCACGACTTTTTATCACTGTCCGTCAAGCCAGCGAGCGCACTTACCGACCGGGTGCGTGTGTGTTTGCTTTGCCGAGCGAGAGAGAGAGAGAGAGACCTAAACAATGAAATATTCGAGAGGCGAATATAAAAACAAATCAAACAATACCTTTGTCCTCGTACTCTGATGATTAGACAAGATTTTAAACCATAATTTCTTTGACAAACAAGCTAGACTCCTTCGAAGGAAAAAAAAAAATACGAAAGTTCGAGAATATCGGCAATCAACGTTCGATGAATTTCCCAAACGCATCTTCACTGTTTACACGACAATAATCGTTTTTTCCAACGCGAGTTATACGCGTAATACGATATTCCGTTGTCCAGCTTCAAACATGACGATGGAGTCGTATTACTCGAGAGGCGAACACACGTTGAGAGTGCCGATGTCGCTTTTTGGCACAAACCGCCAAAGACTCGTCCAACATCTCAGACAAACACCGGGTGTCCCGGCTACTGGCGCTGTCGTACTTTTGCAAGGCGGCGAGGAAGTACCATTCTACGACACCGACGTCAATTACGAATTCAGACAGGTGGGAAAAACTCTTGCGACCCTTTGACTTTGACGGAGCGGATAAAACAGAGAAAATGACAAACAACTTTGTATTGACGGGTGGGTTTGCAAAACAGGAATCGTTTTTCCAATGGTGTTTCGGCGTTGAGGAGCCAAACTGCATGGGAGCGATAGACGTCACCACGGGCACATCGATACTGTTGGTTCCGCAGTTGCCGAAAGAGTACGAAATATGGTGCGGCAAATTGCGTACTCTGGACGACTTTAAAAAAAAGTACGGCGTCGATCAGGTTTCCTACACCGCCGACGTGGAAACCGTTTTGCAAGATTTGGGCGGAAAGATCTTTCTCACTTTGGTAAGACAGCATTGTCATCAAAATCGTCACCCGTTGGGCCGATACTTCTTCGAGACGCGACCATGACGAATCCGTTAAATTTCTGTTTCAATTTTTCCCAAAATGCCGTCGCGCAATGACGAAAAACAAAGCATGGACAAAACAGCGACAGCAATCTCTTTTCGCGCGAAGCCACTTTTCAAGGAATCAATCCGTAAGACCCATCATCTTTTTCCTTGGCAATTTGGCGTGTCGTCATTGTTACGTAACATGTGTATCGATTATTTTCAGAGTCAAAGTGAACAACGAAATATTGTATCCGGTCATTTGCGAGTGGTGAGTCGATGTCTCTGTCTTTTTTTCATCATTCCGGCTTAATTATTGCAAAATTAATCGCGAGTCACAACGGAGCCAGATTGTCATTTTTCAAGTGTCATAATGGCTATTTACATTTGTTTCATCGTTTGAATTCGTTTGTATTCGCGCGAATCTCGCGTTATCTTCAGAGCAATCAAATTTCATCAGTCCCCTTTGCTTTTCCTCCAACTTTCGGGCGTCTCCGCCTCGAGTTTTCTAAATTTCGTCGGTCAAATCGGAGCGATTTGAGCGCCACATGTCGCAAATCGCAAATTCGTTTTCGTTGAATTTTTCTTGCTGTTTTTATCTTGACGATTTTACCGTCGTTGAAACCGTACAAGTTTGGAGTACAGAGAAATATGTTGTCGCGAATAACGGTACTTTGGTTGAGGCGTCGGTGCGGTACACGGTGGGCAAGATTGAGCGATAAATGCACGAAATCCGACGGTGAAAGAGGGATATCGGAGGAGCCACCGTCGCGCACCGGTATCATCATCGAGGATGATGGAAAAATTTACCAAGCTCGACTGACGGTACGGAAAACGCGTGACGTCGATGGAATGCTCGCATCGAGGGGGATTGGCGCGAAAGCGATCGATCGTCGGAGCGAAACGACCGAAATGAACGACTCCGACGATAAGAGGAGGAGGGGCAAAATGTTTGGGAACGCCTCGAGTTTAGGACAATTGGAGAACATGATAACCGATGAAATCAATAGTCGCGTGGCGCTGGAAGCTCTCAGGGAAATAATAAAACTCGAGTACGACGAAGATGACGATGACGGAAAGCAGGGGGAGCGAGTCGGACGAGAGAGCGTCGTCGACCAGTTGATGGAAGTAATCGTGAAAACTCGCGACAACGATTTGATGATCGATTGTCTCGTTTTACTGAGCAAAGCGGGTGGAAACTCGACGAAAAATAACGCTCGCGACCGTCTCTGTCTCGAGGCCCTGACGCGAGCGACGAGGGGTAACCTCGACCTGCGTCAATTGATCGAAACGATGAAGATAATATCGTCGTATCGCGATGAAACTTATCGCGATATGATCGACGATGTTTGGATCGGCATAAAAAGCCGCGAGTCGGAGATCAACGAGAAAAATTTGAGTTGCCTGTTCCGCATGCTCTCGCTCTTTCGAGATAATCGTAAGATGGTCAAGGCGATTCTGGAGAAAAAAGTGTCGTCGCTGTGGTGGAAGCTCGACGGTACGGAAATGTCGGAGATGATGGAGTCGAGCATGAGGGACGACGACGGTGCGGAGAACGACCGCGACGACGCGTGGACGCGATGGGCGCGAAAATGGTCGAATTTGCACGTGAACACGGCGCAGGAGAGCCATCTGTCGGCCGTCGTGAAAAGCTGCACGCGGATGCGATTCAACGAGAGCGAGTCACTGGAAAAACCTCTTTCGCGATACATGAGGGAGAGGGCGCTGACGACTCGAGATCCGTACTTGATCGCCCTCGTCATGACTTATTGCGGGAAAAATCGTTTGAGAAACGCCGAAATATTCGACAAGTGCGCCGATTATCTGAGCGACGATGCGACGAGGCATCGCGTTCCCGCGTCGCTTCTCGCCTCTATTCTCCTCCCCTTTGGACATTTGAATTACCGCACATCCAGAATCGACCGGATATTCAATGACCTTCAAGACTCGCCGTGGGACAAATTTCACCTGCTCGGGACGAACGACGCGTTGAACATCGTTCTGTCGTTCGTCTATCTCGGCCGCAAACCCGTTCGTCTCGTCGATCGATTGTTCAGCGTGAATTTCATCGAGAAGCTCGAATCGACCTCTGACGCAAAAACGAGAATCGCCCTCAGAAGGAAACTCTACTTTATCGACAGAGCCATGAAAATCGAGTGCGGCGATTCCTACGTGTGTCGTATCGTCCGGAGCTTCGACGACGAGAAGAGGGTCTTCATGAGACCGAGGATAAAACGCGTCACCGATCTCGTCTACGAGCATCTGTCGAGAATCGTCGGCGGCCCTTCGAGACTCAGCAGAGCGGTGCTGCTCGGTGAATTATCGACGATCGATTTGTACACGATGGATATCGTCGTTCATCCTCGCTCGTCGGGCGATCCCTGCTTTACCGGCATTTTTTCCGTTCCCATGGTAAAACGCACCGAGATCATCGCGGCGTTGATCAATCTGCCGGAGCATTATTGTCGAGGCTCGACGAGCTTGATCGGCCCTCAGCAAATGAGAATACGGCATTTGACGAAATTGGGTTTCCGGGTCGTCGCGTTGGACTACAAGACTCTGCTTCGACTCGCGAATCGTTGGGAAGACATGACCCGTTATCTCCGCGATAAATTGCGCACGGCGGAAGTGGAGAAACTTTAGCTTATTTATCGTTTGATCTTTCCTTTACTTTTCGTCGTTTCTCTTACAGTCGCGTGTCCAAGAGCACCGAGGAGCTCGAGGTGCTCCGTTACGTCGCCAAGGTCAGCTCGGACGCTCACAAACTCGTCATGTTGAACGTACGACCGGGTTTCACCGAGTTCCAGGCGGAGGCTCTGTTCAAGCATTACGTCTACTCCGTTGGTGGATGTCGTCACGTGTCGTACACGTGCATCTGCGGAAGCGGCCACAACGGCTCGTATCTGCATTATGGTCACGCCGGAGCGCCCAACAACAGAGTCATCAAGGACGGCGATATGTGGTGAGCGTCCGCCGCGGCATCCAAACGACGAGCAACGGCGACTCGATCATCGCGCAAACTTTGCTCTTTCCCTGTCGCAGTCTCTTCGACATGGGCGGCAACTACTGCGGCTACGCCGCTGACATAACCTGCAGCTTCCCGGCGAACGGGAAATTCACCGACAATCAGAAGGTGATTTACAACGCCGTGCTCGAATCGCGGAACGCCGTGATGGCTGCGGCAAAGCCGGGCGTCAAATGGACCGACATGCACTTATTGGCCAATCGGGTTCTGCTGGAATCGCTCAAGCGGGCGGGTATTCTACGCGGCGAAGTCGACCGAATGATGAAATCCGGCCTCAACGAGATATTTCAGCCCCACGGTCTTGGCCATTTGTTGGGCCTCGATGTTCACGACGTCGGCGGTTACCTCTCGGGTAATCCCGAGCGTTCCGACCAACCTGGAGTACGGCGTTTGAGAACCGCGAGAACTTTGCACTCTGGGATGGTTCTCACGATCGAGCCTGGCTGTTACTTCATCGATTTCGTTAGTATCCGATCGAAGCTCCGATCGAACGCCCTGGAGCGCGATAGCGCTAAAGGTGGCTAAAGCTACGGCATGCTTTTCTCCTCGCAGCTGTTGGACTCTGCGCTGGCCAATCCGGATCAGAAGGAATTTATCGTCGCGGAAAGGCTGGCCGAGTTTCGCGGTTTTGGGGGCGTCAGAATCGAGGACGATGTTCTGATTACGGAAAACGGCGTGGAGAATTTTACTCACGTGCCGCGAACGTGAGCTTTATCCACCGAATAAATCAGCCGACCGGTGCTGTTTTTTTTTTTAACTTTTTCTAATCGAAACGAATTGTTTTTTCTTCTCGCAGGATCGAGGAGATCGAGGAATGGATGGCGCGAGGCAGACAAGATTTAACGCTGCCGCAAGAACGCGCGGTGAAATCATTGTCGTTATTCGATAATTCCGCATGAGGCTTTTCCTTACAACGAGCGACGACACATGTGATACGATGATGATGATGTTTATTATTATTATTATATTTTTTATTATCCATAATGTTGGAATATTAAAGCGCGACGCCATATTGCGTTTTTTTCACGCATAAGCTTTTCCACCGAAAGACTCTGCGCAGTTTTCCACACCTCCCTGCTTAATCCCATCTCCCGTTCCGATTATTATTATTACTACTACGAGTATCGAAGGAATGGTAATTTCTTTCACCGTGACACCGAGGCTCGTCGTGGCTCGTCGGTGACTCGCAAAGGCGTGAAAAATGTCTGAACGCTAATGAAAATTTCTCGTTTATTGAAAACATTTTTCTCGCTTCCGGTCGGAGAGACGTCGCTCCCAAAGTAGAGGGCGCTCTGCGAGCGTACTTTTTGCTTCTTTTTCCGCAAAATTCATCCTCGAGATACATCCGTGTGAAAAACGCATCGA
The DNA here is from genome assembly GCA_959613375.1 of Heteropelma amictum. NCBI lineage: Eukaryota > Metazoa > Arthropoda > Insecta > Hymenoptera > Ichneumonidae > Heteropelma > Heteropelma amictum. The sequence continues at coordinate 2,295,949 of OY390721.1, read as the reverse complement.
AAATCCGGTGGTGGATCTCGCGCCAAGCGAAACAAGGAAAAAAATGCAGTACCCGGTGGAGCGACCTCGATTGAGCGAAATGGGATTTCTCGCAAGGGCGGTACGCGGGGTGGATAATAATAATAATAATAACAATGGTCGTCGGGCGAAGTGGCGCTGCGCACGCGGTGGGAGACGACGCGCGCGTTCGTCGACGACGAGATCGAAGCGCCGAGCGCAATCGATGATGCCGTTTCTCTCCGCTGCGCCAAATTCCGTAGCGCTTTCCGCGACTCTCGTATTTGCCAAAAAGATTAGAGAACAAAAAACGCGGTTCGCGCGGGAAAACGTGCAGCGAAGGTAGGGCGCATCGGTGATGCGGCGTTACAACGAGGAGAAGCGAGTGCGAGACGAGCGTGGATGAACGTTGCGCGATACGAGGGCCAAGGGGGCGGGCGGGGGTGCGCGGCGATCGATTCGCCGAGGCCGCACGCGCGTCTCCTCGTTCGCTCTGCTCGCAGCACTGCTTCGCTCTGCGCATTCTCCCGCTCGCTCCGCACGGTAGTATCTGGCATATCGGAGGCCCGTTTTTCTCGCGAGACCCTGTTGTGCACGGTTCACACTGGCTCGCGCAGCGACACACGGCATTCGCACTCGTCTCATTCTTATTTCGACTTCCAACGCGACTTTGCGCAACGTGCGTGTGTGAAGCGTGCCGTGAAAAGCGTACGTGTCGCTCGCGACAGCATTCTTTTTTTCCTCGTAATCTTCGCGGTATACCCCGAGTACGGAGCTAACCCGCGCGTACACCCGAGCGCTCCAGATGCTACGATTATAATCGCGAAATACTATTGCGACGGGATGCGAAACGCGACGGAAAAACCAGCGGTCATTTCTTCCGGAAGTTTCGTGGTTTATAGTCTCGCGTCGTAACGCCCGTCCGCGATCTTTCGCCCGAGTTTACGTCGGGAAATCATGGACGATGGATTCCCCGATGAAAAAAGTGGAGTGAAAGCCCCTCCCCCCGCGTGCTGTCGATCAACGCGTCATTGTCATGAATTTATCGACGATAATAATACGAACGGACAAGGGGGAATAACGAGGGCCGGTGGTGGTGGTGGCGGCGGCGTCGGCGGTCGGAGAAACGACGCCGAGTGAGCCTGCCGCAGTTCGCTGCTCCATCCGTGAGAGAAAAAAACCGTTCCGAGAGTTATTTAGGGTGTGACGCTCTCGCCTACGCTGGAGAGGTCAGCTGCTCTTGCAATCTGCGTTGTCCGCATCGATACACCGCGGCGTTATATATAATCGCGCGCAGTCATCGCGCCCTACCGGGCAAAACGGAAAAACGATCGAAGGGTCAATGGCCGTCGAGATGCACCTGTTGTAGCGCAATCGAGGGTGGAATCGAATCTCGTTTGTTCCCGGTGCACTGTCGCGTGCGTGTCACTCGGGGATGACCGACATCGATCACAGCGCGAAATATGAGAGAGGAAAATGTCCGGCGAGTCGGATCCCCATAAAGGCGCGAAAAAAAGAGCAATCTTTCGAAACGGAAGGAAAATACGTCATCGCGAAGATATACGGAATGCGGAAGAGATCAATGGCGATGGTCGGCGTCTGTGACAGGATCGAGGAGAATTGAAGCGAATCCCTGGGAGTTTCGTCATCCGCATAGCGATCTGTCGCATAGAAACAATTATCCCGGAAGTTGAACGAAGAAAAAACGAAAAAAAGCGGCACACGCGGTGCGTCAGAGTCGCGGGCGCCGCACGCGTCATGTTCTGCTTTCAGAGTCGATTCGCGCGATCGTCGAGAATGACGCTCGAAACGACATCCGCTTCCGGTGGATCACCCCCGTCGACCGTCGCGCTCGCGGCTGTCCAACGGGACGATAAACGAAACAAGGCTGTCTCGTCGTCGTCATCCTCGTCGTCGTCGTCAACGCCATCTTCCTCAATGGCAACGAACGTTGTCGGTACTTTGGATCGCGATGAGAGACGCCACTCCGGCGAAGCGACCAGCGAAGGTTCCGCATCTTCGTCGATCAAATTCATAGATCAGGTATCGATTTCCGGTGGAAGTAGTACAGAGACTCTGCCGGGTATCAGGACCGATTATTTCGATACCGATCCTCTGTCGGCCGAGACCAAGATCGAAAGCGTTAACGCGATGACGATCAACGACGTCACCGGGAGGCCGAGCATCGACAAGAAGAGTAATCGCGAAAATGGCAAAAGCCCCCGGACGGCGGATATTCACGCGGACGACAACGATAGTCGCGCGAATCGCAGCAGCGGTGCAGTTCCCGCCGCCGGATGCAGGTGGCGCGGGAAACTGCTGCTGCGTCTTCGCTCTTCGGAATCATCCAATTTGAGCAACGGCGAACCCGCCTCGGTCTCCACGCCCTCGTCCTGCTCACCCGTCAGCATGACCGATAACTCGGCGAGGTCATCGACTTGCTTCCCCGCCTCCTCGTCCTCCCCCTCCTCCACCTCCTCGAAGCATTCGAATTACGCTACTCAGCGAAATAATAACAATAACATTTGCAATAATCGACAAGAATCCTCATCGTCGTCGTCCTCGTCGTCTCATCACCGCGATCTCCCGAGGAATCTGATTGCGCGGCCCGAGGGAGACGAGGAGGAAAATAATGGACGCGGACGTGACGACAGCGTCGGTAAAACAGCGAGGCGTACGTTTGGCTCCTCGATGAACGACGCGGCGACGATAGCGGCGTCGTCGGAGAACGACTCGAGCGATGCCGAGGATAATGGGGATGAGGAGGAGGAGGAGGAGGAGGAGGAGGAGGTGGAAGAGGAAGAGGAAGAGGAGGATTTTAATGGTTGCAATTACGCGGAGACGGAAACGGAGGATGGGACGTCGTTGCCCTCGAGTCCAGCGGCCACCCTGGCATCGTCGAAATTCACCGGCGCGACGGCGCAACCTCCGACCTCCATCGTCCCAAATTATTACGGGTTTTTATCGGTAAACGGCGGTGCGATGAGGCAAGAAACGACCAGCACGAGTTCGCCCCAGTTGTCGTCGTCCGTCAACAGCGTAAATGACAACAGTGGCGAGGTTCGTCCGCTCGGCGGTGTGTCCGGGGTCGATGGAAGCGCCATCAACGGCCACAGCGCCATCTTTGACAATCCGAAAATCGGTAACGTTGGCGCGAGCCTCAAACCCGATTGTCATCTCGAGGCTGCCAGCTGCTTACCGGCGGCGAGATCCTGCCCGAATCTCGAGCAACGTAGCCCGGGTTGTTCCTCGGCGAGTCCAAGTCCGAGTCCCGGACCTGCCGGGCCGCGCTTCAAACCCCTCGCCGAAGGTGACATACAGGTGTGCTATCTCAATCACACGAGGACGCTGGTCAGCAAAATTTTGTCGAGCAAATTCCTACGACGCTGGGAGAATCACCATCTTTATCTCAACGACGCTTGCCTGTCCTCGAGAACGGTACTTTTCAATAATATTTTCCATTCGCATCGTCATCATCATCGTCAAAATATTATTGTTATTATTATCATACCATTATCGCGATAAGAGTCGGAAAGTCTCACCGAGACGGTTACACAGTTTCCCGTCGAGTTCCTCCGGGCACCTCGAGGGCAAAGTGCAGCACAAAAGTGTCTACGATGCTTCTTCGTTGTACGTCCAATACCGAAATTTCGTGGATTTTCGAAAATTTCGACAAATGTAGTCGCAATTGTTCCTTCGATCGTTTCATTATCGCGACGTTATATCGTTCGGTTTAAAAATAAATGAAAAACGACCGGATGATGAACTGACGTATATCGCGTGGTCGTCCGAGTGCCACGCGAGTCATCGCCGCGATACTGCATTGCCGGTTATTGTTCGAGCAGCCTCGTGCGCGTCAATCAACAACTGTACGCCGACTAAATTTATAAATGCATACAACAGGAGCTAATGACGACACGATCTTACTGAAATAATGAAAGTATACGTACGTGTATCCCCTTTTGCGTGCGATTCGTTGCTTCGCGAAATGTTACAAGTTTTTCAAAAGTTATTTGCGTCTGGCGTCGATGTATTCGCTCAAATCCACGCCCAACGTTTCGCAATAATCCTCCAGAGGGCCACGTTGCCGCGTTGTTTTCTTTGTGGTAAACTCGAGAATCTTATCGAGCCAAAGAAACGTCGATCGTCGAAGAGGCTTTTTTCCTCTAGTTTTCTCGAGCATAGAGTTTACCACAGGCATTGATGTACGCACGCTGTTTATTCCGACCGACGTCAAAGATGACCCCTGCGCACAGTTTCCGTGCGTTTCCGTCGTATGCCGACCTTCCTCTACTTTTTATCGCTTTTGTACTACTTCTCTCACTTTCGCGACGCAAACGCGTTTACTACACTCAAGTAGGAAAAAACGACGCTCCCGTTTGCATTCGCCTTTTTTTTTTGCACTTGATTTGCATGGTCGTATTGACGAATTATACGTATATACAGCACTCGGCCTGCTACTTGCGGTCTTTTTCATTTCCGTGCGCTACTTTCGCGTCCACGCGACGATGCATCAGCGACGCGATCTCGATGCTCTTGTCGCGATAGCTCGTACATGTGTGCATTAGGGTGTGCAAAAAAGTTTTTGTTTTTCATTTTCACCCAAACAGGCTCGAAAAAAACACTTTTTTTTACCCCGACCTAATGTATATGTGCACTCGAGACTGCGTGCGTCGGTAAACGGGACGAGTTTTCTTTTGATTCTATTAATTTTGAATAATGTTTTCGTCCCTCAAAACATCGTGTCGTCGCTCGTTACTTCGGTCAGTCGCTCCAATTAAATCGTCATTTTGGAACCTGCGGCCGAGGAATGAAAAACATTTAATGATGATACATGTATAATGGCTGGTGCGTGCGGTCGCGCAGCGTTTACGTCGTGCGCTTATTATGACAATTGCGACCACGCGAGCGTCGGGGCAATAATACGGGGGGACACACGCGCTGCAATTCTGCATGAGTTATGCGTTTGACGTTACTCGACCACCGCCTCTGTATGTCGTAAATGTATTTGTACACTTATATACGCCATATGGACGAGCATTATACACGCATAACGCCGACACACGAGCCATACCCTCTTTTACACATCTATGAGCCCTGCGTACGTCACATATGATAACGCGTAACAACATGCACATCGTATGCGTTTACATTGGGGTGTCTCGTTTTTTGTCAACATTTTTTCGCGCTTGCCAAAGTTGAGGGCAAGGGGTCAGTTGAGGGGAGGTCAAGCTTCGCTCATGAGAGAATTCAATTTTCCATTTAAACAAAAAGTTCCCGAGAGTCAAACATGCCCAATTAGTATTTTGCGGGAGTCACGGACACGCGATGATGAATTTTTAATTTGAATAAATCCGAGAACGTTAAAAATGCGTTGTGCACATGAATCACTTCTGTCTTCCCTGTTATGAGAATTTTCTGTCTAGAAAAATTCGTTGATTATAATCAACTTATTAAAATAATCAACGCGGAGTAACGTTTTCAGCGCTTCAATTGGTTACGTGCTTGAAAACTTCTCTTTTAATATGCATTATCGATTTTTTAGTTTTTGGGTAACAAAAATGTCGCCAAAATGTGAAAAACCTCAATTTATGTGTGTCTTGCAGGGCATATTTGCTCAGCTTCTCGCATCTCGCAATGTCTAGGAGATGAAAAGACATTCCGCGCGGACTCTGATGCGATCTCTCGAGGGAGAGAGACAGAGAGCAAGTTTGCACCAGCACGCGACCTACCGTGATGAAGATGGTCGCAGTGAGATTAGGTCGCGTACTTGCTCCAACAGTCATTCAACCCACGACCTAGATTCTGCTCGACTGACGTCATTCACGCGCAGTGTCGCGCTCTCTCCCTCTCTCTCTCTCTCTCTATTCTTCTTTTTATTTGTCAGCTCATTTTACGCAAACGTGCATCCTATCTTGTTATTTTGTCGTCACTCCATGCTATATCGCCATGTCAGCGAATTATCACGATTGCATAACGAGAGAGTGCATCTCTTTTGTTGTAACGATACACGCGCTATTTACCCAATGTTTCTTCATCATGAAAAAATGAAGAAAAAAATTCAACACGCACGTCATAAGCGTATGCGTCAAGATATAGGAAATTTTGACGATAGACTTTTTGTTTTTCTTAAAAGCGCGGGGAAGAAAATATGAGCTTGACGAAATGTTCACGGTGGCGGAAATAAAAATATAAAATATCAATCAATGCGATACATACTTGTTGGTTATGTCCACCGAGTCGCTGCATTCTGCTCGCGAGTCGATCCACGATCTTGAATACCAGTTTTGTAAATAGTCGCTTTCCATTAATGATATTGACATAGGATATCGCGTCCCGCTGCTGGAAACAAACAAGCGAACCAACGAGGAGGCAAGGTATCACTTATATGGAAAAGACGCAACAGTGTGTCGCGCAGCTGCGTCACTTAATAAAAATATAATGATTCAACGTTCACCGTGTAGCGGTTTAATGCGAATGTTTGTGTCAATCGAGCGTGTATTGTTTTGTTGTTTTGCAGCTTACAGGATTCCTACAACAGCCAGTGGCGTACAGCAGCATGTCGGAAGTTTACGCCGTAGCGAGGTGGGATCCGACGTACAAGTACTGTTTGAGAATCGTACTGCCGGATGGTTCGTTGCTTCTTCAGGCCAGTAATGCATACACGCGGGACCAATGGTATCACTCGATACTGTGGAAGGTAATCAGGAGCTCTATTATCAGGAAAAAATGCCACGAGCAGCAGTTTCGGGAAGGATGTACAAATTTGACATGAAAATGAACGCCATATACAAACCCGTTACAGAAAAGTATCTTCAAGTATCAACACCTCGTGTCGACGGTAACGAGCACGAGGGAGGAGACAGTGTTGCGAGAGCTGAAGGCAATGGTGGATTTTGCACTGTGGACGCCGCTTCAGGATGAAAGAGTCAACGGCGAACCGCTGGAGGCTGTCGCGAAGCTCCTCGCCGAGGATCCGGCTGAGGAGCCTGCTGCATCGGAGACGGGGGATAAAAAACTGGTGGAATTCGAATTGGACGAGTCACCCCCGCGCGCACAGGCAACCTGGGCGGAAGCTGTTCTGCGAGTGGCAGCACCGCTGCTCGAGAGAGCAGCGCCACCGGCGGCATTGGCTCGCGTTTTATCGAGACTGGCCGAACGTCATCCGAGATCGCCTCTCGTTATTGGCCTATGCCCGGCGATAACGAGATGTCTCAAGCATACCGTAGATTTCGGCAAATCTCCCGACATGAGGAAGTTACTTCAAGTTTTCTTGGCGGCGCTGTACGAGAACGACGAAGGGGAACGAGCCATCAGAGATTACATAGCTTCCGTTCACGGACCCGGTAGCGACTGTCCCCATCCGCGAATTCTTCCCAACTTGGTATCGATTTGCGTTGCCGCCATTTTTCACAGGTAAAACACGCGAGAGCTTGCGGGTCTCTATCAGCGTCGAACCTCCGAATACCCATTGTTTCGATTTCGCAGATTTCAAGTGGCGGCGAGTCGCGAGTCGCGCTCGGATAACACCGTCGATGGCGCGGTTGACAATACTGACTACGATCGCTACCGCCCTCTTCCGCCACTGACGTGCTATCTCGTCGTTTTGAAAGTCGCGTACGTATAAACACACGAAACAATGAACGAAATGCACGATGCTTCTCGATGAGCGATGTGCCGCATGTATGCGCGGAAAATGAGCAATTTGACTCGACAAGCAGATCCGAGTACGCGGATTGGAGACCGGGCCTGGGATCTCTGCTTCAACCGGTGCCATTCCCGGAGCGTGCGCTCGCCGACAAAGAGCTCCAGGAATACGTGATGCTCTCGGTAATGAGACGTTTGGCGGCTGATCCACGATGCTCGGTCCACCGCGTTGTTTTGCCGGTTCGGGAACCGAGATCGGGCTGGATTCACATCGCGGCGCCCTCGTCCAACGACGCCTGTCGTCGTTCGTGTCCCGACGAGGGTAAACTTTTTGGTGAAATGGTAAGGCTCTCGGAGAAACGATGATGATGACTCGGCGTTTTATTTCGCCGCATTTTTATTATCCTCATTATTGTCATTGCTGATCGCCCGTTGACAGTTGACGACACTATTGGGCTGTTGCTGTCGTCGGAAAAGATTCGTCGCTTCCTTGGTGAAGCAAACGTGGCGAGCTTGCATGTTGCTGGGTGTGCGCGGCTGCGAGGCTGCCCAGGAGTCTCTATGCTTGATGCTCGAGTGGCGTCTGCTGCCCAATGAGGAGCATCGTCTCGAGGTAGTCTCTGCGCTTCAATCGACCGAGACTGGAAGAAATCGCTACGCGATGCTCTGTCAGCGTCAAAAGAATTTCCAAGAATTGGTACGTCTTCCCTTCATTAGCTTTTTTTACTGCTTCGGCGATGAATTATCTCATCATAATCAAAGATCATCTCGTTATCGCCGTTTATTTGTTCCGTTTGTTCGCGATGATGAAACACAGCAGCGGAAAGGTGGTCCAAAGAAATTAACTCTACCGGCACGCGCAACGGATGCAGATCTCGCTGTAATATTAGCCGGTGGCGCCCTCGGCAATCTCAAGTGTCTCACACTGGCATTTACCTCGGTTACATCAGCGTGCGCTGAACAATTGATCAAACTGCCCGCCCTGCGATATCTCAATCTTTGGGCGACGCAGTTTGGTGATGCGGGACTGCAAATGATCAGTGAACATCTTCAAAAGCTTCAGGTTTTGAATTTGTGCGAAACGCCCGTCTCCGACAAGGGTATTTCCACTTTGGCCTGTGAGTATCGTCGATTCTTTCCACCCGAAATCCGCTGCCTTCTGACACGATGCTCATCCCCGCCGTCTTTGTTTCCAGCATTGACGAGTCTGAGGAAATTAAATTTAAACAGTACCAAACTTTCGGCTCGAACGTTCGAGTCACTGAAGAAACGTTTGCCGGCGCTTCAGGAGTTTGACGTCCGTTATACAGAGGCTTGGTGATGAGCAGAGTCCGCCGCCGCCGCAGCAGCGCGAAAAACGCTCGCGTTCGTACGAAGAGACGAGGCGTCGCGCGATCAAGGGGAATATCGTCCATAAACGGAAGCAAACCCGATCGCCCCCCACACGTCGTTGCTTCCCATTTTCGAACAAACGGAATTCGCGCAGCCTCCTCATCGTATCGAGACGCCGGGAATTTGCAACGTTCTTCGTCGCTAGAGTGTGGAAAATACGAGCGCACCGGCGTAATTAGCTAGAAAGAAAAGGCCAAGAAGAGACAACGACCGACTGCACGCCGTATGAGAAAATTTCACGTTTTCGTCAGAATATCCTACTTTTTGTTTGTTCCTCGAGCGAGTATCGCAAAAACAAAAACATCTCTCGTTTCCCGAAATGGGCGCTCCTGAACTTCCGACTCTGGCATGACGCGGGAAGGGACGAGAATACCGAGCAACCACTGCCATTTTGCCATTTTCCACCTGCCATTACGGGAGAGCGCAAAACGGTAGCGCTCATTTGTAAACAAGCGGAGTAATTAACCTGGCGTTTTTTCGTTTCGACATCAACAGTTGGGGAACAATTTCTTGAACACGGAAGAGGGAATGGAAATGAAAATATATGTATGGGAAGGTGAAACGACGCTAGCTACGTAGGGCGACCAATTGGATAAGCGAATAATCGTTCGAATTACGAATTATTATATATTATAAATAAATACTACCTTGAGCGGGTACAACGACTGACTCTGTATTTCGTTGTAATAAAATATTGCCAAGCTGCAAGCAGGGAGCAAGCATTGTAAGAGAAGACTGCTTACGTCAATTTCATTGAGGAGGAGTAATAGCAGGTTAGAGAATAATAAGTTGTGTGTATATGTGTGTGTGCGTGTGCGTGTTTCGAACGGAAGTGAGAAATGAACAGGAGGCAGAACAGATTTAAACGGTATAATATTATTTAGGATAATAATAATATTCGTAGTAGTAGGACTCGGACAACAGAAACGTGGAATAATAAGGAAAACGATGCGAGAAGAACGAAAAGAAGAATTATAATAGGTATCATCGTAGTCGTATTATAATATGATAATAACGGAGAAGTAATTAATTAATCGCATGAATAAAATTACAATTTATAACGGAATGCGTATCTCCTATTTCATTATCCTACAGATTATACAAAGCAAATCGATGCCATGTCAATTTCATTCGAATTGCCCGCCTAATTTCAATTTATATATAGATAAAGCGCGCTAGTCAACAGCAGATCACAGAAAACGCGTTAGTTCGCTTCGGTGGCTATACTGTAGCCACGTAAATTATTGTACGAATAAAAAAAGATAGCCTCATTTTCAGAATATTTTATATTGTGTTTCAAGCTTGGTTGTTTTTGCGTTTGAAAGAACAACTTTTTTTCATTAGTTCGAGTGGAACTTTCTTGGAGGCCGTTAAAGGGCGCTAGTTTCGCGTACAGCCAGTCGAGCGCCATGAGCGACGCCAGCGCCTCTTTTATTATTTCGCAAGAAAGGAAACGGGAGGAGACTGGAAGAGACGCGTGAAAGCGAGAAGCGAAATAAAGCTTGGTCAAGCTCGGAAGATTAATTCCCGATTATTTGATCAACCTTGTGATTATGTACAACAAAGAGTATTGAAAGAATCGAACGCGGATATCCGGAAGCGTGAAATTTCTAGGTGAGTTGATAATTTAATGAAAAATAAAGAATAGCATAAGAGAACGTAAGTCGTCTCGTTCTCCCTGTCGACCTAACCTAATATTTGACAATTGCGTTGGTGAAATAAGGCCGCATCGTGTACGTCGTTGAGTCAACAATATCTCCCGTATTTTCCAGTCTGTCCCACTGATATTTTCGCCGTTGTACGATCCCGTTAACGAGTTTTTAATGAATTGCCTAGCGCGATAGTTTGAACGCCGAAAAATCGAGTGTAACGCGTATTCGAGCGTCGTCGCGTCAACGTTCCGCGTAGCGTCGACGAGATTCTCAAAATTTCAGAGGAAAAACGCACTCAAACACGGGATGAAAGTAATAACTCTCGACGATGCGATTGTTCCTTTGCCAACATTTGTTCAGTCTCTCATCGCCTTGTCCCTACCGATGCTTTTCTCAACTTTGATAAATGCCACTGTTCTCCGTGGCCTCGTTGCTAAACGCTGTTGTATCTCGCGCTTATTATTTGAGCCTGAAAATGAAATGAAATTTGCGGCGCTTGAAAATAAACATGTATTCTATTATTTATCAGGATGGATGGAAAAAACTGAATTCTGGCTGCTTCGCAATGGAATTTTTGCCAAGGGACACGTCCAGATCGGCGGATATCTTGGTCCGTCCCCCTCTCGAAGCGCCCGAAGGTCTCGAAAAATTACCCAAAAGCGTAGCTGTGCGCCTGTAATGGGTCGTCCGAGCTTCGAAGCCCAATTTCTTTTTTTATACTCTCAGAACAATTTTTTATCTTTTCCAAATGCCAAAAAAAGCATGAAGCTAGAAAAAGGAAGCACGAGAGAGCCCCGTGCTGCGCTTTTCTCCCGAGGAGGAAACGACAAATTTCCTTTTTGGAAGAAAAATGTGGCAGAGCGTCCTTTGTGCAAAAAATGTCTGCGCGCCGTTCCATATCACTCATTTCGTAACGGCGCAGGGTGACCGCCGTCCAAAAAAGTTTCGAGCTGAATTTTTCAAAAAAATCAATGCGCATTGTCATCGGCGCGAGGTTTCGAGTAATTTTCCAAAATTTCATTGCTTTTCACGATTCTTCCGAGGCAAACGTTAAAAAATGATGAAACAATCGATCGTTCCGTGATTTCTTTGCCTTTTTTTCTTGCCGTGGGGCAAACACCGAACGACACGAAAGACAACGGCGCAGAGATTTTTTGCCACAGAGTCGACGCGCTCGCGACGAATCAAAAAATAATGATTTCTCAATGACTAACGTTTATCCATGAAGAATGACCTTGGATCATCAAGGGATAATGTCGGAAAAGTGTGTGTTTCGGGAGTCGTGATAAATTTTCGCGTTGTCGTTTGTGTCAATAACGGGCTAAGGGTAAAACGGATATCACGTCCATTTTGAGGTTAGAGTGAC